>JAVKLA010000001.1:44963081-44999396 GCA_034782735.1 Sagittarius serpentarius | reverse complement strand
CTGAACTGAAAACACAGCACTGTACCAGCTACTAGGAAGACAATTAACTCTATCCCAGCCGAAACCAGGACAATAACATAAGCTTATAGTTATTGTTTTGCGTGCTTTGATCATAATGACTGAATTTTTCCTGTTTCTGATCTGAAAATGTGTATATACTCCTCATATAGGGATTCTGTCTGAATACTTTAATTCTACTTCTCTTTCCCATTTTGTTGGTCAGGAGAATGTAGTGGTTTAAGACTTGGAAGAAAGCATAACATCTTTTCATAGTCAAGGGCTGTATGTTTTCTCACTATTTTAATCAGAAATACAAGAAATTGACTCCTTATTGAAGAGCAGTGAGGAAAAACATCTGGGTTGCAGGACTGTTGCAAGACCGGACATTGGCAGAATTAGTGGCACTGAAGTTCTTGCAATGGTTCAGAGGCACGAAGTTCTTAGAGAGCCCTGGAGCTATAGGAAATACAGGTGCCACTAAGATAAAAATACCCTTACTCTGCATCATAGTTGGACAAAGTCGTAAACAAACAATGGAGGCAAACCAGGGGTTTGAACCTGCAGTATCTATAGGTGCGACCCATCTGCTATGAATTAGAGCATGATAGAAATTGCTGTTTATTGCATGACTTGCACAAAACATAAATCAATAAATTTTCTAAAAAGTTTGACCATTACAGTTTTTACTTCCAAGGGCCTCAACCTGGCTTGTAGGATCGTTGCCCAGATTTTGTGAGTACAATGAATTGCAGGCACTCAAAACAGACATCAGATCTGCAGGCATAAAGGGCAACAGAATCTATATCTGCAACTGACTGCATTTGCAATATTGCAGGTACTAAGTGAAAAGTAGGTTGAAGACTGTAGAAAATGTGGTACTAGCTACAGGTGCCACCATGGAAATGGAATTGAGATTTGTGGGCAGTCATACTGTCTCTAAGGTGGATTAGTGCTGTGTAAGGTTTGGAAATGCCATTAGACATTTCACTCATAGGCTTTAGTATGTGTATCTGGGAAACTGCAAGATGTTAGGGACAACTTGCTGCTTGTGCTATTCCCATCTTTTTCAGGGCGTTTTTTCTAAAAAAGTTGTATGTGTACTTCCACTTGCCGGTATTCTAGAGTTTACTAAGTAAGCAGTTAAAGCTGTAGGAAAAAAACATCCCTTTGATCTGATTCTAGGGAGTCTAATATGCTGTACAGAAGACTTCAACATGTTAAACAGAAGCAGGTAACATAAAATTTATTTCCAAATAAGCATAAGCAGTGTCTTGGTCTTTCTCCTTTATTTTCTATATCACCTTATTACAATTGTAAAGAAAACGTTAGTGCATCTGTGTGCTGTAATTTAGAGTGATGGATACTATATTTTTGAGAAAACTGATTTTTGCATGGGAGGTAATGCAACCGGACATTCCAGGCCATGTTCTTTGAAGGAATAGTTGCTCCCACTAGGGATTAGATTATTTCCTGTGCTTCCATGGAAGCACTGGTGGGTACCTGGAAAAGTTGTGGAGCCAGGAAGCAAATTGTGTGACAAGGGCTTTTAGGAAGATCACCAGAGCATGTCTGCTGTTGTACCCTGTACAGCAGACAGTTCTGTTAAAGAATTTATAGATGAATATTAGGAACTGAGTTCTGAATAACAAGAAAACAAACTTTGTATTGTCTTATTTTTAGGGACTTTAAGGTCTGCAATTCAAACTTTTCTTCAAAATTATGATAGTGTAAAATATCTAAAGGATTTTTTCTAATTCTGGTACTTTCAAACAGCTGGTACTATAAATCAGGTTTAAATTTTCAAAACTAGAAACATTGTGTAAGGCTGTTCACTTCCATCTTAGATCCAGCTGATGCAGAAGAAGTGAAGGTGTGGGAGCATGGGCTGTGTCCAACTCATAGCGCAGGAATGGCTTTGAAGTCAGACCCAAAGCCAAATCTGCTAATTGTCTACTCTGGGTCCTTAACAGCGTCCTCATGGTTCCAGAGCAAACAAGCCAGTACTTCAGAGCTTGCCTCAGATCACGTTTGTCTGCAGTGTGGGCAACCTCTCATCCACCTTGGTCTTGTGGTGATGACGTGCGTATGGTATTGGACAGAAGATACTACAAGGCCCTTGTGAAATTATGAAATTTATGAACAGTCTGATGCTCTGAGTTTAGACCACCTAGGTGGACAACGTGGATACACGGAACCAAATTTTATGACTGCTCTGGGCTAGTGGCCACTTCAGGGCCAGTGCAGTTCAATCTGGATCCTCTCTCTTGTGCCTGACTCAGACACCTCAGCCCTAGCTGGAACATGAGGCAATGGGGCAGCTGGGGGCACTTTTTCCTGATACGTGAAATTGAATTGAATACCTTCCCTTCATAGGGTAATGAATAGTAATCTCATTCCTAAATATTATCACACGTACTTTTGGTAAGTGAGCCCCAGTGATACAAATAAGGTAGCAATCACTGATCCACCCCGTCTCTTTCATTTTAATATTGTACCATATGAATTAAAGTGTCTCTTGAGTAAGAGCTTTGGATGCCACGTTAGACTGCTGTCAGGTTTCTTTTCTGCTTCCCATTCCAGCCTGAATGGCTGGCTCTTGTACGGCATGACCTGATCACCAGGACAGGTCAGCCAGAACAGAACTTCAAATTAGGTTGGATATATCTTGAATTTAATTAACTCCTGCTGTTTAGGCCACTTAGACCTCACTTTCTGAGCTGAATGGTTTACTCTTCCACTTTCATCTCTTCAGGATGAGAAGCTGGGTCCAAAGACCAGTGAATTGAAAGGACTTCAGGAAACTTTGTAGCCTGTAACATTAATAATGGGGGGAGGGACAGCAGAAACTACCTTTTGAGCAGCTGCGCACCAGGTGAGAGCAAACTCTCTAAAGCGGAGGGCAAGATTACTGGAGTGCGCCATTCCTTAACTTTTGTTCCTGGAGCTGGAGATGAATAAGGCCAGCTTCTGCTCTCTGCTCCGCTTGCAGCCGAGACTTTCCAGTAGGGAGCAGAGGAATGGACTGAAATGAATGACAGGCTTCCACGTTAGTTAAGGTTGTCTTGATTCATCTTTGTTTTGTTCCTTACTACAGTCACAACTCAACAAACCTGTGTAACCAGTGGTGCTTTTAAAGTCTCAGACAGTAGAAGGCCGCCTTCTTGCCCCCAAATAAAAGGCTGTTTTGGATCTTCAGAAGGGGTATTCATATGTATTTGGAGGACAATACTTGCAGTTCACTCTGTCATTGACCTGTCATTTGTAATGCTATCAGTTGCATTTGGACGGCTGCTCTTGCAAGATATTAGGGGCCACACTGATGCAAAGAGAAGAGAGGGCCATGTGTAGGATATATGTAGGTATTTTGTTCCACAGACTGGGCCGTTATCTTGAGATAACGTGTTATCTTTGCTAACAAGCAGAGTTAAACCCACAGAACTGTCTCTGCAGGTTTTAAGGAGCTACTCTGTGGTTGAGGTGATGATTCAGTGGCTCTGCATCAGCTGAGGCTTCTGATTCCTGTACAACCATGCATCTTCCTAAAATGGGTCAGACTAGGGACAGCCTGTTTCCCTTCATAATCCCAGGCTACTTTGGACAGATCATTCAAAATTTTCCCCTTTCAAACCTAATTTTCAGCATCCATATTCCCAGCCGAGAAGAGGTTTAGGCTTGGACAGAGCCTGAATGTTCTCACCTGCCCAGAGGGGTTAGTCCCATGATCGATTGAGCCCATATTAAGCTGATAATTCATTGCGAGGGATGGTGTTCCTTTCCAGTGAATAAATAGATGTCTACATTTTACCCTCACAATTATGCAAGGTGTCTTCATTTTTCACAGATCTTTTTACATATTTTGTGTGATTTTTTTGTGGCACACGTTTTGTGCCATATGTCTTTCTTTCTCAGAATAAATGTTTCAGTGGTCGCTTAAAAGTCCAAAAAATTAGTGTCTGCAGCTGAGCTCTCAAGGGCAATAATCTAATAACAAATGTGCGGATGAAAGGGAAAAAGAGACTTGATTATGCATTTCTAAACCATTATGACAGACAACAACAGTGAGGAAATGTTTTTAACCTATGAAACTTAATTAAATTTTATCTTCCACTATAAAGTACTCTGGCTGTGATCCAGGAAGGACTTGAGCACAAATGCCTCCTGCCTCAGTCCCTGGCTTCTCAAGTGGGTTGCATGACCCCGTGTTAAGCAGTTTGGCTCCCTAAGCACATCATGAGAAGGGCTTGGAAGAATCAGGCTGTAATTTGAACACTGCTTTCAAATGTTGTGCTGGTTTAAGCAGCCCTGTTGATACTGTTCGCTCCTGCCTTTCTCTCCCTGTCACCTTTAATCTGCATCAGCTCCTGGCAAGGTCTATGATGTGGCTGTGTGCAACCTTGTACACTTGCTTCTCTGAGGTGATGGGGGCATGAACAGAGGAAGGGCAGAGAGCAAAGTGCCACTGAAACCAGCTCTGCTTCTTGAAGGCAAGCCTAAGCAGGGCTTTCCCCTTGCTTTTATATAGAGCTGGAGAAAGAAGACAAAGTGCTCTTCCCCATTAAAAGGGTCTCCTAGCCATTTTTTTTCTATTTTACATAAAATACATAATTTACTTTGAACCATCATTAAATAAAACATGGAAGTGCCCTTGGAGCAGGACCTGGACTGCCCTTCCTAGCTATCAGGAAGACCTTTCTCCCTCCATGCTCCTGCTCAGGCGCTTTCACACACAGTATCTTTTCCATTATGTGGAACAGCTTAAGGGGGACACGTAAGGATGTTGAAGCCAGAAAATAAAGTACCATGAAGTTTGGGTGAAGTAGAAACTGACATTGTAGCTATGTAATTTTGGTGTTAGGTCGTCGCGTTCTACCTGACTCCTGCTGTAGGTGCGCAACTTCCTTTGTTAAACGGTTGTCTGGGTTTTTTTGTTGTTGTTATTAAAAATACAACTCTAAACTCAGTTTCTTAGTAGTATTTTTCTAGCCGATGGTGGTCTTCAGGAAGAAATAATGAATTTTTAGAATTATTTAAAAACCTGTGATTCAGACTTTGGTCTGAGTGTCCTTTTGGCAGAACACTGATGTGATGATAGATTATTTATATGATTTGGGGGCCAAATGTCCTCCTCTTTGTATTTGTTGCTTTGAAATTCTCTACTGGTAATTGGCAATTTATTAAAAACCTCCATCTATGACTGTGTAATGTATATTTAGGTCTCACATCTTTCATGTTTTGCATTTGACTGCAGATGGTGTCTGTTTCTAATGATTTCATAGTAATGTAGATATGGGGAATAGCATGAAAAAATTAATGATAATATTTTTCTAATGGAATTCCCATGCCACAGCAGGTGTGGGTAGGAAACCAAAAGGATGGATGAAGGGTATTTCAGACTTAATGGAAGGAGATTTAGGCTCAGCATCTAAATATGAGAATGTTTTGTTAAGTAGTCCTCCTGACAGCCAATGTTACATTGGAGCACTAAATAGAGGAAAAGAAGCCCTTGGGAATGCTTCCTTGCATAAGACAAACATCATCTTACAGAAATAAAAGACAAGAATAGATACTCTTTTATAAATTAGAGCAGATGGGAACTGACTAGGCTTAACTGTGTTCTCCCAACATTATAAACCACTTATCTTTTTAGTTATTGTATGATCATTGAAGCTCTTTAATGACAATGTGCTTATGTAGGCATAGTATCTTAAATGACTAGGCATAGTAAATTTTATCTTTTCTTTCAGTTCTGTTATTTAGGTAGTGACTGGGAAATCTGCTAAATATTCTTGTAGGATGCTCAGAGAAAAATGTTTGCCACTTGCTGTATGTTACATACCTAATACTATAGTAGAACCACCTAAACAGTGTCCATCATTGGAAAGAGACATGTGTAGGCAGGCTACTTAAAGCACACTAACCCTGCATTGTCTTGACTTTTGGGATTGTAAGGTTTGTAAAAGTGTCTTCCTATACAAAATTCCATTTTCCACAAAATATTATTTTTACATTTTTTCCTGCTGTGTGAGATACCCAGACAAGACAGTGAAAATGTAAATAAAATAATGGTGTTGTGGCAATTGTATTGTGTGATTTTTCAAGGACATGTAGAGGGTTACTTCTGTCATCTGAGTTTAAATTAACCTCACTGCAAAATCCATGCCAAGTACATTGTCAGCCACAATTTTTAGTAAGTTCTCTGGTTGGTGGGTAAGTACAGTTATCCTCAGTTTATACCCATGCCCTAAAGAGAGTAGCTGAATTTAGTCTTAGTGAATCAGTAGCAGAGCCAGATCCAGAACACAATTTTTGTGCATTTACATTCCTCATTTTGATACAGCTGCTGAAGCTTTTCCAAAGCTCCGAGATGCTTCTACCACTAGTGCTGGTGCAAGTGTAACACTGAGATGATCTCTGCAATACAGAATATTGTGCTTTATAGGGAATTTAACTGCTGAGTGAACAGCAATGTTGCAGTAGAGAAGCAAAAGTTTAAAGAAGTTAATAAAAAATAGGACAGAAATCTGCTAGATGTGGACCTTTCTGTAGATCTTGAGCCCCACTGAAATACTGCCATGTATGTGCAGAGCACATAGCATGTAAGGGAAGTTAGTCTTAAAATAATTTTGTGTCTGACAAAAGTAGGTTCTGAAGTATGTTCCAAGGCCAGTTCAGGGAAAGTGAGAAAAACATGAAAACTGTATTACAGAAATTTGAGGCAAATTCGGCTCTGTATTAGAATGAAATAGCTAATGGATGTTTGTAATGTAAGTGTGTAAGTGGAAACCTAAACTGCACAAGAATTTTTGACAGATCAAACATGGAGAGGCTCCACAACTTATGTCATTAGGAGAAACTTTTTCCACAAAAACAGGATTTAAAAAAACAAGTTAGAAGAATAGTTGCCACAGCAATTGGAAATCACATCATAGAAGGACTAGCAGAGCAAATGAGCTCATGGGTCTCTCTCCTTTGATTTGCAAGATTAAATACACATGAGAAAAGCATTATTTCCCATACAGGGAATGAAATAGGGGAGGCTGTGTCTGATGTTAAGCGTGTTTATTTAGTGCTAAATACTTGTCTGCACTAGGGAACTCAAAAGAAATCGTCAGAGCTGTTAGAAGAAGAAGCACCTGTGGTTTGTGCATTTTTATTCCTTTGGAAAACTTCTTCTGCAAAGTATTACTTTGATTGCATGTAGCATAGGAGGTGTCACCAAAAAGTAACGTGAGTTTAATGATTCAAAGGTTACTAAGGTTTCTATGTATGATCATTTCATCTGAGATAGAAAAGTGTAAGTGCTTAATTAAATTCTCCATGCAGTTTTAGAAAGAGTGTGTAGTGGGTAAGGCAAAACAAAACTGCCCAGGACCAGAATTAGATACAAGTGCTTAGGTATCACAGACAGTAACGGTATACTGGTCTGTGAATCCAACGGAGGTGTTGACTTGGAGAAATGATCATTGGGCTCAACATGAAGTGTGAAATTTTTTTCTTCTTGTCATTTCTCTTTCCTAAGCTGTTTATTGCTTATGTCGGCTGTGTTCTTCTGGAAATGATCTCCGAAGAATGCTAGGACCCCTTTTCTTTTCAGCTTAGAGAGGTGCAGATTGTAGCTCTGGAACAAACTCAGAAGCAATTTGATAGCAGTAGGTACATTTTAGAGAATACTTTAACTTCCAACAAGTTTTGTTTAGCATTAGGTAGTCATCTAAAGATGGAACAAGAGCATATTAGATTTAATTTAATATCTTGGTTGCTGAAATGAAAGATTCAGAAAAGGTTTTAGATGAAACAGTTGTCTATTTTTTAGGGTTTGCATTTGATTCTCATCAGACAGTACCAAAATTTATTGTTGCTTACTTTAGAGACAGAATAGATAGACATATTTTTCTGTTCAAGCAAAAGCTTGTGTTTTGCACAAACTGATGGAACTGCAAAAAAATGCAAATAATCTATTTTATAGTTCTGCCATTGATACGCTGAATTTCAGTCTCTGGGAGTTAAATTGAACTGCACAAGGCATGGCAAGAACACAGAAAATAAATGCAACAAGCAATGGAGGAACAGCTGTTGCAGAAGATGGATGTTTTGCTGTAATGATGTTGCTAAGATTATTAATTTATTTAATAGAATTCAGAAAGGATTCATCTGTTAGCTGTCATGATTTTATCACTGGGAGTCTGCGAGTTGCCATAGGCTATGGGCATGCTGTTTGCCTGTTAACAACATCCAAGGGGGGTCAACTGACAAATAGCTTTGTTTATTACCATTTGGTTTATAGTTCAGGATTCATTTGGAACATCCCAGCTAACATTTGGTCCCTCAGTTTCCTAATATTGCTGACACCAGCTGTAACAGCAGCCTTTCTCTCCTGGAAAATCTTTCTTCCTTTGATGAGCTTGTTCCCATAATTAGTCAGGTTGCTTTTTTCCTCCCTAGATTTTATTAATGTTGGTATTGCAGGGGTACCTGCAGGCCACTTAGAAAACGTGACCTTGCTATTCTAGCTGCAGTCTGTACACATCACAAAAACCTGTTCTTCAAATGTCTTACAGTCTATGTTTAAGATGAGACAATAGGTGGATAAAAGCAGCAGATGCAAGGGGCGCAAGGTAACAGTGAGACGACAGCAATTAATGTAATAAACCCTTTGCCTCTAGTCACTATCAAGCAGTTTAATAAGAAGAACTTATTATCAAACATTTGGAAAAAAAAAGATGAGAATTTTTCTTAAATATTTGGTGAAGTTTATAGGATGCCGTGGTTTTGTTCACTGCTCCTTTGCTGTTATTTTGGGGTTTGGTCTTTTCGTCAATCTGTCAGTGCCATGTAGTAAATTGAACTTTTTCCACCATAGCCACATCTGCCTTAAAGTATGCTGGTATCCTTTAGAGGCAGAGAGGTGAAGGTCACGGTTATTTATCCTGGTATGTGTACTGATGGAATCCATATAACCTCAGTCGCCGGCAGTTATTGATTGTAATCTGGCGCTGTAATTCAAGTGGTCTGATTGAATACAAGGGGTGATAATGCTTGTTCTTGATATTATTATGGAGAAAAAATACCAGCAAGTGACCACATAGTCATGATTCCCTCATCATCTGAAAACTGTATGAACCAACACTCTGATTTTATTTCTGAGAAGCTAGTGGAAGAAATTGTGGTAATTTCTTGTTCTTTCTTTCTTTATTTCTCTTTGTATTTCTTGTTCTAAATTAAAAAAAAATATATATAGGAGCCTTGAATGCCCATCCTTTACCTATCATATCAGAAATCTGACATAGCTTTAGAAAATAATTTTACTTCAATTTTAAATTATTTGTTTGTAAATTGTCTAAGGAGGAATGTAACACAGCAATTCGAGCCATATCATTAGGATCAACTTCTTGTGGGAAATCAGGCAGATAACCCATTGAATTCTCTCTGTGCTTGTTGAAATAGGGCACAGTGATTCATGAAACTAAAGAATAGCCACAAGTTTACATACGTAAACACTTGGCAAATAAGGAACAGAACAGAACCTAAGTTTAGCAAGTTGATGAAAGAAAAACAAAGAAATTGGGAGTGCTGGGAAAAAAACCCAAACCAACAGCTTCATATTTGGAAAAGGAAACATTTTAGGTAGTGTTTCTAAATCTCATATCCATGTCCTTACAAGGTTTAGGCACATCATCATCAGTCCCAAGACCAGGCTGAATAATGCAAGCTCTGTAACTTGAGCTTGCATTATTGGGCTGCTCTGGTAATGTCCTTGTCATTGCTCACCTTGTCTTCCATCTTCCCCCATTCCCTGCCAAGCAAATAGCATAAAACTGTGACAAAGGAATTTATTACTTCTCTGACTTACATATTGCAAACAAGAGAAAGGAATGTACCAGAATTTTAAAAGTACTGTGAAGTAAAGATTACTGTGTCAGCCTGAAAAATAGCTGTACCCACAAAAATTAATCAGAACTCAAGTGACCTCTTATCAATGTGCCTTGAAGAGTGGAACAGGATCTGTCAGTCTTTCCTTGAAACTCATCTAAGGTGGTTGGCAAGTCAGATGGTCCTACCCCAGTGATTAAGGTGGTACCTGCCAGCTTCATCTGGATAATTATTAATTGAAAGTGCAAACAGTTTGCTATTATTTGGTGCTACTCTTCTGAGATAGAAGAGCCATGAGCTTCAAGTCTTTGGTCTTTCTGCACCAACAGCTATGCTTAACACGTGGAGACTGGGGAAGGATTGTCTTTTGTCATCTCTTCACTTATTCCAGCAAAGCATAAGCCTAGCTTTCTGGAGACCCATAAGCATGCAAAGTTGTATTTTAGAGGATTTTTCATAAGATACTCCCCTTAAGTGAATAGCCTTATCTTTATATCTGTATGCGTAAACACACAAAAATGTGGACCCATATTTTACTATTCTATCTTTTTCTATAAAATAGAAGTATTCTGTTCAAGTGATATAGAATACCTGGCAGTTATGATAATATATATTGTCTTTCTGAGGATTTTCCAATGGATATATGAAACTCAGAAAAGCTGAAACATAAAGGTTTGGGGGCCAATATGTTCTGCTTTCTGTGTCTTTTAAAAAGGGAGATTTAGAAAGCCCTTTGAACTTCTGTAAAATTGTGGTATCATTTAAAAGAACTTTGGCAGAGAATTTAGCTCTCATGATACTGAGAGACGTAGGATTATAACCCGAACCTGGCGTGGTAGAGGTGGACATCATCAGCTCCGTGCATGGATTTCTGGTGGTGCTCCTCAGGCTTGACCTGTGCCATGGTTATTATTGCAATCTGAGTCTTTCTGAATAAGGCAAATGTCTCTTATTTTGTAATGTATTTGGTATAATAACTTAAATACATTAATTAAATCCTATTCTGAATTTGCCAAAACATCACGGATGTTCAGGTCCTGTGTTTCGGTTTGGGCTTGTTTCTGCTTGTGATGCTGCAAGAAGATCTGGCTAATTTTCTGGAGAGAGGATGGGGGAGAAAGCATGAGGTGATGCTTAATGAAACATTGGGGATGGAGAGAGGAAAAATACCTGTCATCGACCAGGTCATCATTAGTATTGGTCTATGTTTCACTTGTTTTGTCTTCAAGATTTGTACCTAGATTAACAAAATGATAATATCTGGAGAAAGTTTTTGTGAAGGATGAGGGAAGAGGACACATCTGCATAAATGTCATCTGTAATGTGATACAGCAAAGCCTAATTTAAGTGTTAATCATGTTTTTGTATTTTTTGTAAAATTTTATCTGAGACAAAATAAAGAATATTGTCTCATTAAGAGATCTGGCAGTATTACTGTGGCAGTAATCACATTTTTATTCTATTTTCATAACCAAAGCTTGAAAGGAGCTTTAGAAATACTCATTACTGATGCAGGCTTGAACATGCAAGTGAATAGCTGTATCAGCACTGTCATATATAATTTCAGCAACACTATCAAGCCCAAGAGAAGTTTAGCTAACTGCAGGATAAAAACAATGGACTACTGTATAAGATTAATGCAAATGCTTCTTTAGAAGAAAATAAGCATCTTGGAAACAACAAAACAAAGCAAATGGTAATTTTTTATTAAAGTAGTAAATGCTGCTGTTTTATTGTTTGCTGTTGATAAATTCTTTCCTCAAGGAATGTAGTCTTCTGGATTTGAGAGATATATTTTTGCTCCGAGGGGAAACAATGCAAAGAAAACAAAAATTCAGTAATTTGATTACACCTTATACATTTAAAATCAAATGTGGATTCTATCTTTATTTCGGTTTTTCCTTTAGAATTTTTTGTCATTATTAGGTGAAAACTCTGAACTCCTCTAAAACCTTTGCCTAGTAGAAGGTCCTCAGTGAGGGGCTTTTTGTATTGCTTCCACTTTCCCCTGTGCCTTTTCATACCTAAACTTCACCCTCCACAACATTTTTGTTTTCCTGGCTCTGTGAGCTCAGCTTGAGGAATGAGCAATAATCCTCCATGCTAATTTTGGATCTTGTCTGAGTTTATTTAAGTTTTCTTCATATATTTTTTATATACTTATGTTTCTAATTCTTATTCATTAATTACAGAAGAAAATACAAGCTGGTTCCAAAATGTTTGCTTTAAAGTTCCCTACCCAAAAGTCCTTAATGTAAAATGAAAACTGAGTGTGCGATAGGCTGATGTTGCTCCATTTGTAATGTATAGTTGGTTGCTCACACCCTTTTGTATTATTTCTACTAACTATGGTAAATAGAACTTTAAAAAATGTGACTAGAGAATAATATTCTTCAGTTAAAAATGGTAATTTATGAATACTTCGTGGTTATGCAAAAGCTCAGAATATTTATAATTACTAGGACTAACACAACCTCCTTGTTCTGGGCTGTATTTGAAAGCAATCCTGATTACTTATAAATGGAAAAGACCATTGCACATGAGCTCTGAAAACTCAGAGCTCTGTTTTGTTTCTACCGAGTCAAGGTGTCAGCTTTGACACATACATATATATGTGTATATATATATAGTTTGGTTTTAATTCTTATGAGCTTCATCTTGAGTGCAACAGAGCATGATCCTTACAAAATTTTGTTTTTCACTACACAATAAGTGCTTTTAAAGTAATTTATCTTCTTTTGATCCACTGTCATCGATTTAGGTGACCTTGTTCACCTTCCCCTCATCATCCCTGTTGGTCTGATAGGATCAGCACTTAGGTGATGAGCAGTTGGTTAAACATGTGACACAGTCTACCTTTTCCTTGTGTTAATTAGAGAAAATAAGGCAGAAACTACAGTCCCAGCTGTAAAAATCTATTTTCATCCATTAGCAAAGGGCAAACTTCAAAGGAGTTAGAGGTTTTGCCAATTCAGGAAAAGAAATGTGGTGCTCCAGGATACTACACCTCTGCAGTGCACTCTGTGGCAAAGGCACAGAACGACGCAACACTTCAAATTGAGAAGCGTAACGCAGGGGTGACCACGGTCACCTGTGAGGGGCTGGGGAAGGATGCAGCTGCCCTGGGAGGGGAGTACCCAGGCACTCTGAGATGTGCTAATAGAAGCTGGTGAGATGTGGTGATGGTGAACATCCTGATTTGGCTCTGGTAGTGGGAAAGGTCAAGGGAGAGTTTGATTTTCTTTCTACAGTACCACCAGTGGGGTTTTTTTGCTGTTTTTCCATTTCCTTCATTAACCTAGAAGCAGAAATTAGTCTACTGAAGTTAGAAATACAATTTTAAAACTATCAGGTGCTGTGGAGTTGCAAAGAGAAAGAAGGAAAATGGGAGATGAGTGCTATTTTAATTTACGTGCCGGAACGATCCGAAGGATGCACAAGAAAGAAGGTAAATTTAATCCCCGCCGTGGAGTCCTCCTCTACCCATTCAGGGTTGCATAGTTGTAGTTAGACAATTCTAATACTAAAACTGATGGTGACATAAAACTATGATTTAAATCATATTTGCCTCTGAGCCTGCCTCGCGGCTTAAGTTAGAACAATTTTAATGCTACTGTAACCAACTTTTGACTCCATATAGCTACAAAGGCTTGTTTAGAAATGCATAGTACCTGTAAACCCACAACATTTTGGTTGTGGCTCTAGTATTCTACTTTTTCCTGAACCTGTAATGAGGAAGGTGGGAAGTAAAGCGGGAGTGGCACCACTACAGGAGCTCATTTGTACATGATGCATCCTAAAGTGTGCTGCCACTTTGGCATATTGTTCTACCTTTTCAGGGATATTTTTCTCAAGGTAGAATTTAACCTTAAATTATAGGGTTGGAATTCTCTAAATTTGTTGAAAGGGGGAGAACCAGTACATTTGTCCTATTTGTTTTCCAGTGGAATTACTAAATAAAGGAGTTAGAATTCATAGTACTGTATTTTTAAAACCTGAGACTAAATATACCTTCATAAAAAGTAGTTCAGAAAATTTGCAGGGATTTTTAAACTAAATCCTTTTCCTGATATTGTTGCAAGTAAAGCTTTGCTATCACTTCAGTTGTTCACAGCAATGCAAACCAACATACAACACTGTGAACCTGAATGAGAGGAATAATGTTTTCTAAATCATATTTATCACTGTCAAAGATCATAATAATTAGTGTAGCTATACCCATTTCTGTAAATCTGTTACGCAAGCTAAAGCTACAGCGCTGATTTATTAACTTTGGGGTCAACATGTTTTACTTTGGAATGCAGGGATTTTGGCTTTAAAACAACACTGTGGTATGTCCTGATTGCAACCTTGTCTGGCAAAAAGCAATTACAACACATTCTTGCTTTTTGTTCTGTAGTTGTCACCAGGGTTTGATGTGATGTTATGTCATTAGCATCTGATTGCGCAGCCTAAAGACCTGGTGGCCTTCCAACGAGCATGCACAAATTTCCTACGACACTCCATTTCTCTGCTTTTTTCCCTCTAGGATCTTAGTCTTCTGTGGACTGTGGTTGCAAGGTTTTTTGTCTCCTTAATATTTAATGATAGTTATAGCAAATGGGAAAACAAACTTGTGACATTCATACTTGTTACTGAAGAAATGGTTGCAGATTTACAGCTGCATATGGTTAAGGGTACCTAGTGAGGTGGTATTTAGAAGTGCTAATAAAAATTTATCTGCTTTTGTCCCTTAAATCAGTTTTTCATGGTGACTGCAGTTCTACTATTACAAATATTTAAAGAAGTCAAATTAAATAGGTGGAGTGGGAAGCAGACATAGTGATGTGGGGTTAACAAAACCCAGCCTTGACACACTGGAGATTTCATAAATCGTATTGTATGCTTTCTGTTCAGCTGCTCACAATAGCAAAATTGTCCTGTGTCCTGGACTAAAATAGATATTGAAGAGATCTGTAAAGCAATGAAATATAAGAAACTGTTACAAGCAGTTTTCTCAAAGAGTGACCCTGAACAGATTACCCTATATAGGGATTGTGTTTAGAAAGGGATTGTGTAAATGAAAAAAAGGTAGGAAGGATTATCAGTCAAAATTAATTGGGGTAGGGTTTTTTTGTATGAAAAGCTTCACTTCTTTGAGTTAAATTATTTTACTTTAGCACCAGCTTATTTTTCAGACATTTTCTCCTAAATTGTAGTAAGCACCAGACTGTGAAGCAACAGTTTTATGTAACATTCTCCACGTATCAGAGATTGCTGTGGTCCCACACAAACTGCCTTGTCACATTTTACATTACTTCCCAGCTCATTACTAATGGATACAATAGGTGCTTTCCCGATATTTAAGTTGTGTGGAAGTCACTGCATACATTGCACAGGAAAGCTGTATCTCTGATACTCAAATACTGTACACGATTATGACTCGGAAGTGTGAAATACATGAGAGCCTATGTTCAGTTGCAGATGTACTGCAGCTCTCAAGGTGGGTTGCTGTGTAGGAAAAGGCTTTCCACTGGAGTGGGAGATAATGGAAAATCCTTTCATTTGGATCAGGACTTGGAAACTGCATGTTGGGTGACTTCTGCTAAAAAAATAATTCAGACCTCATTTATTTTACAGCAGCTGTGCTGAGTATTCCTGAATGTTTTTCTTTGGCTGTTCAGATATTTTTGCTTCTTTTTAAGTTCTCTCTTCAACTGTTGCCAGACCCCGCCACGCACCTCTGCAGCACTCCTTGGCTCTCCTGCAGGGTGTGCACGGCTCGTGCTGCGCTTGCACACTCGCATGGGTGAGAAAGACGAACCTGCACGTGCTTGTCTGTGCTGCTGCAAAGCGCTTAGTGCTCTGCCCTGCCAGAAGTGGGCACAGCACGAATGGCTCTAATAAATGCCATATTTTGGGCATTAGTATGCACAGTTTCCTGAACCAATAATCAGATGTTACTTTCCTATTGTATTAGTGTTGCCTTCCCTGGGCCTAGAAATAGAGCTAGCTCTGAGCTTGAAAACTTTTTTTTTCCTTTCTAAATTTAGTTCACTCGTCTCAGTTCTCTGAGAGTCTGTGTTGTGCCATTTCAGTACGCTGACTGTAGCAATGTTTCTCTACGTCTACCAGTTACCGAGCTACTTCTGTTTGGAAGCTGACCTCTAGCAAGAAACAGATCCTACTTCATTCCTCAACAGTATTTTAAATGTTTTAGAGAAAAGTGAACATTATTTTGCCTCCCGAGCCTTCTGCCAAATCTTGCTACTGCCAGTCACTCCCAAGTTTTCTTACTCCTAATTCCTTTTCTTTCCTTACTTCTGGGCTTTCCAAGCAAGATTCATGATGTTTCCCAGAATTATTTTTTAAGGAAGTGTGTAAGATATGATGGCTGTCTATGGCTGATTTGAACTTCCAGGGGTTACTGGGAAACATTTGTAGAGAAAAGGTGTTCTGGCTGTTACCTGTTTACCAAGAAAGCCCTGTTTTTCTTGTGTTTAACCTGTGGGGTTTTTAAGACTTTATCTGCAAAATATTTTATAATGGTCCCTTAAAATTTGTCTGGTCATAAAAGAAGAAGAAAGGATTAAACAGAATTAAGTAAGATCTTAGTTAAGACTTGAAAAGGAAAGGTTAGAACAGTAAAATATCAAAACAAGTGAATTCTAACCTAACTGACAGTTTTAACTGCACAGGAAGACAGATGAATGGTTGGTGTGTATGTGTGCATGTGTATATATATGGCTTTCTAGTACATTTGTCACTAGTAGTGAAAATCAAACATTGCTCAAAAGGAAGCAGACTCATTTAATAAATGAAGAAAGATGAGACTAACATGGCTTGCAAATAGCTGTATGAATAAATTGCACCAAAAATACAGGAAAGAGGCATTGGTGACTCTGGAGTAATAAGAACCTTGGTAACGCTGAGAGAACTGAGAAACTGAAAAGTGTGTATTTGCATGTAAACATAACAGCAACAATGATGACAGTGTATTAGTGGTAGGGCCCAGTAGGAAATTATCTAGCTATGCTGATGATTTTTTTTCTTTTGTAATTCTGTTTCTAAAATTGGGAGGTATTTAAGTGTCTATACATTTTATTAAATGGACAAAACCAGTGGAATTAGCTAGAAAGGAATCAATCTGTTACCTAGTAAGATCCTATGCTAAGTATTAAAATAGTGAAATGCATGTCAGAGAATAAGTTCTGGAATAATGTAGGAAAAATGTACCCATGAGGAACAAACAGTTTGAGTACAGTGATTTAAGCTCCCACGTCCCATAAAGAATAACATAATACTGGCTGTACTCAACAACTATCTTGGCTAGTATAGCTGTTACTGGCTATACTGACATTGTTTCAAGCTGGTGAAATGAATACTTGTGTTGCCTTCTTGCATATTCCTAGCCTCCTCCTGTCAGTTAAAACTAATCTGGACAAGTGTTGTGTGGCGCAGTTCAGTTCCGGAAGTGATGGAGGATGGCCTAGGTGACCTAAATGTGCCTATTGTATCTCAAACATTTATAATTCCATTAAAAGTGTTTTTCTCTCTGTGATTGAGCAATGTAGAGATGTCTCTAATCTGTGTTCCTCCATCTTGTTCTGAATGAAGTATAGATACTATCTGGGAAGTAACTACCCTTGTGGTTTTGCTCCCTCACTGCGGTTCTATTTCTGGGACCTCCAGTTAGTTTTTCCCAATATCATTTGTTCAAACATGAGATTTGTCTGCTATCTCCAGAGCCCAGCTTTCACATTTACAGAGAGTTGAGCATTAAGGACTAAGCCAAGGCTCGTATCATTCTGATTTTGTGCTTATCAACACAGTCCATCCCTTTTCCATGAATGTAAACTGTTGTGGATGTCTGGCACACACTGGAACAATCTTGAAATATTACCAGGTAAAGGCACTTTTATCTGCTTTATACATTTTCTGATAAACAGACAGGATTTGTCACTTCATTATTTTAACTAATTATACTGCATTTATATTAGAAAGTACAGTCATGCATTAGAGAGTGAATACTGTATTGCATTAGCAAGTAATTTATGCTATTCCTTCAGCATCGGGAATGTTACGTTTCCTCAGATTTAATGATGAACTTATTCACCTTCTGATTTTATTTGATTATTCTGCTATGAATAATACTTTTATCAGAACTTTACTATTAGTCAACTTTCTGGCATCTTGTTCTCTGCTTTTTCTTTTTAAATTCAGTAACCCTGCAGTTCTAGTTACAGCAACAAATGCAGCACAAAAATTAGATGTGATAAGTTTGCAGGTAGGCAGGGCAGAATTTTGGCCAAATTGTCCAGTTTTGGTTTAAAGTGTCATGCTTCTTCAGACTTTGTCGTAACAAAACTACAAAATTCTCAGCTGCTGTTGCTACAATGACCTTAACGTTCATTATTGATGTAATAATTATTGACTTCTCTGAGGTGCAGGTTAAATGCTGTAAACAGTAGAAATATGAGCCAATATTAGCATTGACACATGTTTATAGCATTGATTTTGCATCTCCTCAGCCCAGCTTGCAATATATTTGTTTGCAGAGTAGTTAACCTGGCAAGGCGTAAATATTTCTTTTTGGCCATAATGTTGAGATAAAAGATTAGTGGGAAACTCACCGAGAAGCTTCTCTTTTTGGCTGACTTCCCTACGTCGTTTTCCTCCTTTCCCTTCTACTCTGCAGTCTGTTTCTTTTACTGCCTACTTCTTCCCTGCTGACTCTGAGTACAGGCACACTGGAACAGACTAATGGTCCCTCAAGTCTATTATCCATCTCTGGTGGTGACCTGTACCTGGGATCTTGTGTACTTTGTGATATTTTTGTTTTGGTTTTGGCCTTGATGCTTGCCAGAGAATCATCTTGTTACACAAATGCATTAAGAAGTCATAGCTTTCAATTAAAAAAAAGGCATTTGGACCTTTCAGTTATTTAGGAATCACTTTGAATACAGACTGAAGGTGAATTGTAGCAGCTCTTGCATGCATGACTTTGCTGGTATTGTAAAGCAACAAAAATGTCTTTACACTTCAGGGAGTTTTGACTTCAAAATGTAATGATTACGTTATAAATATCACCATGACCACAGCATCCAACTTCTTCCTTTAACTTTTAATACCTAATTTCTCCTATGCAAGAATCTCACACCTACTGTAGTGACAGTGGTGAAGAGACAGGAATCCCTTGACTTTTTTGTTTCACCTGCAAATAATCTGTGTGCAGGTACCTTGCAATCTCTTGCCGACAAGCCTTTCTGCTTCCCTATTGTACATGCTTGTCGTGTTGCATCTCACAGATTAAAGGGAGCTAAATGTAGAGAATTTTCTAAGTTTTATTGAGATTGCTCATTTTATGACCTTCTGTCTGTTGAGGGCAGATGTTTTAGTCACCACAAGACCTTTCTAAAGAACATGAGCTACGGGTATGAAATGGATAAATACAAAACTGGGTCCTCCACCCCTTAAAATGTAATGATTATAAGGAACAATGTCTCTTGTTCCCCTGTGAGGAACCTCGTGTAGGTACTGCGTTCCTCAGTACAGTTTTGTTCTTGAGAAGCTCTTAAATACAGCTCTTTAGCTCTATATGAAGCTGCTGTCTGCTTGAAAGCCTCTTCTCCCCAAAAGGGCTATCCCATTAAATAAGATCTTGCTGCAAGCCACAGCACGCCAGGAGAGCTGTCCTAGAGGTTACATGATTTTATTCAAATGTGCAGAGAACGAAGCCTGCTCCCCTCAACAGCTGATGTGAGCAGTTGGGTGTGGACTGTGAAAGAGGGATTTCAGACTTGGTTCTTTTTTCTACAGGTATGAAAAAGGAACAGTTCCTGCTGTTCTCCAAAGTTGAATGTGCATGTTTGAGAAATATGTATATACAAAGGGCAGAAAATAATGCTTTTCATACTTTTCTGCTACGTACTTTTTGTGCCAAAGCAAGGCACAGTCTGCTTATAGCGCACAAAGTCAATCACTTTGCTGCCATTTATTGCAAAGTATTTCTTTCTGCTTAGGATGATGTATGCTGAGTCCTGAATGGATTGTCCCTTTTCTTGGTGAAACAAATGGAGATTGTCAATAAGTGAAGCAGAGATAAGACAGATAGTAGCTTGTTAGTGATTTGGGAGTGAGGTGATATGGCACAATAGATTAATGCTTTGCCTTCATTTGTTGACATTTAATCTCTAGACTTTGGTTTGTATTCAGTACACAAAGTAACTGAAAATCTCTCCCGTCTGATAGTTGTGAAGTTGATACTAGATTCACAACCAGTTTGCTTGCTTTTTAGTATTTCCTTCTTAAAATTAGTGTTTTAATCTGTGTTTCTGAAAACAGACATAACTTCACCATTTTCTCCTCAGGGGATTCAGTAATTATGACTGCGTAGTACACCTTTTCTTCTTCAACCTCCTTCCTCCTTTTTCCCACCAGTCTGGTCGGAGGCTTGTAGTTTTGCTGCGTTGCTCACTGCACTGCCTGCATTTCCTTCGCAGCCTCTTGTCCTTCCTTGCACCACTCCTGTACCTAACGAGGCAAGGACCCTGGGGCAGATGGGGCTGTTCCATTTCTGGACATAGAACAGGTGACAGTGCCGGCCTACTGCCTTTCTATCTGGATGGAGCAAAGCTTCTAGGCATTATTTGCTGTCTCAGAGAATGCTGAAGCCCTCTTAAAGAGAAATATTCTTACTATTCATTGATACCTTCCTATACCTGTTGAGTCTAAGGACTTCCTGGTTTCCAGGTGCTCACATGAAGGAGTGAAGATAAGTCCTATGAAATAGAGCCTTTCTGTGCAAATATCCACCCCCCCACACCCCACAAGCTCTGATATAGGAGCATGCATAAGAGAAAAATTACACCTGTGTATATGAATCTCGTGACGATACAGGGTTGTACTGTTTTTCTGGAATGCTATTAAGAACAGTGTGATGCTGAGCTGGTCATGAATTCAAGTTGGGAGACACAGCACCTCTACTTAAAACTGCTGCTGGAAGCATACATGGCATTCTCTTTGTAAAAGATGACCATGACAGGTACATTTGAGAGAGAAGCCATCTTAAGATCACTGGTGATCAAAGTTGTGTTTTACTCCAAGAATCTGTGCAGTCTGGGCAGTAGTAACTGTATGAATGCAGCCCCCTCATTCCTGTACCAACAAAGTTCATTAAGCTCCAGAGTTTACATCAAATACTGAACTAGAGAGAAAAATTAACTCTGCAGGTCTAGTGCAGGGTGCCAACCCTGTTGATGCATCTGATGATGGCCCTCCTCTTCTGGGAACTGCCCTGATCATCAAGAGGTTTCCTACTTGGCAGTGACTAGATGACCTATTCTACCACAGGAGAGACTGGAGAGCAGAGAGCAAGGCTAACAAGAGGCTCGGTGACAGCATGCAAAGAGGGAGAGGGAGCTCTATAGTGCTTCCTCTTCCCATAATATCTTCCTCACACAAATGATGATGATAGTCACAACTGTTCCTATCCAGCACACAATTGTCTTTACCATTGCCAAGATGTTACAGGCACAAGAGACCCCTAAGAAAAGAAATGAAATGGCAAAATCAGGAAACCGATTTTCTCTGCTGGCACAGAGGCGCATACAGAAGAGCCTTGTGCTGCATGCTGCTGCAATGTGTCTTGCTTAGAGCTAATGTTCATACTCATTTAGAAAATACCAGTTGAGGCAAAAAGCCAGTTCATTCATATATTTGCTAGTGATGGAAACAGAGCCCCAGATATTATCTTGTCTTAATACAAAATAAATGAATGAAGATCATGTGCTCTGGATCAACATGAAAATAACATTTTGCAAGGATGATCCCTTTCCTTTGAAAACAACTAGTTCTTGAGTCTTTTTATTTTAAGCAAACTTTCTCAACTATGTCTGTACCTTCTACAGCAGATTTGCTGTAGTTAATACGCATTGCCATATTTGATTATTAATTCATCTAGTGTCTCCTAAATCAACCTTTTTTGTGCAGAAGAATGCTAATAGATTTTGTTTCTCAATCTTCTAATGTACCGTGAAAAAGTCTGCTACATGGCTGACTTCTGCCTCTTAAATATTTAAATTAGTGTACTTCTGTCTGCACAATTGGTTTGCATGACCGTTGTTTGGTTATGTAGCTACACGGCTATTGTAAATACTGCAAAATCCCATAATCACCAGAAAGACCCTGCAAAATCTTTTAAGAGACAAGTTAAAATAAAGCTTCATGAGGTTTCCACTCACTTCTGCTTGACTTGTTTTTAAAAAACATAGGTCACATTCTTTTTTATTTATAGAAGTATATATTTGCCATATCCTCAATGGCTTCAGATTTATCTTGACCTCCCTGAGATCAGAATGTATTATATTTCTCCAAGGCAGCCTTTCCTCTAGTTTCTCGGAAGGTCAGTTAGAATACGTGTTTCCATAGGTCATCCCTGAAGACTTTGTTACATTTGAAGTTCAGCACTGTTTCTTCTATTCCCAGAACTAATTGTAATGATGATTTCCACAGAGTATCTGAAAAATTAATGCAGACAGCAGTTTTGTCCTTAAGCTGCTTGCTGCTATATGCTATATTCTCTCTTCTCCAGCCTCTTCTAGGGTGCCCACCATGCCTTAGGTGCTCACTTGCAGAGAGGTTGGGGAAGAGTGGCTCCGACATCCTCCTGCTGCCTTCTTGATAGTTTCCTCAGGTTAATGAATGTTTGTTGTTTTGGTACTGATAATATTCCCTGGTACCTGCTACTATGAGGGAAGTAGAGGGCACCACTTGGCTGCCAAACACTGCTCTTTTCCTCTGAACTTCCCCGATCCAGCATCTAGATTTAATCTGAGTTGATAGAATCAGTTACCTGTTTCTAGTCTCAAAACAGACCTTTTTGCCTTCGACACTACCAGTTTACTTATAGGGGCTGCTACACAGTACTTTAAGTAATGACACTACGGGGGTTGTGCCTAGCTGCTCCAGCTCCCCAATAACAAAAGCACCTGCTCAGCCTTAGATGTAGACACCTTGAGTTGTTACATGCTTTGGTGCTATTCCAAAAGTAGATACGAAACTTTAAACAATATGGTTTAGCAGTATGTGTTTAACACCCTGAAGAGGATACTTCTTAAGAACTTCCTTTCTCTGTTAGCCACAGTACAATCTGGAAAGCAGGATAAGCAGCGATGTGGTGCTTTTCATGTATTCTGCATCATCATTTTTATTTCTATTCTAGCTTTTTTCAACAGCACTACCTGCAAAAGTTCTACATTAAATTACTTTTATATAGAAGTTCTTTAATTGTCTCTTTTGGGTTTTGGTTTCTGAGTTTTGGTTCTCTCCCCACACCCGCCCAGTACTTTTACACTCTATTCCTTAAATCTTGTTTTATTTATTTTTTCTGCAATCCTTGCCCCAATCTAATTAGATGGACTAACTTGGGTTAGATGGCCGTATATAGTTTGAATCAGAGCACGCAGCTATTAGAGTCTAGACACCTGTAACACTATTGCATTTCCTGTAGAAGAGCCAAAATAGGAAGAAAACAGCATTCTAAAATAGATTTTGCTCCAGTGCACATTCAATAAACAAACTCTGCCAAAATATTTGTGATGCTTACAGGAAGGCTTGCAAAAATGAACAAAAAAGGTCACTTGCTGCTTCCTTGTAATGTTCATGACTCATTAATCAGAATGCAGAGTTTGCATTTATAAATTCTCTAATCAGACAGTGAAGTCTTGAAGGAACAGGGACCATTAGAGTATATAACAGGTTTAAAACTAAAATGGTTAAACATATGTCAATTCAGTGTAAATCAGAGATTTGTGGAGGTCGTGCTTTCCTCCAGCTGGGTAGAGAAGCAGTACTCCCATACACTCCCTAGCAGTTGATTTAAAGTTGAATTACTGCTTTAGCGAAAACCACTAGTTCTTTGACCTTTGAGGTCGGTGCTGTGATGCAGCAGAATATAGATAAGGAAGAGAGGAAACACTTAAAGAAATGTGGGTATTCTTTTAAAGTTTCAAATTATCCTTCCTGCAAAAAAAGGTAAATCCCATGCAGATGACGTTTTTTCATTTAAAGGCTTGGTTCACTAATTGAGGCTTTGGAAGTCCCTTAGATGATGCCTTACTAGGTCCTTTGACATGGAGAAGCAGCTGGCTACGGTGCGCTTTTGGACATGTGGAGACTAGATACATAAACCAAATCATTCTATGATTCTGTGACAATGTTTTTATTTCACCTTAAAGCAAGGCAAGAATTTTAGGAAAAGGAGGTGGTTATGAAATGTAAATTGGTTAAGGATTTGAGCAAAAGATGTTTGCAGAGAATTAGCTCTGTCGACCTTTTAACATAAGCCCTCTGTTCCCTACAGTGAGTTCAGAGTGTACATTTAGTAGGCGGTACATCTCTAATGCGTTTCAGTGATCGTATGGCTGCATGGATAAAACAGCACTGATACGATTTTAAGGGATCTTTGTGAGGACAAACTTAATACGTCTGCTGCCAATTTTAATTTATATAATACATTCTCTTATGCATATTGGCACAAATATAGATCTACATTTTATTATTCCTCCTTATTTTGAATAGAAAATTCTCCTTGTTTTCACAGTAAGGAGAGTCCATGAGGACCTGTTGGTCTTTCAGTCTATTATGAGATTATGGGTTGAGTGGCTGTTAGCGAAGATGCTATTGTGTGTTGACATTTGTACATGTTTTCTCATCTCAGTTTGGCCTGTTCCTTTGATTTTGCTGCTTACTGTTCTAAATATTTTCTTGACTGTTTGCACAGATCTTTTCAAAGAAATATTTAAATCCAGGTAGCTTAGATCCAATGATGGCAGCAGCCTGCTGCTGTTCCAATATATTTGCTTCAACATTATAGGAAAAAGATAAATAACATAAAAGGTATGTTAAACTGATTTTTACATTCATGAATATCTGCATACTCAGTCTGAATAAAGAAATCTAGATAGGAGGAGAGGTATCAGTATGTCCCTCTTCTTTTACCTTGCCTACCACCTTACATTGCGTGAGTATACAATGAACTTTGCTGACCATGGAGGGGAGGCTGCTAATTCACTAGGGAGATATGCCTACACATCTCTCTGCTTGTCTACTTCCCTGCTGCTTTTTCAGCTGCAGATAATGTGTGCAGCTGCTGTCTTCCCCCCTTTCTGACACTGCATTGAATGAGAGCAATTTTTCTGAAGAAACCCAGGTGACTGGGAAGTTTGCAGATTTTAGGTCTGTGCATGGAGAGAGAGCTCCCAGTTGAAGGCCACGTTGAAGCTCAGAGCCTGGTGTCCGTATTTCCCCCACCGAGTGCATGGAGTACAGTCTGCTAATGGTCCCCTCTTGAGCAGGCAGTATTATATGCATTTGGTAAGATTTGTTTAAAGTGGGGGGAAAAAAAAAATTCCTTTGAAGCTTCTGACAGCCAGGAAGATGGCATGCAAGCTTTCCACAAACAGTTGACAAGCTATTGTAGCTGTTATATGCATCATTTTAACCCAATATTGTTTCTACCTAGTAGATAAAATTCAGCACTTCATTATAATGAATATTTAGAGTATGTGCTGTATGTGTTTTATGAAAGAATTTTTTTTCTTCACAATACTGCAGAGGAATGGGTAATATTTTCAGGAGTAATTACTAAACTTAATCTTTTGTGTCAAGGGATTTATAGAAATCAATTTAATAAATGAAGATGACATTTGGAACTCATTTAAAAAAATAATCTTTTGCTCTGTCTTTCACTCTGATTCTGATTTCAGATTTTATCATAGCCACATTCTCATTTCAGAAATATTTCTTCTCGACTCTACACAGTACATAAAGGTTTGAAATCTGGTCTGAGTTCTGTAAGCGAAAACAAAATGGCAGTCTGAAATCTAGGTCCTTTTCTCAGGATCAAGCAGTAATACTTCTCTTCCAGTAAAGGTAAACCTAGCTATTCAGATAGTCTAAGCAGAACAGGAGCATAATTTTAAGAACATTTTAAAATGTGTGGATTTTTCATTGTTCACCAGGAATACCCAACCCAGTGCACTGTGTTGGTGACTATTCTGAGCAGTAACTTTCAGAGAGGGATCCCTGGCATGAGCACAGCAGGGTGCTGTGCTGCCTGACCGTAAGCATGAAGAGAGCTACGTGGTGAAGAGCCACTGCTGTGCAGGTTGACTTAATGTCCTTTATCTTTATATGGTTATTGCAGATTTGTGGTTTTTTAAACTGTAAGTATAATATTTTTAAATTTCTGTGTATGTTTAAGAACTAATTCTTAGTTAAGGTAGTCGAAATTATTTAACATACATAAACCACAAGAATTTTGTAGACACAGATGCATATCTGGACTACCTATATACACCAATCATGCAAGATGCAAGGCATCGACAACCTCCTCCAGCTCCATCCTTCTGCAGTTATGAGGTTTTAACAAATCAAATTAATTTCACAAAGCTGCTTAAAGTTCTCTTTGATGTGCAAACCTTTGGAAACAGTGAATATCTTGTTATGTTTTCATTGGATGTGCTAATCAGCTAAAGGACAGACACATGTTTTATTGTAAGTACAAACAAAGTGCATCTGCTTGAGGGATCAGAGAGAAAGATATGAGGTTTGACAGCTGTAGACTTCTAAAACAGGCTGGACTAAAATGAAATTTTACAGAACAAGAGCCGTTACTGTTGTGATAATCAGTTTTCATCTAAATAACAACATTTGCACCAAAGACATCTCTGAAACAGTGACATTTTAACAAGATATCTGCATGTTCGCATTTGCACAGTAATATAGTAGAGCTACAAATACTCTGTCAGGATCTAAAAATTGATTTTGTTGTATGTCAGGAGAATGTAAATGAGATAAAAAAGAAATTAAAATCCCAAGGTTAAATAATAAAAAATAATAAGTGGAAGCACGGTGGTGAGAAAGCCATCACAGTATCATATGTACCTTACATTGACTTGGGTTAAGCTCCACAAGGTTAAAAAGTTAATCTTTTCCAGATGTTCTAGTAAATTTACTAAATCCATTTTTGAAGAAACATGATTTTTACACTAAATATGTCCCTCAAAGTAATTAACTTTTTTTTTGGTAAAATTCTTATTCCTGAGGTAATTAACTCCACTTTTAATGCAAACTTTACAGTGGTTCACAGAGCCACTGAGATTTAGCAGTGCTGCTGAGCTACAAAACACATCTGTAGGCCAGCATTTGGACAATAATGCAATATAGCAACTGACCTTTTGAGAAAAAGAACAATAAATTTATTCTTTTGTAGTCCTGAAACCTCTTTATAGTGTGTGAGACTTGGGATTTCTGATGGAATGTGGCAGAACAGGGATAAACTCCTGTATTTCCGTGCAGTGTACTTACTTAAGTACAATACGGTATTTTGGGTTTTTTTCCCCCAAAAGGAGTGAGTTAGAATATATTGTTCTTCAGTATGAAATTTTTTTAAACTTCCTATATATTTCTGAAATACGCTGTCAGTCACTTCACGCACATCCAGGAAAAGAGACCTAATAAAAAGTGGCAGATGAAAACTAATATTCCAAACTGTCACCAACTAATTAATTTTCTCATTCGTATTCTAGCTACACTCCCAACTCACATGGACTGCTGCCAGGGAACTCGACAATAAAATGTTCATTTAAAATTCCTAACAATAAGAATATATTGAAAGACTGGGAATAAACAGACTAACCTTGGATGAAGCAGTCTGAAAATTCTGTATTTGCAAGCATACAAGAGACTGGCCACTACTTTGCAATAATGGTAAAATGACAGCAACTGAGATTGCCTTATATTTTAGGACAAATGGAGTTGCCCTTCGCACCATGTTAGCATAATTTCAGACTTTTCAGAATTTACTGGTTTTTTTTCCCCATGTCTTTAAGAATATCAGACAATCCAATCGTTCATCATGCTCTTAAAAGTTAATATTGCTTACATTAAATGATTTATACGGAGACTGATCTGGAAACTCGGTATCTACCTACAAGTCATTATTTTAATCTGCAGATGTTGAATTCTGTAACAAGATTTTTTTTTTTGTATACTGACGTACCTAAAGGTGCAACTAATGAGGTGTATCAGAAAACATCTAAGGACCTAATCCCCTAAATACTAAAGTACTTTTGAAACTCTGAGATATTACCTGCATCAATAAATGTCTGTAAAACTCCAGCCCTACAACCCATGTAATTGTAGATTGCTTGGAGCCTGGCTGTGTTCTTACTTTCCCCTGTGAAATCCCATTCATTTAATTAAGCAATGTATGACACTTATACTCGTTTATGTACATGATGCCTGGAATTATGCACTGGTGTTCATCAGGAAACCTGTCTGTAGGATTTCTGCATTGGTAACTTTTGCATAGTGATTTCTCGCATTGTTTTGCTGTCTGGTTAAACAATGTATTTGTGAGAGCAGCATTGTGCTGGGGTCTTGTGTGACACCATAAAAATATACCAACAAACAATATATTTTCTGACATAGCAAGGCAAAAAAAAATCACCTAACTTTTTCTAAGATGCTGCTTGGTTTGGAAATTGAAAAATTGCTTGCAACTATGCTAAGAATTGAAAGTAAATGAAATGGAAATACAATATATTATAATGAGACAGATGTGAGCTCATTTTCCCTAGTGCAGGTTCATGGGCTGTGCATTCACTTGGTCCGCCTGACATTTAAATTTGAGTAAATTCAGTGGTTTATAAGAAAAGCATCTGTTGTTGGAATGACAATAGCAAGATACAATACCAAGGAAAAGGAATCTAATTGTTATTAGATATTACACCAGAATGTCAATGAAAGGGCTTTCATTGTGTTGAGATTCTGGCATCAGCCTGGATATTAAATTGGCCAACTCATCAGGGAATATAGCACATTAGTGAGTGATTCAGCTGTGACTGAGTGTGTGCATCAAAATGCGTGACTTAGAAAGTTTCTAATGCCATAAATCAAGAAAAGACTTAATACACAACACATTCATGAAGGGAATATAATATGAATTAGTGTGCTTTATTTCTACTAAGTTTAAACTTTAATCACATTAGGCTCAACATACAATTTTTCATAATGATCTTCTTTTTATTGTCATGTTTGCTGTCCACTCTATAGCACAGGTAAAACCTTGAATTTTGCCATATATTCAGCCTAAGCAAGCTGTAAAGCCTGCAGCTTATAGCTTCTCATTTAAGATCTCTGTTTGGGCATGTTCAGCAACTGAATAGTGGGGGTTGCTGTTAATGACTTCTAATTAAATCAAAAAGCTCTGAGACCATAAACCTGCTGACTTCATTTCCTTTTTCCAGTGCACTTCAAAAAAGTAATTACTGTACTGCACATACAGGCAAATCTTGTAAAATGCCCTGAAGATGCAACTCAAAATTAAGACTTCTGGTAATGAACAAAGTCAGTAACGTTTTTCAGTAAAGAAATGAACCAAAAGTTAGTATATTCTTCAAAGCACACTTGGGAATGATTTTATTTCTGTTTTATTTTTAAATAAAAGTTCATAAAAGCCCGCATTTTCAGGCTTGGAGAAGGTTAAATGTAAATCTAATTTTCTCTTTTTTCATGATTATGTTCTAATCACTGCAACAAATGTAGGGTCTATAGTGTTGTTCGGGTCTTTACATTTGGTAACTTACTCTTTTCTTCATCGCTAAAATTAGACCAAGTGCCTTGACAGAAAACTTTGAGAAAGCATAGCAAATAAACAGAACTTTGCTCACAGGGGTGTCACAAGAGTGAAAGACCATAAAGACGAAGAACAAAAAAAAAAGGAACATTTTATTTCATCCAAAATATTTAAAACTACTTTTCAAGCAATTTAGTGTCATTGCCATCATATTCTGTGTCTCTCCCTCCCCAACTTTTTTTTTTTTTTAAACTTTTTGGGCCAAAAGGGCATTTTGAAGTAAAACGTGAAAATTTAAAACACCAAACAATTTTTTTTTCTGAGTAAATTTTGTCATGATTATGCTCTTTTCTGTATTTGGAAAGCAGATGCATCCATTGAAAGCCTGCATTTTTGGGCAGGGAAAGGAAGTATTTATTGAAAAAAATTCCAAGCTTTGTATTTTCTTGTGGAATAATTCTTAGTACAAATTACTATCTATGCCCTGTGTTTTCTGTCATACCTCCAGTTTTTTTCTCATATTGCAGTGATGGGTGCGGCCTGGTTCAGCTTATGTACTTTTATCTCCCATGCATAGAATTCTTATTTTTAATGAATATTAGCACTTTTTCATTACTTTATCTGCTCTTCAGCAGGATTGCCTGTGCTCTTTATTCCTCTGATACAAGCAACAAGTACATGCCCGATTTTTTTTTGGTAACCCTCTTCTTAACAGTAGACAAGCTGATGCTTTCTACCCTCCTGCTCTCTTGCACTAAAGTTTTGCCCCTCAGCTCATGGAGAATGAAGAAACTTGACATTTTCTTTTGAATTTTAAGAACATGTCAAAGTGTTTAATCCGTGAAGTTGAGGTATAAGGAAGTCTGGTAGCTGAATGTTCAGTCTAATTGTATTTCACTTTCTCCCACTCTTCCTTGAATATCCAGTTGATAAAATTATCTTAGCAGTTAAAAACTGTTGTTTCTATACATTGTTTTAGTCCACATATATACTGCTTTCTGGGTTTCTATAAAGCTAACACATCTTTAACATTAATTTGAATTGGAGGAACAGATTTGTGTGTGGTTGCTTTTGAATTAAGACAACACTATTTTGGAGGCAGAGGTGTGAAATACTTTTTTAGTATGTAGCAACTAAAAAGCAATGTCAAGAACCAGGATGGTCGTTGCTGGAAAGACTAAATATTTTTTTATTCCTATGCTTTTTTATTATTATTTGTATCCTTACAACTAGCCCAGAGCAAATGTGTTAAAAGCCATAAAACATGCCATACTGACTGCTCCTTCCCAGATCTACCAGGCTCTAACGTTGGTGGCTTCCTGAGGCAGGGGTTGCTTTTATGTCTTTAGAAACCTCAGAGGATTTCTCTTCCCTGACCTGGCCACCTTCTCTGTGAACCACTGGAAAGCATCAGCATCTACCATATCCTGTGGCAAGGACTTCCACAGCCTGACTACATCTGCAGGAAGGACAAAAGCTCCTTTTATTTGTTCATAGCCTTCCCCTCACTCGGGTATTGGACAAGGCAGTGAACAGGGGCCATTTGACTGCTCCCTCCTGCTCATGAAGGGCTCCATGCGATATTTCTAGGCTGTATCTACATCTGAGATACAGACACTTGAGAGACATGTCTGGCAGACAAATATAGGACAGGGCAAGATTTGCAGGGTGGGCTCTGATGAGCACTGCCCACTAGTGAGAATCTGGTTAGGAGTCTTACAACAGCCAGAGATGGTCCTTTGGAAACATTATCCAAACCCTCATCTTCACTATGTACACCTTCCTGGATGGTTTGGTTTTTTTTTTTTTAGGAATCGGGATAGCAAGTCTTGAAAGAAAACTTTCTTTGCAGGTAGTCTCAAGGTCAGCATTATGGATCACTTCAAGATGATCATTTCATGCATAGGAAGTAGCACTGAGGAGTGCTCAAAGGCTGTTTTCCACAGTGCAGACAGCTTCTCTAACCCCTAGACTATGCTATCTGCTCACACCAGTAAGATCTAGTATCTTTAGCTGTAAGAAATTCTGCATCGCGTAAAAGAAATTCTGTTTGCTTCATTGGAATTCAAAAATATAATTATCTGGAAAGAACAGCCACTGTGTCCCAGTATTACACCTTCCATTTGCACAGATGAATATAAATGCGAACGTCTTGTACCTTGCAGTACCCTGCTAAGTTTGGCAGCCACTTGAGGTTTTATTTTGGTTTGGTTTTTCTGTGTTTTTTAAGAGAGCTGAATTAGTTATTCATCTAAAATGCAAGCGAGGACGTAAAAGATGCAGCTATGCAGTTAATATTCATTTTATAATACCAGCCAGTTTGTGAGGAGATTAATAATTTGGTTGGTATTCAAAAGGCACTATAACACCCAGAAGTACAAAGAATATTTAGAAAATAACAACATAGAGGGGATTGTACTGACATTTATTATTTATGTTCTTGTTTCTTCAGTTCTTACTCTTTAAATCAGTTGAGAATGTGTATCTTCACATGAAGGAGTCATCTGTAGAGTAGTGCTGTTGCATTGCATCACACCTATCATGATGGAGGAATTTGGAAATATGTTTTAGGAAAGTAAAATGTCTTAATTTTATTCTAATGTAACTGACAGAGTCAGTGTATACTTCAGCAACGCAGCCCATGGAGAGCAGGCAGCATACGCAGGATCTCTCTGCTCTGGGCTTGCACGCTGCTGGACGTCAGGGATGCTGGTCCATGGCTGGGGACTAGGGAAATGAATATAATTTATTGTAATTGCTACCTGAGTAATACAGCTAACTTCTAAGAGTGCTTCTTGTCTTTTCCTCAGCAATAGAGCTGATAACCACACTTCATCTTTCATCTAAGTGTTGATTTATTGAAAATATTCAGATGGTATTGGACTTCAGTTAGGCAGTAATTACTGGAAGAATACTGATCCCATTTAAAAGACATTTAAATATGAGAATTTTGTATTAGATTACCGATCATTACCTTTTGAACTGAATAGCAAGCAAACCTGAAGACCTTACTAGACCAGACCAGGAGGGGTTATCTGAAAATGTAAATATTCTAATTAGCAAAAATATACATTGTATGTTTTGGTTTTTTTTTAAATTGTGATGATGTTTCAATTAATTGCTTAGACCTAGACTCTCACCTGTTCATGCTCTACAGAAACTATTTTTTTTGGTGGGATTTTCAACATTTTTATTAAATAAGATTTTTGGTTTTACTTGAATATATGGTTTTGGCATTGTTTCCGAGGAGTACTTTTTTACTTTTGCTACCTTTCCTTTCTGTCTCAACCCCATCCCAAGAAATCATAGAGAGCCAAGAGAGGCTGCAAAAATAATGGTTTATATCTTTACAGCTTGTGGGTTTTTTTGTCTAGTGAAAATAGTTCAGTAGAAATATTTTAGTGAAGATATTTGGATCCTTTTATCTTTCTGTGTTGAAAATATTTTGCTCAGCTGGACTACATTTTAAAAAAATTGAAACAATACAAAGTATATATATGATTGCTACATATAAGGGCTAATCTGAGCTCTCTAGAAACGTATGCAGACTACTCTAGTAATATCTAAGGAATAAATACATCATTGTCAATTATTTAAAACTTATAGTAATAGTAAAGATTTATAAACATCTTTGAAAGAACATGAGAGTGCCTAGGACCAGTGTTGGAAAGCGCAGCCTTAACTTTCCAGTAGTAAGTGCCATAGACCAAAAGTCGTTTACATAAACATCGTGCCTTAGCAGGTGTTTTGGCTGCAGCTGTCTCTAGGGTCTTCTGCTTTTCAGAAGGTAATACGACTGACAACAAATTACTGCTATTTAAATGACTAAAAAAAAAAAAGGAGCTGTATTCTTTAGGAGGAATGCAAATGTTAAAACTGGCTTTTTGTATTTAAATATTTTCATGGAAATTCAGTAATAATTCTGGCCTTGTAAAACGCAGACTTCTCTACACTGGACTTGCCCACCCAGGTAATGGTGAGGTGAGTTTCCATGTGCTCCAGTTGCAGTGAACCCCATCTCCCACTAGTACGGGCCATCTATTTTTGTTGATAAAGAAACTTACACTTTCTTACTGCATCCTTGGTCTTTCTGGGGACCTGCCGACCGGGGAGGCATTTTTGTACGGGAGAATGCAGGGAGACCAGCAAGGCCCTGCTTCTATCTAGCTACTGTGTAGCTAGTTGCTGTTTCATAGGGCTAATGCTATGTAGAAGTGAAGCAACATCTCTTTAAATGGGCACCATGAAGGCATCCTTTCAGGGCAGCAACCTGCATACAGCTAGGACTTTCCAGTGCTGGCAAAATCTTGATTTTTTTTTTTTTTAAATGTATTTTAATTGAATTCTGTAATAATTTACACCACAGGATTAGTCTGCTCGGTTGTACCGTCAGCCTGCAACAAGTGGGATCAATAAACAGTAAAGAAGAATGGAGTTTATACATGAATAGACGTTTATGCATTTGGCATATAACCTTTGCGTATTAAGGTTTTCTACGCACTTATTCCCAAACATGCAGAATTCACTATTTCCAAGTAAATTATGCAATGCTCAGTCTCATTAACTACTCAGTCCCTGCTTTGCTTCCATGGAAAGCAAGCTCCATTAAATGCTTAATGGTGTTCATGGGAAGCAGAGATAAAAACAGGCTGATAGGAGCTGTTCTCTTCTTGACTGCACAATCTATATTAGGTTCAATGCATATAATAAAGTTGGCTAAGGTCAGATTCTAAAAATATATTCTGTTTACTCTATCTGTGTTTTAAACACCGACTTTATGGTGCTATTCAGTAAGAAATGAATATCCATATCATATCAATTACTGGTCTGCATGTAGCTGTAAGATAAGGGGTGTAATTACTAAAGAAGTTGGATCACCTGTCTATAACATTTTCTCATTTTACATGCAATGAGGGAGAGGCAATATTTATAGCTATCTCTTCTTTAAGAAAATAAAACAGTTGCAAGTGAGTAGTCAGTACACTATTAGCTGGGATATTAAGGAAAGGGGAGAAGGTACCACATAGTGCTAGCTTATATTCTTCCAACTGTTTTTTAAAGGGATTTATAAATGGGTCAAAGACTGAAAAACTAAGTTTCAAATTACTTTGCTAAAATGAAAAGGCTGGCTTTAGCAGTGATATAACAGCCAAACTGTATTGCTTCATGTGTTCCAAAAGCAAGTTGGGAGAGAAGATATTTTAGGAAAGCATGCTAGGTTTGAAACAGTGGAGCACCGTGGACAATATTCTCATTTTAGAAGTAATTAGGAAAGACAATAATAATTCAAAATAAAATTTTACTGAGTATGGGTATTGTTTTGGGGAGGTTTTTTGAAAAGGTGACACCTTGGGTAAATAAATGACCAAATAAGAAATTTGCAGCTTGAAAGTGTAAAATGTGAACGTCAGTTCAATAAAGGGAAAAAAACCCCATAGCCATCACAACATCTTTACTGACATGGTTATTCCACATAGCAGCAAGGTACTAAATCTAGTGTCTTTAGCCAAGCAGTAGACTGGAGCTAAAAGAAGATCTCATTGTCCTTTGGTGGAAACATAACTGACTACAAGTGAAAATCACTGAATCAGGGAGATGACTTGACTTGAAAGCTATTTAAAAACCTGCCAAAGAATGTGGCCTTTCATAGTCTCTGATCCCCAAAAGTCCCATGAAATGGGACAGCATTTATAAGTAGTGAAAGCTGAGAACAAAGCAGTTATTACCGTTCCTCTCTTTTCCCAATAATAGAAATAACTGGTGCCTTCTCCAGGGCAAGGCAGGAAATGGTGCCAGCTATCCCTTGACAAATGCTAATGCAGCCAAATCCTGAGTATTAAACAGCACCTCAATGCTTTTTAACTGGGCAGTGCCTTGGGTACAGAATGGAGGCAGCATGTACAGTCCTAAACTGAGGTTTTTTTCTGTTAGGGGCAATGAAATGATTTTCTAGTTCCCTAAGATGTAAATGGCGAGAAACAGGAGCAGGGCGCTTCCAGCTGGTGAAGACAGGGAACAGATGGAGGTGCCTGCTAGGATTTCCATCTTCTGTAGTTGCTGGGTGGCTGAGGATCAGCTGAAAACAGCTGAATCCTTCTCACCGCTGTTCGTTTGGGTAAAATGGGCACCTTCACCCTGTGCCTCGGCAGCATGAAGTTATGCAGCTGTGCATGCTTAGCAGCGACCAGAGCTAAGGAGAGAAAGCACATAGGGAAGAAGGTGGGAGAGCAGGATATCAGAAAGAAACCTGAGATTGCAAATTTGAACAGCAGGGAAAACAGCATAATTTCTAGTTGTGATGGAGAGAAAGAGAGTAAGGAAGCTTTTAGAAGAGAGTGGAAAGTGTTGAGGTTTTGACATGCAGATGACAAGCTGGAGATGGCTGATGCTGAGACTGGAGGATATCTGGGATTATACAGAAAGAAAAGTGCCTGAGTAGAGAGTTGGACTTGTGAGTATGTGTGGTGGGTTGACCCTGGCTGGATGCCAGGTGCCCACCAAAGCCGCTCTGTCACTCCCCCTCCTTGACTGGACAGGGGAGAGAGAATATAACGAAAAGCTTGTGGGTCAAGATAAGGACAGGGAGAGATCACTTAACCAATTACCGTCACGGGCAAAACAGACTCGATTTGGGGAAATGAACTTAATTTATTGCCAGAGCAGGGTAATGAGAAATAAAACCTAAATCTTAAAACACCTTCCCCCCACCCCCCTTCTTCCTGGGCACAGCTTCACTCCTGAATTCTCTTACCAACTCCCCCCGAGCGGCACAGGGGGACGGGGAATGGGGATTACGGTCAGTTCATCACACGCTGTCTCTGCCG
>JAVKLA010000001.1:44932075-44954077 GCA_034782735.1 Sagittarius serpentarius | reverse complement strand
CTGATCTGGTTGAAGGTGTCCCTGCTCACCGCAGGGGGGTTGGACTAGATGGCCTTTGATGCTCCCTTCCACCCCAAGCTGTTCTATGATTCTGTGATTCTATGACTGAGAGGGTCCAGATGAGTCAGAAGGGTTTACTTTCTGGGAATGCTGCTGGAATTTCTTGTTCTGTTTGTCCACACTGTCTTGCGGAGCCAGACAGTGTTTGCAGTGCGTGACTTTTAGTATGGGCATACCAGTCCTGCTGACACAGTGCAGCTCCCAGAGCTAAGTTGTCATATAACCAGAAAAACCAGCCAAGACTGTAATGAAGGAGTCATACTGTTATCATCACACTTCTCTTTGCACCACATTTACTCTGTGCTGGCCAATGGTTGTTCACACAAAATCCATGAGTAGTCAGCCATTCTAAATAATCATTTGACCAGGAAGAAGGCTGTGCTCCAAAATGCTTTCACATAGTAATGTGGACAGGCTGAACTATGCTATAGATAGCACTAAATGCCGTTTTGTTCTTTACCTTTTTGGAGAGAAAATGGTAGGAGAAGGCAACATGTGATAGATAACTATGTTTTCCATCTCTGAGGAAACTGCTGTGGTGTGGGAGGACCCCAGCATGGGCCAATAGCTGGAGGGGACAGACAGGCCCCATGCATTTGTGCCTATAAAAGGGCTCTGGACTTCCATGTCTCACACATGGAAGACCAAGATCTTTTTTTCATCTCTGGTTATTTTACTCTTGCTCAAAGGAGAGGGAGAGCCCTGATGCACTTTCTCCCCTCCCTGTGGGTGAGTTATTTCATATGCTCTCCTTTCCTAAACTTCGCTACTGGTGTCAGATGTCTGCGTGACCTCTAACAGATGGCTGAGCACAAACTGCACCTCTTGGGCTCTAGTGCGCTTTCTTCAATATTTGAAATGCATTTCTTAACATGCTGTGTCATAATTTTAGGGTTGCTTTTTTCTTTTCTTCTTAAAATCAGAAAACTAGTGCATTTAACCATGAAAGCAGGTACAAATGTATTCCTGTTAGTGGATAATAATGAAAAGTCAGAGAGATTAATGTGCTGTTACTGTTTATTCAGTACTGCATTGCTTGTGACTAACTACAATGGATGAGACCTTCTTTCTGCCTCATTAAATAAGTTAATCATGTAAATCAGGAGAAAAAACATTTTGGATAGTGTGAGTACAGGTTGAGCATCAGATAAGCACTTTTTACCACCATGTATTAAAAGAGATTTGACAACATACAGGTGTCCCAGCTACAAAACATTAACATCAGTCTTCTGTTATCTCTAAACTAAATGAAAACAAAACTAAAAGGTCAAACTGGTGCGTATTTTAATCAGGACTACATGGCCACAGACCGCAATTTCTTTCAGAGATAGGGGAACTCTAAAGGGAATGGACATTCTTGAAGAAGGTAAATTATAATGGACATTCCAATATATTCACAAAAAAAAAAAAAGCATTTATGTTTTTAAAACTGTAAATCATGTAAATCAGAAGTATAATTCCTTTTCTGTAAAGTAGGATTCACTCAAACTTCAAGGCATTGCTTTTTTGGCTTACCAAAAAACATGCACAAATTTGTACTATAGGTTAGAACCCCAAAGCATGAAAATGTAAATTAGCACATAATCTTGACATCCTGGGAAGGAATAGGAATAAAACTTTTTAGATGAAACTAGCAATACAGTGATAAAGAAACATAACTCTCAGCAATACAAGACAGAATTAGGAAAAAACCCACTTTATCTGAACATTTGTCCAAAACACTTTTTAAGCCAAAACTAAGCTGCTGAGACTCGAGAAACTTCAGGTTCTGATATGTGATTTTTAATAAGACCGAGTGCTTGCATTTTGTGATTGCAGATGGAATGGAAGCAGAGATTCCAAACATTACTTTTTTCAACTCAGGAGCTGCTAGAATTCTCATTTGTGTCATCACAGGATTTTTAATCCAGAGACTTCAGATAAAGGAATTCTAATGACTGGACACTTTAACTCCAACACGAATAAAGTGGCCATGTAGGTAATGGTCAGAAGTTGGATTGAAGGATATAGAAGTATTGCAAAAGTATTGTCTTCCTTCCTTTGTTTTCAATTAAAAAAAAAAAGTAAAATCCATTATCATTTTTTTAGAGATGGTAGCAATCACAGGGGAAGCAAACAAGGAAGCCTGCAAAATGATATTGAGAAAATGCCAACACTTGGTTGGTTGGAAGGAAATGAGTATGGATCTAATGCGAAACTTCCTGAAATCAATGGAAGGTACTCATCGGTTTCAGTGATACTTGGGTACGGCTCAGTGTGAGCTTGAGGTGATGTTACATAATTAGGCTCCTGACTGCTATTTAACCCAACAAATTGTACTTAATTGTTGGGACAAAACAGAGATTTAAAACAAAGTATGAAGTTAAAAAATGGTTTATGCCTTTGCAATAGACTTAATCTACACTTCAAATTAGAAACACCTGTTTTTAGGATCAAAACCTATTCTTCGACTTCTGAATGACACGATAGCAGCTAGTGTTTGGCTTTGTTTTTCTCTTTAAATCAAATGTGTATACAAGTCTGATATTAAAACCTTACCTAAAATTACTTGTCATTGATTTTTAACCTGCATATTCATGCATTTCAATTTCATAACAATAATAGATCTAAATGAATTGTGCCAGTGGGTAATCATGAAAAAATTATAATTGTTTTAAATTTGCATCTTAGATTCAAGTTGGTAAATCCCTGGAGGCTTTGTTACAACTGTTGCAGTTTGGCCTGGCTGCCTTGGGTTTGGGGAAGTTTTTATTTTGTAGCATTCAGCTGCAATGTGGGAAAAGTCAAAAGTAGCAACAGAGAGTGCCAGCTGGGGCCAAGCAAGTACCAGCTCACCTTCCGTTTTGGCTGTGATCAGATAAATCCTTTTTTCTTAATCTAATTTTGCTGGGGTTTGGATTTGTCTTAGAAGAGGACCTATAACCAAAATAAGTATGAGTTGAGATTGTGTAAGAACTGCTGTCTTATTGACATTTCTATTCAAGGTGGTAAAAATCTGGCCGGAATGCCTCAATTTATGACATTTATACTATTGTATGCAGAAATATTTTCAGAACAGTTACTGACACTTTGACATTTCTGAAACTAATCCTTAGCTTTTTTTCATCCCCAGTGACATTCATTTTACTGATAATTGAAATAATATACAACTTTATTTTTTACAGTTAAAACAGGTACAGATTTGATTTTTTTTCTTTTGCTATCCTGTAGCAGTGCAAGCTGTAATACATTATATGGCTTACAATGACAAAAAATTATGTTTTCAATTTGGTAAGTCATTTTCAATTGAAAATATAATGCATTCCTGCATAAGACATATTGCAGTGTGGCAGACTGTAAGTATTAGGGAAGACCTACTATATTTGAAACAACATAATTAACACTCTTTGTTCATGATAGGCAAATAAACAACTAAGGCAGGTCTTTTTCAGTGATGGATAGCATCTTTATTAAAGAATTAATCTAGATCTCAAACCAGGATCTATCTAGTACATAAATCAGGGTCCTGTGGTTCCATTTACGGTTCCTTTTACAACCTAAGTGTTAAGTTTATTGCCGTATAGCCCGATAATTCATTGTTGCGGGATGCCAAGCCCCATTCTCCCTTCTCTCTATTCTCACTGCAAATGGAGACACATTTAGTTCACAATACCGTCACCAATTTGCTCTGTTCTTAGCAAGTAGCTGAAGTTCTGACTAATGTTAATTATATACCTTTATTAAGAATGTTTAAGCTCTGCTGATAAAATGTATTTATATATGCTAAGTATTTAGTTTCTTCAACTCATATGCAAAGTCAAGGTTGCCCTGCCAAAGAGCTCCTGTGCCAGGGACCTCTAGACTTGTTCTCCTCAGACGGTCATTTGGAATAACAGAGGGACTGCATAAAAGCCATAGTGATTTATTAGCTCATGTGTGGACATGATGGGCCTAAATAATCTATTCCAGCTATTTGGTAGATGCCATTATCTGTGAAAACTTACCTGAGTATCTGTGGCCAACGTTTTTGGTTTTGGTTTTTTTTTTCGTAGTCAGTAGTTCCCTGGGCATGTTGCAGATGCTTGGGACACCCAAAGGCTTTCCTTGTACCTGACTCAACTGCAAGATGAGCAGTTAGAACACAGGAGATCTATATTCAAAGCTGTACTTCACCTTTCATCTATTAATAGCAGACCAAACTAAGGGACTATGTCAGATCATTGTATACGTGCATGTATGGTGAAGTATAACCAGTTGATAGCTTGCAAAATCCTTTGGGGCACTCATAAAAGCTCTAGATGCCTCACTTTCTAGTTTAGAATGCTGCTTGGGGTAAGGTTTGTAGGTTGTTTGGACTTTACCATATTTATTATATTTGGATGTCAGCAGACTATTAGATTAATTTCTTAAGAACTTAGTGATGTTTTTATGCTTTGAGGTGCAACGGATTAGCTGATGATGTTGTTTAAAGAAACATCGGAGATATGGGAGATAGCTGCTACTGAAAGGTCACATCAGCTGTTGTTTCAGATTTTCAGCAACTGCACGTAGGTACAGCTGCAGGGATTACACTCCTCAGATCTTATAATTTTATTAGTAGTAGTATTTTAGCAAAACCTGAGATTTTAGAAAGTGTTTGAGAAGCGTGTTTACAAGCTTCTCAGACAGGTGCTTCTGCTCATTAGGAAATGCCAATATAGAAGTTTTGTATCTCATTGGTCTATAACAACTGTGGATAGATCAAGGAGAAGGAAATGGATTGTGTAAGCATTAACAGCAGTGGAAAATCTGCAGTCTGCATAATCTCTTCAAAATACATACCTTCTTCCACTTCTCATTCTGTCTGGGACCTTGAAAGAAGGAAGGTCTAAAAAAAGATAAAATCCTTTTTATGGAGAATTTTTTTGTTTATATTTAGTTTTGGGAAGGCAGTGAGCTAGTGAATAGTGTAACTAATCTGGCAACTATGAAGTAAATTGTAAAATAAGGTGGTTTTCATCTGAGATAAGGGAATAATAATTTGACTCCGTATAGCCAAGCTATGTTACTTTCCAAGAATATGAGCATAAGATACTGTTAACATTTTTAATTTGAAGAGGCTTATGGGTCTCAAAAAAATGGCTTCTATGATTTTATATCTTGACATCAAACAAAATGAGGCCCATATTTCTGAAATGAATAAGTGGATTCTGGGATAATCCAAGTTTGTCATGGTTTAACCCCAGCCAGCAACTGAGCATTGCACAGCCACTCGCTCACTCCCCTCAGGTGGGATGGGGGAGAGAAACAGAAGAGTAAAAGTGAGAAAGCTCGTGGGTTGAGATAAAGACAGTTTAATAGGGAAAGCAAAAGCTGTGCGCGCAAGCAAAGCAAACCAAGGAATTCCTTCACCACTTCCCATGGTCAGGCAGGCGTTCGGCCATCTCCAGGGCAGCCGGGCTGCATCACACGTAAGGGTGACTTGGGAAGACAAACGTCGTAACTCTGAACGTCTCCCTCCCTTCCTCCCTCTTCCCCCAGCTTTATGTGCTGAGCATGATGCCATACGGTCTGGAATATCCCTTGGGTCAGTCGGGGTCAGCTGTCCCGGCTGTGTCACCTCCCAACCCCTTTTGCCCCCCAGCCTCCTCGCTGGTGGGGTGGGGTGAGGAGCAGAAAGGGCCTTGGCTCTGGGTAAGCGCTGCTCAGCAGTAACTAAAACATCCCTGAATTATCAACACTGTTTCCAGCACAGATCCAAAACGTAGACCCATACTAGCTACTATAAAGAAAATTAACTCTAACCCAGCCCAAACCGGTACAAAGTTAAAGATCATTTGTGATCTGAGTAAAGACGTGCAGTAGTATGTTATTTTTAAACCACACCTTTCTGTTTTTTATGCATCTTTCCAAGATAGAGCTTTGGTCAGATTTCTTGCAGCTCAGAGACATTTCTGTGGTCATTTTCTCATCATCTGAATCATCTTACAACTTCTTCAGGAGTTATAAAAATACAGTCACCCAGATCCTCTGCTGCAGCTGAGGTAGCAGCAAAGGCAACTCCTGTTGCCCTGATACTGGGTTTGACTTCGAACAGGGGATATCACAATTTTGATGGAACTCGGGTCTTAAGTAACACCAGTTTCAGGGGGCTGTTTTTGCAGCTCAGTGTTACCATGGTAAAACAAATTCATAGTCATGCATTTTTCCTTATGCACTGCCATTTTTTCCTGTTGCTACATATGAAGTAGCTCAGGGACCACTATAGGGCTTGTATATGTTCCTTCTAATTATTCTCATACTGGTTTTGTGGTTATGGGGCTGTTAATGCCATTATGTAGCACTGTATAAAGCTGTGACAGTGCAGATGTGAGGAGAAATCTTCTAATGATGAGGATGGTGAAGCACTGGAAGAGATTGCCTGAAGAGGCTCTGGAGTATTCCTCACTGGAGATCTTTAAAGACAGAATAGGCAGGAATCATGTGCCTATAGTTTATCATGCTGCAACTCTGACATGTGTCCTAGATCAGTGTTTTCTACTTTTGATCTGTGATTTTTTTCTCCATAATTTTTTTCATGGGTTTATAACTGAAGTCATTACCCTTTAATGATTTCCTCTAATTCAACTTAATCTTTTTGTAATATTTATTCAACTAGGTGATGATTTTAGTGTATATTTTTAAGCCTTGGGAGCTCAGAAATAATAAATCATTGCAGGATGGGTGCTGGCAGAGTTTCAAGGGGACTGACACCACTGCTAGCGTTCTCAGCCCAAGCACCTTACAAAGAGGAAAAATTCTACTCTGGAAAGGAGGAATGCAAGTGGAAAACAATGTATAAAAGCAAAGAAAAAAAAGGAAAGATAACAATAACCACTGATAAGACCCAAAACTTGGTGTCATTAGGGAAACATTGTGGGAGAACAGGAAAAATGAAAGTGGTGCAATAACTGTGTCTTCGGTAGAGAGAAACTCTGGGAGATCCTTTGTCCTTAATCAGAGACTGTATAAATCTAGAGGGAAAGCAAGTGAGAGACTGCACACAGGGACCTACTGAACTGGAATGCAGGGGTAGTGGCTAAATATAACACGTCCCCAGCTGGCAGAAAAAAGAAAACTAAAGAGCTGTGGGAGGCAGCTATGGAAATTATACACTGTGCCTCTACTATGCATGTCTTGGTTTACAAGGTTCCTTTGATGTAAGACCTCTCTGCGGTGACATCCGGTTTCACTGAAGTTCATTACAGAGTAAATAGATGCTACTTTTGTAACTCACCTCCCAATAGAATATGCAAATTTAATAATTTCCAGGAACATGCTGTGCAAATGTGCTGAATTCCATCGGATTTTTCTGATCGATAACCTAGAAAATCCAGCAGTTTTAAAAAATATGATTCTTTCCTTCTGTGCATATTTTTTCTCCCAGTTAGTTGTCAGAGGACCTTCCTTTACTTGCAGCATAATGATGAAAAGCAGTGGGGAGGAGGTCGAAGGAAAATAACACCAGATATAACACAACAACATTAACATTTGAACAGCTCTATTTTCCTCTGTTGCTATGTCCTGCCTGATGCAAAGGAAGGAGACGTGGGTATTTGGGGAGCTGCCGTGTTCCCCTGGCTGCCGTCAGTGAGCTGAGTGTGCTCATCAGGGCTAACTGGCATGGTGGGGAGTGAGCTTTGCCATATGCTCTTCCTTGAACTCATTCTGGAGTCTCTGTGGCAATGGGACTGGAGAGTACACCCATGCACTGTGCCTTAGCAGAGCTAAAAGAGGCGGAAGAAACCCCCGTCAAACAAAACATTAGAGGAGCTGTTAGCTCATTCAGTCCTTTGGAGCACCTGAACTCCGGACACAGACTTCCGTTGTGCTCTGTAGTCAGGGAGCTGCCAGGTTCGAAAGACAGCGGCACATCTCCCACGCTGCTCCTGAGGCACGGCACTGTCTCCAGAATTGGTCGCGGTTTTCGGTGTGGTCTCACTGCTAGGGGCCATGACCTGGAGCAATCTAGAGGAAAAAATGTAATGTATAGTGTAAATGATCTTTGGGAAGTAAGTAGGGTGTTGTCTACTGTAGGCTAATTTGTTTCCTTTGGCTGTTGTCTCCTGAAACCATAAAAGCTGTTCCCACCGTGCTTCTATACCACTGGGTGCACAAAAATATCTTGTTCCTTTCCTTTGGAGATTATTCCTCAAAACAAGGTCCTGTTTTATCAGTCTGACTCTTTTACCTTCTCTCTCTTTCTACCCTTTTGGGTCTATGTGTCGTTTATAAACAAAAAAATCCTTTTTCTCCCAGATAGCACGTGAGATGGGCAACTTTCAAATTCATGTCTACAATATCACAAGTCTTCTGAGTTCACATCTGCTGAGTGAGCATCAGGAGTTTTTGTACTTCACCTTGGTTTTGCAGTAGCATTGACCAAATTCAGTGGGCTTCTGTTTCAAATGCCTTACCTGGATGAGGTAAGGTAATGCCTTACTCACTTAGTGAGTATTTGTATGGCAACACCTCTGCTTCCTTGTGATAAATCATTTCAGCATATTGAAATATAGGTAAATCTGAAAAATAATGAACATCCTGTTTTCTGAGAACTTAGAATTTTAATGAAAGACTGTATGGTACAAAAACGATACGCTGTAAAACCTTGCTGTACTGAAACGAGAGAGCACTGAAGCTGGAATAAGATTACCCACATGGGTATTTTTAGTAACTTCAACAGTGTGTTTCCCTGCCTGTTTGAGAAAATAAATCTCCTGCTTTCAGAGCACCTTGCTTATGTTACTTGGAATAAGGTATGTCATAGCTCAAGCAACATTATCTTCAATCAAGGAAGCAATAGCCTTTTTTTCTTCTAAATTTAAAAAAATTTCTAATGTAAAAACAGTCCTGATGAAAACTGGTGCACCTAATCAGCAAATCACACCTGTCCAAAGTGGTGTTTAAAATATTATATGTCCAAATTATGGTTCACCCAGATCATCATTCTGCAAGAATTTTTTTCTCAGTTAACCTTGCGTGCAGGCAATGTCCCTTTTCTGTTGCGACAGGGTTTTGCAGAAGCACAGGATCCGTCTGCTTGAGACCAACTGTAGCAGCAAGGCCATATGTAATGTTAGCGCAAAGTGTAAATAATACGTTAGTATGCAACATAACAGGCATTAATGGTGGAACTGGACAAGCCAGGTGGTGTAAATCCAAAGGAGAAACAAAACTTTAGCAATAGTGAAGGCTAGCAAATAATAGTTTCCTCCAGATTAGCATTTGAAAAAAAGCTTTACATTCTTTGGATTAAATAAAATTACTACAATTCTTTTGTAGCAAGCTGCTTTAATTGCTATTTTGTTTCCATAAGTCACTGCATAAATTGTATCTTCTCTATAAATTCTCTTTGTTTTTGGCTTAGCCTCCTGGGGTTTTAATTTATCAGACTTGTCATTTCTTGAATATTATCACAGATTGAAATGTACAGTAGACACCTGGAGGCTTTTACTTTTTTCCATCCTTGGGCTCTGTAGAAATAGGACCATCTGGCCTGTAGGTCTGGAAGCATCAACATTCACTCATTAAATGTGTCTGAAGCCCTCACTTTCAATCTGCCTCATTTAGCTACCTTAGGACTGTAGTTAGGTGGTCTGTTGTTTTCACCTGTTGTTTACAAGCAGTTTAAATGTGTGCTCCAAACTAGAGGCAAACATCTTCTACACCCATCTCCATCTTCATGTCTCGTTACTGCTTGGCTGTTCCTGGAATAAGAATCGGGGGTAAAGAATGGTGATATTTCCAAAATTTCTGTTATCGCTTCAGAAATGGTTATCAAATATGAAGCCTAAGGAGGACCCTGCTGGGTTATCTAGCGGGTGCTTCTCATAACACAAACAGCAGGGAAGTGTCTACTTCCAGTAACAACTGCTCCTAAAAATCCCTGAGGAAGGAGCAGTGCTGTGTCAAACAGGGCTGAGGTGCCCCTGCGTTACCTGCCAGGCTTCAAAAGAGGAGTTCAAAGCAGACAGCTCGGCTCTCCGGTTGTTTTTGGAAGGAGCACAATTTTCACGCTGGGAGGGAAAACGCGTTCTAGTTGTGAACTAACTGAAGACTGTCATCTTGCAGAGTATCCCTGGGAGAAGTTACACCCCAGAAAGGAGCCTTGTTTTGATTATTAGCAGCGACTTACCTGCCTGTCAGGAGACAGTGACAGGCTGTAAAACCCTCTTCTATTTTGCATGCGCTGGAAGAGTTGACAGCAGCTTATTGTGAACTCAGCAATGATGTAATTGTGCTGTCTTGCTAATCTAGTTTTTTTTTTTCTTCTCTCTGTAGTTAATAAATACCTTTTAAAACTTTTTAATAACAGAATACCAAAACGATAAGCTTTGTTGTGTGGCTGTATCCCCTCATGAGAACAACTTTGTGTTCACTGAGGCTGGTTAGAAGAGCCATCGCAGGCATTTGGGCTGACCTTGCTGCTATTGAAGATGGTAAAAAAACTCTCCTACATAAAAGAAAAAAGTCTGAAAATGTGGTGCTGTGGTGTAAGTATGAATAATGATTTAGCTTAATCTGGAGACCCTCAGGTTCAATAAGAAGTTTCAGTAGAGGCTTCTCCAGAACATACATCAGAGCACATTTACTGAAGTGAGGTTTATAATTTCAAGGCAGTTAGACTGCTGGACATGTGCTACATCTTCAGTCCAACCTTTATGCGAGATGCTTGGACATGAGGAGACACACTGAACTGCATGCAGCTGAAGTTACACATGTGTATATGCCTGTGAGGGACTGAGCTGATCGTTTCTAATTAGCATTTGCAGACTTTTTTTTTAACCTTCGCTTTTACTGCCTGTGATTAAAAGTCATGCTCAGCCTGAAGAGGTTACTTTCCACAGTGTCTGCAGCAGTTCATTGGCTCCTTTCTGTATCACTCCACCTTATTGGTGCCTTCAGGGTTTAATTTATCATAGGTAAAGCAGATTTATAAACGTAAATTTACACAAGTAGGATTTGAATGCTGTGATTCACAACCACAATAGTAACTTTAATAACTAGGAATACTTAGAGTCAAAATAAGCATTGATGTTCTCTTCCTTTTCTCATTTTGCCTGAAATATACACAGAACTATCATTTAGTCAGAATAAAAGTAGATCTGCCAAAGCTTTGGAGTGCACAAACCATTCCTGTCTGTTTGCATACTTCAGGTCTGTTTTGATGTCATTTCTCGCTGATTATCCCGTTTTCACTGTAGGGAGATAGCTCTCAAAATTAGCATTCCATGAGGCTGTTCCAGCAAAAGGTAAAATGCACCGTGACTGTATATAATAAGTATTATTAGGTTTAGTTTTTGAAGTTGTTAGCAAGTATGGACCGAAATCATGCACGTTTTGCTGTAAAACTCAGAGGAAGTGGGGGAGAAGGTAAAGCTGGGGAGCTTTACCTTCATCGCCAGCTAACCCCTCGGCAATAGCATGAAGTGCCCTGTGGGTCAGCTCTGTAGGCTCTGCCCAGGCAGGTCCCACCTGTCTTTCTCAAGAGCATGTGGTGCACCAGCCATTCTCGACATGGCTCATTGGCCCCTGTGAAAACGTCTGTGCCCTCTACAGAGAGATTTGACTTCTCCGTCCTCTGAAGACGGCCACAAGCAAAGAGGATGCTGTGTCCTTCAGCCTCACAATCAGGTTGACTGTGGTTCATGCCAATTTTCACATGAGCAGAGAAAGTAGGAATGTGCGGTGGGGGGAGTTTATCGGTTTACCTAGAAATATTATTTGGCAGTAAATTGCGCAGCCTGAGTCAACAGTCTCCTCCTGATCATTCTGCCTTTTGCTGTTGTTGTACACCTACTTTTTTCTCTGGTGTAACCTCTTTCCATTGCAAGGATGTGTACGGCACCTTACATGCTAGTGCTCGGCAGAGAGGTCACTGGGGGATGTGTAGGGGAGGGCGGTGGTGAAAAGGTGTCACTCCTCCTGGTGCACCAGATGTCAAAAGCCTCTGTCCTTTACTTCCAGCTTCAGTGAAGTCTTTCTTTAAGCTGCCTCCAACTCCATCAGCCATAACCACTGTGCCTGGGAAGTACAGAGCTTATTCTGCCGGCGCTGTGCAGCTGCACTGTGCAAGTGCTGTAGCTGAAGTGTTCAAGGTGTGGTGGCCCGGGGTAAACTCAGTGTTGAGCCAATTTGCATGTGAGCAGTCACATTTCCAAATACTCCAAAGCTGACAGATCACCGCTAAAATAGCAAACTTGCCTTGGTGAGCCTGTGAGGTTGGAGATTCAGCTGGAAAGCCTAAAAAAAATTTAAGCTTTTGAATTTTGCATGTTCTTTTTCTTCATCAGACTTGAATCTGCTGTCTCATAGTTATTCCAGGGAAGACTGTACCAAAAGCATTTTAATTACATCAGTGTGAAACTAGTGTGAGAACAGAAGTGGGATCCTTAGAAAGAAAGCATTCGTTTAGCTTTAACTCAATTCAAAATTAACAGTAATACGTAGTAATACACAATCCATCTTTTATTGCAGCTTGTTACTGTAAACGTGCATGAGTTTAATGCACGCTTTTACCAGCTGCTTAGATTACCATATATAAATAAACAAGGTTAAATCAGTACAAACACTATCTGAACTTCTATACTTACTATAGGAAATACCTGAAATACAGTCAACAACTGTAGTGGGCTCATTTAGCCTTCCAGGCAATACCGAAGGCTGAGTGCTGAAACCATTCATTATATTGCAAACTGTTTTCTGTAAACTTCATCCAGATTCAGCTGAGAAAAATCCCAGAACTTGGTACCCTACTTCCAGTACAAAATGGTAAGTTAGAAGTTGCTGTACTAGTGCCAAGTTACACCAGCCTGAACCTGGTGAGGGTGGACAGAATAGAGCCCTCTCTGTTCACTCATGCTTTATGAATGTGAGCAAGTATCTTTCTCTGTTTTCAGACAGAGAAAGAAAAATGTACTGTTCACTGTGAATCTGCAAAACTGTATGAAGTAAAAACTGCCAGTTTCTGTTTGCAGTGTCAGATGAGAGAAAACTCCAATGAACATAAGCCTGAGAATTCAAGTAATAACGTGACTGCTCATTGCTATACAGGAAAAACTAAGCTGAAGTATAACATTAATTAGCATTAATCACAGACAAATCATTCTGTCTGATACAAATGTAAGTAGCAAATAGCAAATACCAGAAGCTCTCATTAAAAGTTAAATCTTTTCAGAGTGGTTTTTAACGATACTTTGCAGTGTATAGGTAAAGCCGATGCAGGGTTAGACACGTGCTAGTCCTCCTGGTTATGAGTAGGTATCCAAAAGTTGCCCTACAGCACAGATGCAGTTTTTATGGATTAAGTAGACTTAGTAGCATCTAACATTTCCAATGTCAGGGCAAACTTTTTCATACTATACAAAGTTGATGTCATGAATGTTTTAAAATGGGACACACCTTATTGTAGATCTATAAATGCTGATAGCACTGATTTATATCCTATGCAATCTGAAATGTGATTAACATTTTAAGTTAATATCCAAATCAAATTGTTATTTTTATAACCTATCAAATGAAAATTATGAGGCTCTTAAAAAACCCCTCAACAACAGACTCATAAAGGGGATAATGAGAGACATTAGCTGTTTATAAAAGATAATATCTCATGCAAATTTGACATTACATGTCTTACTGCATGTTATTAGATATTCATTGGGTATGCAAATATTATTCACTTTTTGTAAATGTCTGCTCTTCAGTCAGCATAAGGAAACATGAGCTTCAGGGCTATGGTTTAGCATTTTTCAATGAAAATATAAAAGAGCTAGACTACACACTTGTCTTTGATCAATGTTTAGAATAAAAGGAAAATATTAATCCTTATTTCCAATTAACTTCTTTAAGGCATCAGTTGTTTCTTTAATGCCTGCTACACTATATAAAATGCTTTAAATTATAATAAGAATACATGATAGGATTGGTTCATAATTTCTAAAATTGTTCATATTTATCATATTAATAGCACAAATATATTGGAGACTTAAAGTGCCTGTAGACTGGCATGAGGAAGACATAACATTGACATCTTTCATTTCGTGAGATTCAACAAGACAGTGCGTTTAAGGGAAGCTTTCAATAGTATGTTTCAGCTGTAGTAAATATACAGTGTCCCATTCTTTTTACATGAGAATTGATACAGCTAGATGGCATGGTCTGGAAGAGAATCAGACATGAATTTTCTTAAGACTGAATAGACCTTGCTTAAATTTAAGTCCCGATTTCAAACACAGTTGCCAGTGTGCAGGGGAGGCAGGATTCCCAGAGCTTCTGGGTCATCAAAAGCAGTCTTCTGCTGTGGCATGTGGATATATCATATAATCATTTTGATAAACTAAATAAATCCCATCTACAAACTGTTCTTGGTTTTTTTTGCCCCAGCTAATCTCCCTGGGAGGCTGTTCTACTACCTCTCTCTTCTGATTGAAATCATCCTATAATGGCCTGCCTAAATATATTCAAGGCAATTTATAGCCATTTTCTCCTGTGCCAGTATTATCCTTTAGTTTAAAAAATGTCTTTTCCCTTCCAGGTGTATCCCTGAAGTCTTTTCTAAGAGCAATCATACTTCTTCCCAGCCCCTGTTTAGTTAGGCTAAACAAGGCAGGCTGTTTTAACCTTTTCTCCTGGGATTGAAGACTTTCCCCTGATTATGATGCCTCTTTGCTCTCTTCAGGTTTTAATTCTTCTTTGTATTTTAACACAGATAAACAGAATTGTTCAGAGCCTTCAAGAGAAGGACTAGCACTTGTACATTTCTGGTTTGTACTTGCCATATCTTCTTGGCAATATCTCTCTGCCCACAGAAGGAAATTACTTTTTGTCCTCTTCCCTACTTCCTCCACAGCTGACTAGTGCTTGATCCCTTGCCTCCTATGCAGCTCCTAACTTTAGGGTGCTCAGTTTAACTGAAATTCTTGCTAATCTCTAAATGTGAGGCCTTGTACTCAGTAGTATTAAATTACCTCGAGTACCCGTTGCTTCCGTTTTCAGTCATACCGTTCTTCTTGTGTGATAGCCCAATTCACTTACATATCAACGGCACTGCCACATTTCTGTCAGCAGCAGACTCCGTGAGGACTTCTCTACCTCTGCTAACTGCGCGCCTGCCTGTGCTGCTGCTGCGTTCGCTGTACGGCCCTCCCCAGGGCTCTGCCCTACGCAGCTGCCCTTCAGCAACGCCGCTGCCCTGTCGAAAGCCAATTTTAACAAGCGGGTTGCTTTGTGTTTGTCCCGGAGCGCGCAGAAGCTCCAGATCGGAGTGCTCTCAGTCTGTTCCTCCACAAATAAAAGAACGCGGCGAACACTGACGCATACTCTTGGGGTAGATTAGTGGGATGTTGTAACACGGGACAACGTGATTGGCTTCGGTGAAGTTACAGAGCACCGGGAATCTGCGTGTGAGTTTGGGCTGGGCCTGTCCTTCTTGTGCATACCTTGCCAGCCTGCTTCCAGGAGGGGGGCTGCTGCTTGAGACAGGGTTTTGTAAATCCAGTGATCCTGCAGCTACGCTTCACCCAGGCAGTATACTTTAAACATCCCTCATCTACGCAGTAGCTATACTGAGCAAGACACAATTAACTGAAAGAAAAGCAAATGTGTTAACTAGCACAGAACATAGGCTGTGCCCAGTCAGCGGGTATTTCAGACCATAGCACAGATGGTTCCTTTTCTTTAAGAAACAGCCTTGTATTATATTTTATTCACAGAGACATTCCCTACGCCATTGCCTTGCATGATTCCTGTTGCGTACAGATGTGAATGTAGTGTCTTTAAATTCACCTGACTGCTGCATATGTCCTTGAATCAGCAGTCTGCAGTGCACTTAGCAGCATTACGATAGCTATTATTTTCCTGCTTCCCTGTGGGCTACCATTCATTCCAATCCTGTCAAAACCTCCAAGTGCCAAATCCAGAAATTTAACATCCAATTAACACTCTGTTTTGTTCAGGAAGCATTCTACAATGGCAATATGCTGCTTGTGTATCATTATAAGATAGCAGTCCTTCTTTGCTAACACCTTGCTATAATCTGTGTCACAAAGGACAGCTAAAATGGAGCTATAATAATACATCTTAATAAAGCACAACCCTGTTGGTAGTTTACCTTAGATTTAAAGCCATCTATCTCTTGAAACATATTATTTTCCTTATACAGTACTTATACATGCGAGAATTTTTTCTTTGCTTTTTTTTGTTGGTATAAGAGTTGCTATCATGATCCGCTCATGAGTTTGTATGATGCGTGTGCCTTGGCCTTTGCACCAACCACTATTTTTTGTGGCAAACTCGCTCTTCCTGTGGGAGGATTTAGGATACCTAATATACGTGTCTAAAATATAAAGGATGTTGGTGTATTTGAACTAAAAAGAGCTTCAGAAAGTCTCAGAGAAAAACTTCAGCAGCTGTCCAAAGTTGAATTACAGCCTATATGAGGGTCATATATATGAGTAACAAGCATAAGAAGTTCCAAGGTAGAGGATGAATTTGGGCTTACTCAGGGTGTGAGTAACTCTGAGCTGATCAATTCAAGACAAAATCTCTTTCAACAAGATGGAGTTTCATTTTTTATTTTCCAATACCTGATTTGCATTTCCTCAACCTGATTTGGTCACTTAAAAGCCTAAAAAATGCCAAGTAAGTTGGCATCTGAGGAAGATGCAGTTCTCAGCTGGGGAGAGCAAATGAGGAGAGAAATCAGGTAATTCACAGGCCTACGAAAGTGTAGGACTACCAAATTATTTTCCTGTCTAGTCTTGCAGGAGGGAGTTATGCGTGGATACGCAAAACTGCTGGAGTGCTACAGGGGCTGGTGCAGACTGACAGGGGATTTATTATCTGTTCAGCACAGCTGATTGGGCTGTGGGTGTAGGAGAAAAAGGACTTCAGGAAATGATCCCAACGTTTCACCTGAGGTTTCACATTTGCTAGAAGTTTAAATTCAACTCTGTTAAAAACATTACCGTTTTCCCACCTATTCAGTCAGAATCTGTCAGAGCCTGTGTAGGCTTTTACTGTTCTCTGTCTTGCTAGGTAGTCAGCTAAGAAGATGATTGAAGTTTATTAGCTGGCACTGGCAAAATAAATACGAAGAGCGTGTAGTAGATGTTGTAAGTATTGTGAGCCGTACAAGAGTGGGTGGTAGGAAAATGCCCAGAGAGTCCATCATTTTTTCTTTCCCCACCACTTCTCATCTTCCCTGGATCCTACGAGCAGATAAATGGACCCAGAACACCCAAATGCCTTTCTAAGTCTTTGAAAAGGAGTAGGATTTATTCTACCTCTTATGATAGTGCTGACTCACCAGGAGTGTTCTCATTTGAAAGGTCTCTTTCCTTCTCCTTCTCTTTCTCCTGCTTCTACTCCTACACCTTGTCTAATACTTGAAGAGGGATAATACTCCTTCTCCATCGAAATAAAGCAGCTCAAATGGCATGTTTGTCTGAAGATGTTCTGCTCAGTATTCTTGTGACTCTGTCTTTCAAATGTCTCCTCCTATTTCTGGCCGAAATTCAGTAACTGAGCATTTTTATTATTCAATGTTCTTTATATCAGATAATGGAAATTACCCAATTGGCTTACTCAAAATGCAAATTATATTGAAAAAAAAGAATTTGGCATTAGGTTTGATGCACAAATAATTTTTCTGTCATTTTTCAGTACATTTGTGTGTAACTGTTAGACCTTGGGAAGTTGAGAGATACGTGTGATTCTTGGCAGGTGACAGGAGAGTGGGAAAGCGGTATTAGGGGTTTCAGTAAAGGAGAACAGCAGGAATAGCTACTCTGCTTCTAAATTTGAAAGGAAGCTTTCCTTCCCTCTCTCTTAGGTTTCTGCTGATCTTCTCTCTTTTTCACTTATTTTCCTGTTGTGGATAAAAACCATATGTATTAAACACATTAAAGGGTATTAAAAATCTTCCTAAATCTGAATGCTATAGACTAAGTAAGATAACATTGTATTGAACTGTTTTGTGTCCAAAGTACTTTGGTATCAGCTGATGGCAATTCCCCACTAGCTAGATGCCTACATTTGACTTTGAGTTTTAAATGCATTACCAATTTTCAGGAGTTAAGCATATTAGCCAGTGCAAGTTTGTGGTTGAAACCCGTCTCTAGTAGGAAACTGAGCAGTGCCCAGGTGGCCAGGAACTAAGGAAAAGAGAATTATTATAATAAAAATGCAAAACAAGCCCTACAGAACAAGAAATTGGATTGTGAATGTACTCATTCTGGGCTTAACGATTCTTCCTGATAGGATGAATGTGTTTGCACATGTAAGACTCTTTGGCTGCACAGCTATGCCAGCACTAAAGCTATAGAGTTCCCATGAGATACATCTTTACCCTTGTTTAAAAAAATACTAAAAATCCTCCTCTCTGTAGTGTCCTAGAATATTATGAAACTTATGTGGGTGCCTAGCAGAGTGCTGTTTTACAAAACGTGCATATCTAAGAGATTTTCCAAATGCATGTGTCAGTATAAAGTAATAGGTCTGGCGAACACTACACTAAATGAAGGATGTAGGTACATAAATATATATATATTTGAAAAAACTCCATTACTGCAAAGATCTGCACTGTGTTACCTGCATACTGGACCTCTGAAAACACAAGTCCAGATTATAACCAAATAATGCTGCTAATATAATGGAGCTGAGAGAAATCCATTGTAATGGAGATCTTAAATAATGAAATCACACATGAAGTATAGATTTTTTTTTCTTTTGAGTTTTAATTCCAATAACAAGCCTTACAGTAATTTTCAGTTAACACTGTGCTATTAGCAAATACAACAAAGCAAGTAGTTCTTGACTGAAGATACACGTACAGGTATGGTCTGATCATTTAATGGAAATGTATCTTCAATATTTAATTGAACTGACTCAAGCTGAACTATTTTGGGTGAATTAAAAAAGAGTGATTCCAGTTATGATTGAATTTATCCAAATTATAATATTTCACTAGTATTTGTTTTCCTGAGGGAAAATCAAGTATTCTGAACTTCTTACAGTTGTATATTGGTTTTAACAGTTAGCATAAGCATATTGTTATTATATTGTGTATGAAAGTTATTGAATTGTAAGACAGAACAAATAAACCAGAAACTAGTCTAGAAACAAAAAAAAAGATACAAAGCACTAGAACAACGAACAGAAACTTCAAGCAGTTTTCACTAAAACCAGGTATAATTCTAATGCATGTTTTAACAATTTTTTTAAAATTGAGAACGAAGGGCAGAAAGTTCAAGGTAGGTGAATAGACAATGGAAAATACTGGAGAATAGAATGAAAATGGTGAATGGTCCCTAGGGACTGTGTAAATTATTCTTATCCAGCAGGGAGGACCGGATGCTACTTTATTCTCAATGAGAAGAGTTGGGATTCCTTAACTCCTGAGTGCACTTCCCGTGAGAAGCAGTCCGAGAGTGTGCTCGCTCGCACAAATGAGCATTGATAGGCTGTAGCAGTGACAGGCATGCCAGCGCTGGGGGTTTTAACCCATTCAGAAGGATATCGGTAATGAAGATATGCTGGTACAGATTCCAGCTCTGTCTGTGCAGGTGGCTGGAGCTTCTGGATTTCAGCATGGACTAGCAATCTATGCCAGAAGGTCTTCACAGTCATTGGTTCTCGTGCTACCTGTGTCAAAACTCTGTCTTGATACAGGGGCTACAAGCGCACCTACGTTTCTGTGTGTACAAGGTAGATGTTTATTTAGCATCCACCTGGGTTGTGTTATAGTCATTTGGGGTTAGATTCATCTAGTACTGTGGGTTATTTAAAATAAGGAGAATAAATAGGAAGGAAAGGATGTGGAACAATTCTGGAAAGGAGTACTAAAGCAGAACTAAAGCAGAGCATAACTATAGAAGTGCTGGATATGAGCACAGAATCATGATCAGAGTGTATTTACAAACACAGGAGTCATGCTTTCAAATAAAATTAAGATTCCTCAGCAAACTAAATCTATACCATTGTCCCCACTCTTTAAAGTATTACCTCTGTGTGCCAAAAGGCTGAACAAGACCATCGGAAAGAATCCAGCTCACATTATTCTTCCCTTAAAGTCTCATTTTGAAAACAGGAGGAATCAAAGGCGTAAGCATTACTTCAGTATTTCTTTACTTTCATAAGGCAAAGAGCAAAATGTATTCAACGCAGTATTTTCTAATGCCGAACACATCATGTTAAAACTCAAAGACAAGGAAAGATGGTTTTAAATAGCCAAATCATTAGTTATATTAGGTGTAGGATGTGTTCCCAGGTAAAGGCAAAAAGATGATCTGAAGATTTAAAATCACCATAAACATTGCGGTGTGAGAAAAGATTGGGAACCTTTTAGTTTTTATCTGTTCATAGATACCAGACTCCTTACTCAGATAAGTCTGAAATTTTTTTTTAATTTTTCAAAACAAACAAATAAGCAAACAGGTGCACCATTAACCTACCCCTTTTACCAGCAGTTTATTCTCCCCAAGTACTGAAAGGGAATTGTACCCAGAAGAATGAGATTCAATATTTTATCCACACCCTCATCATTTATGTACTAGAATGGATTAAACGTTAATCTCTTAATAATCCTTAATGAAGCAAGAAAGATCTTCAGAAATTGGCACTGTTTAATTGTCAGATGCCACCTCGAAGGAAATGCTATTTGTTAGTCAGGGCAGGTCCCAGTCATTGCTGGGTTTGAAAACAGATTGTTTATTTCTCCAGGACAAAGCACTGCCGCACCAGCTGGAAACTATATGGTTTAATGCCTGCAGATAAATGAAACGAGTGGTTTAAGGCTGTCTGTTGATAAGCGGTCTTCCTCATTTGAAAAGTGAGGTCAAGGAAAAAACAACACGTGGGATTCATAAAAGCAGTGAAATGAGAGTACAGGAGCAGGACTGGATGCATAAATCACAGCCTCCATGCTGTGGAGTCCTCAGGTACATGGTGTAACTGAATGAAGGAAGGGCAGTGATGAGCTTTGGCTCAAGAGCGAGAAGATCTTCCAGAGCAACAGGGATTTAGCAATTAAAAACAAATCAGCTGTCCTGGTTTCGGCTGGGATAGAGTTAATTGTCTTCCTAGTAGCTGGTACAGCGCTGTGTTTTCAGTGTGGTATGAGAAGAATGTTGATAACACCCTGATGTTTTCTTCTGTTGCTCAGTCCTGTTTAGACTCAGTCAAAGACTTTTCAGTTTCTCCTGCCCAGCCAGCAAGAAGGCTGGAGGGGCACAGGGAAGCTGAGAGGGGAGACAGCCGGGACAGCAGACCCAAATTGGCCAATGGGGTATTCCATACCATGGGATGTCTTGCCTGGGGAGGTGCTCGGCTGGGGGGGTGGCTGGGCTGGGGCGTCGGTTGGCGGGTGGTGAGCAATTGTACTGTGCATCACATGTCTTGTGTTATTGTCATTTCTTCTTGTTATTAGTGTCATTGTTAGTTTCTTCCTTTCCGTTCTATTAAACTGTTCTTATCTCAACCCACGAGCTTTACTTTTTTTTTCCCCGATTCTCTCCCCCATCCCACTGGGCAGGGGGGGAACGAGTGAGCAGCTGCGTGGTGCTGTGTTGCTGGCTGGGGTTAAACCACGACAACCACTCAATGGGTAAGGAATTGGCTGGACGGGTGCACTCAAAGAGTTGCAGACAATGGCTTGATGGCCAAGTGGAGACCAGTGACGAGTGGCATTCCTCGGGGGTCAGCATTGGGACCGGTGCCGTTTAACATCTTTGTCGGCAACACAGACAGTGGGATTGAGTGCACCCTCAGCAAGTTTGCCAATGACACCAAGATGTGTGGTGCGGTTGACACGCTGGAGGGAAGGGATGCCATCCAGAGGGAGCTTGACAGGCTTGGGAGGTGGGCCTGTGCAAGCCTCATGAAGTTCAACAAGGCCAAGTGCAAGGTCCTGCACCTGGGTCGGGGCAGTCCCAAGCACAAATACAGGCT
>JAVKLA010000001.1:44909500-44931975 GCA_034782735.1 Sagittarius serpentarius | reverse complement strand
CATCCCACTGGGTGGGGGGGGAGTGAGTGAGCGGCTGTGTGGTGCTGTGTTGCTGGCTGGGGTTAAACCACGACACCAGCAAAGATTTTTGTCTTCTTCAGTGAACCATTTACGATTTCTGTTAAAATGCAGTAAGCTTGAGCTGTCTGAGCTCTGAAGTTACAAAAAAATATCTGGAAGTAGCAGACTTGCCAAAATATATGAAATTGCCTAAAAACTTTTTGATAAGTAATAGGAAAAATTCTTAGAGGTACTCCTAGCAGAAGGAAAAAACTTGTGACTGAGATGTCCATGGTCTCCTTCATTTTCCTTATCAGCCATGGAGCCTTTAGCACACAGAATAAGGAATAATAAATCTGTCACAGACATAATCTTGAAGGAACACATAAAAAAGAGTCTGTTATGTTTATCTTGTTTTTATCTAACCCTGAACAAATTTTAAAGTTGTTATCTAAAATAAGTGTCTGTCTACAGACTAATCCACGTCGAAACTGAAGTGTTAGCTCTGTGTTTGCCTGACGTGAAGAAGCTGTTTTCCCAAATATGTTTTGGTAAAAATGGGCAAAAGATTTTTGTATTTATAAATGAAAAGGAATTGGAGTCCCTTGGAGTTGCCTATGCAACTTCATTATTTAAAAAAACCAAAGCAACAGCCAGAGGACTATTTAGCGAAGGATGTTTTTGTTATTCCAGTCTTCCGTCTTCTCAGCCTAACTGCAGCAGAAATACTGAAAATATTGCTAGAACTTGCTAGGAATAAGAATAATAAAAAATCTCCAAAGTGCAAATGTAAATACAATGTCCATCTTTAAACCTTACGTCATTTTATGCCACCTAAATAGGCACCTCAAAACCAAGCACGCAGAGCAGGGCCTACCTAATACTGAGCATCGCTCATTATTGCTATGTTATGTTATGTTACGTTATGTTAACGTATCATCCAGTGATATATTATTTTCCTTTCTTGGGGATGCATAATGCAAACAGCTAAGCCTTTAACCGAAACCCTTCTGTCATAACCACAAGTTTCAAAGACTAGACAGCAGTGGGATATATACAACTGGCTGCCTGTTCATCTCCATCTCTGTCATGGGCAGCTTGGTCTCCCTTTTCTCCGTCTCCTTCCAGCTAAACTTCTTACATCCAAACTTTTCATACATACAGCTAAGTTTAATAGACAGAATGGTCTCTGTCATAAATAGCATTTGCTAATTATATTTTTAAAGAGATAAGTACAGTCATGTGACTTCTAGTATTTTCATATCTGTTAGTTATAAGCCTGAACTTCCTAAATAAACCTTACTAGAAAATAATGCAGTTCTGGAAGTAAAGGAACAGAAAATAATCAAGTAGCAGATAGGACAATTCACATGACTTACGCTGGAAAAGATGGAGGTAAGGAAGGAAAAGAAAGTGAAGCAGGAAAGTTTCTTATGAGTGATACTGGTAAAAAAGTCGTCTATGGTAAATGTTATTTGCAAAGAAAAAAAAATGTTTGTTTGTTCCTCATGTTACTGAATTGAACGAAATACTGTTTGTAAGCTCAGAGACATTCCCACATAGTGGTTTAAAAAATCCGTTGCAGAATGAGTTCTGCAATATATTCATAAACAGAGTTCATGAGCTTGTTCTGCCGCTCAGTCAGATCAGTCAGTTTTTCACCCTTCCAAGACCTGATAACGTCAGGAATATTTTTCTTCAGTCGCAGTGTGTCTGTGAAGGCCCAGCAGATATAATTTAAGCCAGAAGAGAAGTGTGTTTATTTCAATGTAGGAGACGTAGAATGCCAGTGTTTCACTGTTAGATAATGCGCCTTATAAATCTTCACGTACGCCAAAACGGGAAAGGAGCGTTTGTCTGGCAGAACCTGAGGTGCGGGAAGGGCTTTGCACCAGGCGCTGCTGACTCAGATAAACCCTTAGATACGTAGATGTTTGCTTCGGGCTCCTTGCTGTTTGCTTTCTGTAGTGGACAAGGAGAACGAGAACTTCCGTCATTTCACTAACAAGTTCAGGGGCTTTACTTTTGTAGTAGATAGTTATAAATAAAAAAGTCTCCATGTCTTAGCTTATATTATAAAATGTATAAATAATAAATCTTAAAGACTGTTTCAATGGAACTCAAAATTTCAGCTGCAAAATTGACTTTTTAATTCTCGTATTATGATATGGTAGATGAATAGAATTTTATTCTGATTTAGCTGTAGGTTTCTTTTAAAAGGTTCATCAATACACAGGCCTTTTCTTTGCACTAAAATAAAATTTCTTGGGCAGTGAACTCTATTTCTAACTTAAATGAGAAAATTAAGATTTTAAAAGTTATGTCAATCTGTAGATGTAATTAATGATCAAAGATGCAATTAAACATTAAAGAAGTTTTAAACTTTGTTGAATAGTTTCTGTAATGAGTTCCTAATAATAAGAGATATTAAATAACTTTGAGAAATAGTTTAAGTAGGCACTTGCTTTTGGCAAATGTAATGCTTTAACACATTTTATTTTAAATCAGAGAATAAAAAGTATATACTAATGGAAGATGTCCAAGACTGATCAATGGCATATTTTCAATATCTACTAGCTATTGCTAAGCTGCTAGAATTAGAAATACATAAGTGATATTGGCATGAATACCAACACTTTGTCATTATAATAGGCACGATAAATTAATTCCCCATTTTGTTGCTTTGGAATATTCCCAGGATAAACTTTGCTCAATGAAACAGTGCTTTAACTCAGTAAGTAGACTAAACATTTAGAAAATAGAGAAGTAGAAGCTACAGCCTTTGAACTGCGGATGATTGATTAAAATGTTTCCAAATGACATTTTTTAATGAGAAAATGCAGTTTTATTGGAACTGAAATATTTCAGTAGGAATATCTCCATTTCAATAACAATTTTAGAGAGGTTTTTTTTTTTATTTAATTATTTATTTCAGTTAAGGGAAAAAATTGCTAAAAATAATGGGTTTTATTTGTACTTCTTAGCTCCTTCTCTTTTAGTTTTACGTTTACAGAATCCAGTTATTTCTTACTTTCAAACTTCATAGTAAGATTGCATTTTGTCATTCTTTTGAAATATTTTTTAATGAGAGAACTCTATCACTCCATTTAGTAACTTTTCCCATTTGTCTAACAAAAAAATAGAGAGGATCAGCACATTTCTAGGAAGAAACAGGTGTTCAAAAACTAAAAGAGCTTTTGGTGAATTTTTTGATGAATTTTGAAACCCATTACAGCAAACATGACTGAAAGACTATCAACATGGAAGATGCAGATAGGAAGGTGAGCTTTACGCCCACCTCTATTACCTCATGTTATCCTGTTTCTTAAAATGTTGGATCTGAATTTTCATGTTATAATAGGTATTAAAACCTTGTTTTGTTCATTTTTATAGCGTCACCTTGGATAAACCATCCTATTCTGAACTGAGAAACCTTAATCAGCTGATCTAGATTATTACACTTGAAAAGGGAACAGATACTTTATAACATTAATGGCTACTTCAAAATGACTTTGTGAGTAGAGTGTTTCAGGCTTCTTTTTGAGTCTTTGTCTTCACCATATGACATCAGAACTGTATCTGATGGAAATAGAATGTGAAAGTAGTTTTATTTGTGATGCTGGGTTCATGGGGATGTTCTGTTTAACCTCTTCTTAAATGATCTCTGATGTCTTCTTTCTTTTCACATTGGGGTGATATAAATTACTGTGGTTTATTTATATGCTTACCTAATCTGTCTGGAGATAAATACTGAACATTATTTAATGAAACAAAACTAAAAACATTACACACACAATTAGCCATTTCCTGTAACTTTAATAAATATATTAAATTATGCTGAAGAATTGCAGTGTTTTTATGACCAACCTATATAGTGATAATTTGGGGGAGAATAGTTACTTCCCTTTTCTCGTTAATAAATGGACCCCACATGTAATAGTAGCCAGTGCCACGTGTCCTGGAGGGGCTTACCCAGAGCAAAAGAGAAAGCAAAGGTCTGTGGAGTTGTCACTTCGTGTTCATGCACAAAAGTGCACAGGCTCTTTCATTGCTTTCATCATTCACAGATCTGCAGTGTTTAAGGCGTGGGCTTTTTCTGCTCGATTTTGGTATTTTGGTACGATTAACTGAGATTTCTTCTGAGGTGAATGAAGTTTGCCATCTGTGATCAGCCGTACATACGAACATGCCGTTTCACTGAGAAGATGATATAGCACAGATACAACAAATATTTTTGGTTGTGTCTGAAGAAAAGCAATGTGTTGTAGGTTTTTTTCTCCCTTAGTCTAAAAAATGCTCAGAAATTATTCCTGGTATCTGTAGTTCTGTTGATGATGATTTTTGCCCATTACTATGAAACCTTAGAATTTATCTGCTTGTTTAGCCATACAAAACAAAGTATTTTCTTTCATAAAAGGAAAATCTACTTGCATGTCTATATGATGGATATCATATATATCCAACATGATATACCATCTCTTCAGGGCTTAGAGCAAGAAAACCAAATGCAACTTTTTATTTTTTTTCCCATGATTTGAGCATTCAGTAGCTCATTGAAGAGTCACTATCAATAAATGCAGAGTTCTTTTATTTTGGCCGTAGACAAGCTCTGTTAGCTTTTTGTGCTATCAGTGGTAGTCATAGGCTGATTTCCTGCAGTAGCTTCATTGATCCAGAAGTCCACTGTTGTCAGTATTTTGAAATGAAATAATGGCTCATCAGATACATTGTTTTATCTAGTGTTCTAGCTTTCAATTCTGTTTTCTCTTTTTTACCCCAGTCTGTTGAGACTTGGCATGAAAATGTGAGAATATTAACCTTTTTTCAGAACTGAAAGGAAGGTTAAAACCCACACCATTTTGAGGCCTGATGTGTAACACCTCTTTGTCCATAATGACGTCCGTAGAGAGTGCTGTTTCCATTAAAATCAAGGAAAAAATACTGCTCACCATATACATCCCTAAAGGCATTTCTTCCTACAATAATACTAGAACCTTGTGATTGTTTGGCAGGTTTATTTAAATGTTGCGGTACATAGTACTCATTTAATCTTATTGTCAAATGCCCATTTATTAAATATTCTCTAGGAAGTTAGAATTGCTTTCAAATTGAGTATTTTGGCGCTGTCATTCTTTTTTAGGATTTAATGGCGTTGTAATGTTCTGTTGTAATGAGTGACTCATATTGACTCATTGCTTCATTGTTTCCACACAAGGTACCTCTGCTGATGCTCTGCTAATTTTCAAGGTCTTTAGAGATTTATGCATTCAATTTGGGTGTTCCCAGTCTTGGAGGGATCAGTTCCTCTGCTACTATGATTTTAGGGACTAATTATTGGTAAATTAGTTGGTAAAGACAAAAACCAGGAGCAGAAACCTTTATAAAACACAGGCTGTGCTACAAGGGGTAAAGAAAGGATGAGCAGGGAGCAGTGGCAGCACAGGTTATGAAGTGCTGCTTCAGAGCTGTGCACCGTTTTACTCAGTATTTAAGGCTTAGTGTGAGGGGTCCTAACAACCACTCTTAGGGTGCAAACCCTACGTCGGAACATGCAACGAGAGAGGAACCAAATGCAGCGCCGCAGGTCCATCACAGCATGGCTTTGAGCCCACGAGGAGGCTCACACGCACTTTTTGGCAGCACTGTGGAGCAGCTTTTCCTGTGCTTCAGCACCCCGTGTGCCAGCCACGGGTGGCAGGCGCCCACACCTGACCGGGAGCCGGAGAGAAGCCGTGAGTTGCGTTGGCTGTGAGCGCTGCGTTAGGCTAACATGACTGGGGAACAGACGTGGGAGACTCACCCATTAAAGGTGAGACTTGATGTTATTAAAATAATTAAGCAGGCAAACGCAACAATGCCAGCTTACTCCAGCTCTCCTATTTTTACTAGGAGAGCGTGTCAGCATGGATGCTGCTCCTTGCTTCAAACACACGTACGCTGCAAAGCCCCAGGCTGAAGTCAGAGGTGCACAAACCTCTGGCAGGCTTTTGAGCAATGAAAAAATGTATAAAATAAGTGTAAAAGATATGAAAAAATGTAGTCTGGGTTATTAATGTTAATGACAAAAAATCAAGCAGATAACTGAATCAATTAAAAAAATGGTAAAATGGGAAAGTTACTGCAGTATAATCAAAATTTTGAAGTCTTATTTACTGGTACTAACAAGTACCTTATTTTTCTTCAGAGGAGAAGCAATGCAAGCATTGAATTGTTAGAAAGAGAAAAACTCGTTCTTACGCCAGTCCTTCAGAACAGCTTCTGCACTCATGGTTGGTTCTAGAATATCTTCAGTTTTTCTAAAATCCAATGAAATTGTTTAGTATTTTGTGGGACACAGGTTCAGGTACAGGAGTAAAGGCACATGTGACATGTTTTCTGATTTCTCTTTTGCAAGGAAGTGTGTCTAACACCCAAAGCTATTAGATATTTAAAACTATGGTTGTCAATGTATATACACAAAATTAATGATTTTTTAAGACTCAACACTTTTAGAGATTTTTTCTGAACATAAAGACTTGAAGTTTTTATCCCATAGTCCACTTAGTTTCACCTGCTTTAAGTGATCAGTTACTGGGTGACGGTTATTAGTGCTCACTGAGATTCACAGAAGATTTTCTTTTTAGGTGGTGAACATTATTTCCAATATTACAGTTGCAACTTGGGAGAGGTTTTTCTTATTAAAGAATAAGTAGGAAAATTAATTTAGAAATACTCCCGGGGCAGAAAGTGCATCTTGTTTACTGTATCTGTGTATTTTGGAGTGTCAGCCCTGAGACTGGGGAGAAGGAACAGTGATTTTTTTAAGGGAGCTCAGATGACTCTGAAGGAGGTTTGGCACGTGGCATTTCCAGTAGATAAAAATCCATAGCATGCATCTGTCATGGACGACCCTTCTGAATTTCCCTAGACATTATAATTATTGCTATATGGCCATACGTTGGGACTGCTGTCAATCAGTAGATAAAAGATATTTTTTACAATGATGTGGAAGGGCTTCGTCCACCTGATGCTGCTTTTTTATTGTGTTTTGGCTTGGCTATTGCTTAGAAAATAAATGTTCCTTTTTGTACACCCTGTACTATGTTCTGTATTCAAGTTATTAGCTGCACTCAGTATTAGGATTTGCTAGTCTTCTTGCGGTAAATACTGGTTTCTCCAAGGCAAGCATGCCTTCATAAAGCTTGAGTTATGTTAATCAGTTCTTTATATGGAAATATAAAATGATTGACCTTTTTGACATGCTACGGAAGGAATGGCTTGCTTCTCCTTTGTTCTCCTTTTTCAATTTGGAGATGACATTCTCTTTCAGCAAGCAATAATTTTCAAGGATAGAAAAAAGTTAGGACTTAACACAGCAATTTGGAAAGAATAGTAACCATAGGTTGTGGGTTTGATTATCCCCTGGTTTTCACCTGTAATTTGAAGAATGAGTTGGCATAAATGTATATGTTGCTTGGTTTACAGAGATGTAAATGATTGCAAAAAATACAGAACAGCAAAGTAGGCTCAATATTTGGCATTTGTAATACTACAGAATGAAAAGAAGTATTCATTCACTGGAATATTCACTAGAAGGATAGCTTGAGGAGTTAACATAACTTGTTTTCTTTATTCTCTGGAAATGAGAAGTAATTGAGTTTTAGCAAAAGTGGGCTACTTTCTGCTGCCACAGAGGCAAACCCAGCAGAAAACTTGTCATGTTAGAACAGAAGAAATCTTGAACAGTTGCTCCTGAAATGTGCAGCCTAATTTTCTAATTTGATTATTGTTCTAGCTGACAAGCTCTTAAGAAGGATTTGAAATGTTAGTGCTCTTTCAGGAGCACTAACAGGAGGAAAAGATGGAAATTCAGAATGTTTTTTTCCCCTCTTTTTTCTCCTCTTGTTGTGAAGGATGGATTGTCTTATGTTAAGATTAAGAAGACAAAACAGCTTCACATCTCTTCTGTTCTTAGGTATAAAAGATTAGGTGCAAAGAGGTGGTTGGTATGCAATAGTTTTATAAGCGTAACAGTATGTTAAACCTGTGAAATGCTATCAGTGTCCCAGAGAAGCCAATGCTGCAAGAGGGCTTGAAGCCAGTTCTGTCTCCCATGCTTAATGACTGCTGATCTTCACTTGAAGGCTGAGCCTAAAGTCTTATTTTCTGCTTTAAACAATCCACATGTTGCTCATTTACCATGTACTTCATGTCAAATGGTTTCAGATTAAGCACTATAAATTAACGCTTCAGTCATGTACTTTGAAATACTGGATTGTTTAACTAAACCTGTGGAGAGCTGGAGGCCTCTTTAATCTGAATAGTTTCAGTCAATTAACATTCATAGGCTTACAATTTCTGCTGGAATGAGGTACCCAGTTCGGCATTTGGAAGCCAAGATCAGCACCGATGCAGCAAAATACCCATTGCTGGCAGGATTCGGGGGTTTTCTTTGGGTGTCAGTGTCTGAACATTTACCTGTTGCTTCCAGAGTCGTGCTGGCTGAGGCTGGAGCTAACCGAGTTACTCTGAAGAAATGCAGGAGTCTGGAAAAAGCTTGAACTTTCTTGAATGTTGTCCGGAGCAGACACTAGGAAGAAAATTATTCCAGAATGTCAAAGTATTCACAATTTGCTTTCTCTGTTAAAGGAAAAATGTTACAGAACATTGTGGCTACTGGATAACATAGTGTAAACTCTAATGAAACTGTTTCATTAACCAGCTCCAAAATGTTCATTCAAGCTGTTCTTTTTTAATGAAGCAGTGGATACTTACTTCCCTTTTCTTCAGTTAGAGCTGCGATTTTTTTTTTTTTTTTAATTAAAGGGCAAGAAATGACAAACAAGGACAAGTCCTCAGTGGGAAAGAAGACACATTTTGGATGTGTTATCAAACATCTTTTTTAATCACTAAATGTCATTAATGTATTAAAAAAGATGTCAAATTATGACCTGACCCCAGTGGTCAAGTGCCATTTTAGAGTGTTTAATACATGAACATACACAGAATTTCTATCACTTAAAGCTATCCTGGCATCACTGTGATGGCCTACTGTACTTTTGCAAATTACTTTGTCTTCTTTGTGGCTTTGCAATGCTTCTTCTTGATGACACGTCACTGATAATGCCACTTTCAACAATGACTGTATGAACACTAAGAATTACTGATAATTTTCTGATGGTGTGGTTTTTAGATAAAGTGTTTCCTGTACTCCTTTCTACTTCCTATCTTTTTTCCATGAAGGTTCAATGGTGACAGATTTTCTGAGAAATAGCGTTTAAATCTTTGTGTTTAAATATGATTTTCTTTACATGGTAGACTGTGCTTCAAGAGTAGGAAGATACTAAAACATCTCATTCTTTAAAGTCAAGTTGAAAGATGCAATACGGAATACCCTTGTAAAGATTTAATTCTGCAGCAAGTAATTAAGTGCAGTTTAAGCATACCATAAAATATGCAATTAAAAGAAAGATTGTGCACCTTGACAGGTAGTGTAGTAAATTGCAAGCCTGCAGTTTCTTTTGCTTGCTACGGTATAAGAAAACACAGATATTGACTTTTGTTGAAGGTCTTTTGATTAGACAGCTAAATATTGACTAAACCAAAGTAACTGTCCATGTTCAAACCCAAGGGTCAAAATAAGTACATGTTTAGTACGAGTGAAAGAGGGAGCTAGGGAAAAAAAAAAGATGAAAAGCATATGAATTGTCATAGATTTTTTTTCCCCCAAAAGTCATTAGGAGACCAGTCATGTTTGATAGAATTAAGGCAGCCGTCTAATTTTTTTTTTTTTTTTAGGTTGAAAACCCTCGAATATTCAGAGAGCCCCCCCTTTCCTTCTGCTTTAAAATTATATTTGAGTTTATTGCATAAAGCTGCTTTGATCAGGTGTACACAGCTTGTTCTTAAATTCATGTATGTATACTGGAGTACTACAGCCTGCAGTCACCTATATATTGGGTGAATGTTATTGAACCTAAAATTTGCATGGCAATTGATTTCAGAAAATACCTCCCAAAGAACAGGACTGTGCAGAAGACTATCATTTTCATCAGTTTGCTCTGAAAAAAATGCGAACATACAAAATAAAGGTTAGCAGTCTTCCTTTGCATTCTTCTTCCCTCTTCTAGGTCTCTTTCTTACAGGAGGCAATTCCATTCCTGTGTAGCAATAATTTAGACCCATGTCACCGTTGTAATGACTTTGGGAAGCTATAAAGACACAGTTTGCAGAGTTTTAAAGTATGTGCTTAAAGTATATTGCTGTTGAGCAAAGCACTTAAGCATGTGCTTAATTTCAGGTATGTGGTAAAGTGTCATTGGATTTATTTATACAGCAATCTAAGGATGGATGAAAAGTTAATTCAGGACCATATTCAGCTACCATGCAGAGCGGAGTGCGGTAGGGAAGGGAAGGGGGTGCCGGGAATCATGGAAACTGAGGGTTTGAAGGAACTCCTCAGATTCCTCTTGTCCATTCCTGAAGTGCCTGTAAACCACCTCTGATAGTACCTGGTCAATTAACACCTGGTTGGTAATGAGGGAAATTCTGTATCATTACAAACATGCTCCTGAACCATTCCTGTGGTGCCTGTACTGAAAATGCTTGTCTTTCCCCATGACAGGCTTTTGAAAAAACAGGCATCCGCTATCTTTTAACACTTTTTCACATAATGGGAGATTTACCAAATCCAGGCAAATCAAATCTAATCATGTTTTCTCTAGATTAAACAAATCCAATTTCTTTAACTGCTCCTCAGATCTCACGCTTTCTTAACTACTTGTCTTGTTGCACCCAGCTTGTTTTTTGTAGTGCAGTGACCAAAATTAACCACAGACCCAAAAGATCGTTATTAAGCAGATCAAATAATTTTTTTTTTGCTGGCATACATATAAGCCCTGCTTTTCATCTGTCCCAGGACTGACGTGTACTTTTTGGGGAACGGCATCAGACTGCTGAGTCATATTTAGCTCGCGGCTCACTGCAACATGGAGCGTGGAACAGTGTTTCTCTACTAGTTTTGGACTGCAGTTCATCCTCTTGTTGCTTTTGTGCATCTGATTTCAGCTCTGCGTGGGTAGTACTTCACACATTTTTTGATTGAATCTCACATTGTTGATTTTGGATCATTTCCCCAGCCTGTTTTCAATTCTGATCCTGTTCTTGACATTGTTTGTAATTCACCTTTCTGCACATTCCCAAGTCTGAGTTTTGTTCTTATAAATGTCCGTAAGAATACTCTCTAGTAACTGAAACAACTATAAATAGCGACGGACTTGCACAAAAGTCCCTGAAAGTTCCTAATTGAAAATGCTTCCCCTTTTAGCAATTAAATATTAAGAATTGACATTTCACATAGTTTGTCAACCAGCTGACATTTTCTTATGAGAAAATCACGTGGTAGTGTTCTTGAAGTCCTACAGCACTTTCTCCTGATTATCCACAGTTTGTCTGTTAAAGCACGAAACTAGATTGGCTGGATATTACCTGGTCTGGATAAATTAATGCTGGCTGTTCTTTTCATCACCTTATCTTCTATAAACTGAAGTTCTGTATTTATATTTTTTTCTGAGAACTAAAGACTAAGCTGCTTGTGTATACTTTGTTCTCCTCTCCCTTGTTAAAGCCGAGAAGAGATTTTGCCATTCTCCAATCTACCGGAATTACCAGAACTGAACTTCTCAGAGATTTCTCTTAAATGGCTCAGAGATGGCTGAAGCTTCAAATATTTCTGAGTGAGACTGATTTGTTGATTTGAATGTTGATTTATCTAATTAATTATTTACCTAATTTATTTATTTATTTTCATGTTCTGGCCTTTGTAATTAGTAAGCACATCATTAACTAAGTAACTGGTCTCAATTTTTTGTGTGTGACAAAAGTATTAGAAACATCAGCCTTATTCCTTTTCTCTTTCTTCTTTTGAAGTCTGCTTTTGCTTAAGACTTCTATCTTCTTTCACCTTTTTCTTATATTTCCTAATCATCTCATCAGAATAATTTTCCAGTTTTAGATTCTTAACCATTTTTTTACTTTCCTTCTATTTCCCTGATGGTTTCGCCTTTCTTTTGGAAAATACTGTCCCCAGTGTACTTAGAAAATTGACATATCATCTTTGTCGGGCTGTATTGCTTTTCCATCAGACATTTGTGTAATAAAGAACCTCCTTGCCACCTGATCCTTCCCTAGGACGTTTCCGCCTACGGGAGTAAGGCAAAGACAAGATCTCAGGATATTTGTGAAGACTAAGGCTTGTGCTTCATTTTCAAGGTTGAATAGGGAGAGAATGACTCCCTACAGTAGAGCACCCTTATTCGTGGTCTCTTTTATCTTTATGGGGAGTCATTCAAGAAGACAGTAATTCCTTCTGACTTGCTGAACTGCAGACTTCAGAACCAGAATACGTCTTGTTGATACAGGGGCAAGGCCGCCTTTCTTCTCCCTTCCTGCTCTTCTTGAACAATTTATTATCCTTCTACGGCAAAATCCCCGTTCCGTAACACATCCCATTAATGCCATAGTGCTGCTTATGTTGTTGACTGTCTGCTAAAACTTCAGCTTCTTGCAGCTGTTTTTCATTTTCATGGCATTTACATACCACTTCCTTAGATACTTAATTGGGGGCTCTGTTATTTCCTTTCCTTTAATTCTGTTTCGATTTCGCAATCAAATAGCTGGCCTGAGAGTTTCAGACTTTCATAATATCCACTTTTTTGCTCATCTGTGTGATTTTTTTCACTGTATCAGCCTGGCTTAGGGGAGTGATGTGAAGGATAGCTCTTCTCCTTAATAGCATTTTTTTCTCAAACTTACTGGATTCTCCAGGGTTAGAAGCATCAGCAATTCTTTATCCACCTCTCCTGCCCGAGAGCCTGTCAAAATCCTCAAGAGGGTTTCTGAATGTAGCTCCCAGATGAGTAATGATGCTGAGGCAGGGTTTTAGATAGTTATTTAGAATCAAAGTACCAGTGTGGCAGTATGTGGTCCTCTGCAAGTCTCCTGAGAGGACACTATCAACACAGTTGGGAAGTCTGAGGTTTGTGTCCAGTTCTCAAGGTTAAAAATGGTCCCAAAGTTTCTGTAACACTTCTTAATGTGTCCTTCTAAGCCTCCAACTATGTTAACTTCCCCACTGTCTGCATTTTTCTTACACGTTTTGCGTCTAATTACAGATTCTTGGCAATTCTACTGAAAGGGAAAGAGCTCCTTTCTGCCTCAAATCACACTCTATGACTTCGGCAAGTACCCTTAAGTATCTCTGCCACCTTCTTTATTGAGCAGAAGTGCTAAAATGACTGCCAAGCTGAAAACACTGTGAAAAATCACAGAATATTATCCAAATGAAATGTCTGGTCACCATCATCAGAACTACGACTGAAATGAGAGTTCAGCCACATGCAAAGCCAAGTGGCAGTGTTGAATTGGGGTGATATTTTTTATTTTGCAAACACTTGGTTGCATAAACTTGTGCTGATAGAAACTGAGTAGACTATTGCTAAGTAAAGTGCTGTATTCATTTAATTATTCCTTTCTAGCTTTTCTAGATACTTCTGTTTCTGGGATACACTGCATCAACATAACTTTTTTTTTTTAAATGTGGCACCAGTATTTTGCAAGGTGAAAGAAGACATACAGTAAACTAGTCTCAGAACTGCAAAAAATACCTATTAGAAAGTTTTCCAGGGAAACCATCTGAAAAGATGCTTGGATAAGCCCTCTAGTATATGTAGCTTATCCAAGCCATTAATCAGTGTTTGACTTGTCAGTCATTGTGTTGACTTCACTTGCTTTTGATCCCAAAATGTGGTCCGTTCCCTGTTCTGTCAGGAGGCACTGGCAGGCTTCTTTCTAAGCCAGTCCTCTAGTGTGAGGCTGGATATATTGCATTGCCGTGTTTTAATACAATTCTCATTAATTCTTAATATTTAATACTATATATACTTAAGATTATACCTATCATTCTTATTACTATACTTAATATTCTTAGGCATTTACTTCTTTCAGTTAATGTTGTGATTGCCAATTTTCAAGAGACATCTTACTGCATTCTATTCAAGAATCGGGATTATAAAAGCAAGGTTCTTCTTAAATCCTGTATATTTACATACTGTATACTTAACATCTTCCTCACGGTCTTGACTGGAGAATACTTCCTTCATTTACTAAAGTTTTTTGTGTGTATTTATATAGTTGTTCTGCTTTGCCTTGGGCTGTAGTTGTGTTTCCTTGATGGATGAATAGCTTTCTGCATGGATAATTTGTATATCAGTTTGTAAAACATTTTCAGATCCTTTGGGAAAGAAAAGGTATTATACAAATCATGGATAATATATGTGTGTGTTATTATACAAATGTTTGATACCTTTCATTATGTAACGTCTGCTATGGATAAATAGGCTCTTATCATATAGTTCTGTGACAGTTCCATTTCATATTGTAATAACATCATGGAAAAAAGCTCAGTGGCATAATTTTACACAAAATCTTTTCTCTTTCCCTTTGATGTAGGAATAAGTCTTTCTGAATGCTAAGACCTACTCTTATCCAGTGACTGCTAATCAGAATTAAGAGTATTGAATAGAGAACAGGTACCGCTCTTCTCCACTATTTTCCCCCAATGTTTTGAGGCATCCTAGAATTATGGTGGCCAATAGAGTTACCGTTTTTAAACCCAAACTGTCCAGTGTCAGATGATTTTATAATTTTCAGCATAAAGTAAGTGCACATAGTCATATCTGTTTTAAAAGAAAATAAAATTCCTAATAGAAAATTGGGTTTTAATCATTGCTAGCATCATAAGGCTTGTTAGTTTAGTTGTAGAGTGAATTAGAGCTGGATGGAAATCATCCTGCAGGACTGAAGTCTCATCAAAAGGGTCTGGGGGATTACATAGATTTTTACAAAATTTTAGAGAAGAGGCAGAGAATAATTGGTATTGGTATTGAAATGTTATCTTTAACTTTCTGGCTTAAATTAATTTTGATTTTTGCAATGTAGTAAAGTTAACATAATATTACTTCCATGTAATATAAATAATGAAACTAACTGAGATAACATAATACGGAAAATGTATCATTTTGCTTCAGCAGTAAGAAAATATTTCAATTCTATTAAAACATTTCACTTCTTAGGTTTTTCCACAAATTTAATTTTATTGTAGATTATAGCATTTTATTATGATTCTGTTCTGACTTTTAACTCCCCTCATTCTCTCTTTTTTTCTTTTTCATCCTACTCTTCCTTGTCCCCACCCACCAAATTAGGAAATGAAATTTGGGCTTCCTAATCCATCCCTGTTGATTTATGTAATGTATAAAGGCACCGTTTTCAAAATTTTTCATTTAAATTAAGCATTCAATCTGGGTAATTTTTAGTAATAAATACGTGCCTAATCTATTGAGGCTCGTTTTATTATCCCACTTACTTCCTAGTTGCATCCCTCATGATTAAACATCTGTGAATCTGACAAGTCTTCCAAGAGTAGCAAGTAGATCTTAGATTCCCGAATATGCCAATTTCGTTTTTGTAAACGGTGGTCTAGGCCATAAAATGTCTGAATTCTTTATCAATCATTTACCATTGATAGGTGGCCCTCAATGAACCATTTAATGTTACCGTACATGCATGCCGTATGAAGTTCTTCAAAGAATAGCTGTATGGCAACCACCAAGGAGAAAAAAAATCAGTCTTGCCACTTGTGGTTGTAACCATGAGGTTACACGAGTAATCTTTTTGCTTTTTCTAGACATACTTCTGATTTATACCTATGTCAGTATGAGACTTCTGAGTTCCCGGGCTCGTCGTGTGTTGACCAAATTTAACCTGATTTAATCTGTAAAAAGTTGACAGATTTGTCAATATATGTTTACAATACATTTATATTTCTGGATTAATATATTTTACTACAAATACGCATCAGGAGAATTTTAAAGATCTGAATCTTAAAATTTTTTTTGCTATGCAGGTCGATCCTGAATACAAATTGTACTATTTCCCCCCTCAATTTCAGGTGTGTCTTCTTAAGAACTAAAAAGTAAGCCAAAAGTTATATGCAGACTCTGCTATAACAGATCTTCATGGGCGAGGGGTTCCTAGAGTAACTTCTGCCGGGTTAGAGATATGGTACAATGGCTCGGGAAGGGGAAATACATTTCAAAATCTAAGATCTGGTTTTGCCTCTTCCCTGCCTAATCCATAACTTTTATAACTGTGTTCTTGAGTAAAAATAGTTTTAGTGATGAGCATGAGTAGTGCTGTTTTATATTAGTGAACTGCTTGTGAAATACGAATCAGGATCTTTTGCTGTGAGCTAGCTACCATTACGATTTAAAATCCACTAATACGTTTGTATAGAGTTACTTCAAATAGACTTCTGGAGTAGGGCATGCCTCCCCTTTGAACTTTGAACAAATATTATTGTCAGAATATACTTACTACTTTGTTTTTCACTTCATAGTTATGCTTTGCATATTTGCTCCTTGCAACGTTGGTAAGAAGAAGTGTTTTGTAAATATACTCAAGCTGGTCAGAATTGCAGCAACGGAAAAGCTTTCCTCTGAATGTGTGAAATTCCTCACTGTAGCCATAAAGACATTATATAAAACCATGCTTGGCTTCTGGTGACTGCTCACAACGAAGTGGGGGAGGAAGGTCCTGCAGGATCCTCTGCCAGGTCACTGCAGGTGGTTTGGGTACCTCAGGACATCTACAGTGGCACCTGGTGACGGTGGTAGCCACCCGAGTCCCAGTTTCAGGCTGTGGTGTCGGACGCACATTTGTATGTTTCTGTTTCTTTTGGAAACTGTTGTGATTTATGACTCCATACATTGTTAGGTAATCAGGAGGGGATGCCATAGATCTGAAATCACAGCTCCTGTGTTCTTACTGTTATGAACTATTCCTTCAAACACTCTTGAATGCTGGCTGTGCGTTTTATTGGTCAACGAGAGGTATTTTTAGAAATGCAGTCCTGTTCTCTATACTTTTGCTGAAACATTTGCACGTGTATTTTAATCAGTCCTGTAACTTTCTTGCTGGAATATATTTGCATTTATTTGTATTAACTCAGTGTTTGCATTGATTGTTTTTCTAAAACAAGACAAGGAGAAAAAAACATGAGTACAATTTATTCACAAAGAAAATAGCCTTTCACTGAAGCAGGTATTAGAATATAATGTGTTTCTCAATGCAGAAGGTGCCTGGAATTTTCCCTCTGTCAAAGAATTTCTTAAGAAGGAAAGTTCAAATATTCTGTCATTTAAAACCGTAACTTAAAAAGCACTCTGTAGAAAACCACATTCTGTCTGTTTTTCAGGTTTGTGTGAGTCAGAGCGGTTCTCCTCTGGACAAGTATTTTTAGTTTTTGCAAGCCCACAGATCCACTTAAAACACCAGTGAAGAACAATCATCTTAACTATGCTTGGTTTTTGGTCCCATTAGTTTGATTTTTAAATTCACCTTTATAATTTCAAGGATTTTTTTAGCCCACTTGCTAGAACTTTAAAAGGATCAGAAATCCATAATCAGACTATACTCATAAGATCTGATTTTAAAAAGCCACTGACAAGCTCTCAAGCCGTGACCTTACAGCTTTCATAAACTCATCAGTGTTGGGCTGCATAGAGGCTGTGGGTAATATGGTGGGAGACTTTTTTCCTCCGCTTATAGGAGTCTAAGCGGTAACATTGCTAGCAAGAGAGATACAAACCTGAAGTTCTAGGCTAGAATCTTTTGATCTCAGCCAATTGACTTCATGGCAAAAAACCAGACACTTTGTAAGAATGGGTCAACTGGACCTAAAAGATGTAATGGGCTTCTTATTTTTATGGGCATGCTTACAATTAGCAATCAAGTAGTATTTACGTCTTCACTGGGCTGTAGAGTTATTAATTACACAGTGATGAGGGCCATATAAATTATACAGAAAACAAAACCACCTGTTCCACCTGTTCCAGTTCAGTTCTTTGAAACTCCACCACTGGGGAAGCAGCAGCAGACTTACCAAACATAAAACTCCCTCCCAAAGCAAGGGACAAGATCTTCACGGTGCTGGTAATGACTCTGCCTCTTCCTGGTGATCTGTACAGCAGCGGCATCTGCGTGACACAAGGCAGTTAAATCACATTTAAAACCAGCTTTTACATCTTTACTTCAGCTCAGGCACTGCACCTCCCAGCCCACCTCCCAGGGGCACTGGGGTGATTAACATGTGGCACGTGTGCGGCGTTTGGGACCGAGGGGTGCCCTCGGTAACCGTTCTAGCCTGAAGTGGTAGCTGGCCAGGAGAGTAGTAAACCGCCAGGGTTTTTTCCGAGAGACAAGGGAGAATTCCCCTCACTTTTGGCATCCTCCACTACATTCTCTTTTCACATATGTCTGACCCTTTTACTCCCCTCACAGTTTCCTGGCTTACTTGCTGCCTATCCTAAACTGGCACTACGTATTAGTCTGCTATGTCAACAAAACTTGTATGTTATTAAATCATCAGGTGAAACAGGCTGTAATGATCAAATAATACTCTGATGGGACTGATACTCAGTTTATGTGGAAGATAAAATAATCGTGTTGTCTTGACTCATGCACCCAGACCGTCCGTGTGATGAGGAAGATGGAGGAAATAACAAGGAGTCTGTAACATAGCATTTCAGTTGAAAGATAGATGAATTAATGTCATGACTCTGTAAAGAACTGATCGAGAGCATAATTCCATTTCTTTCTGCAGCTATTTCACCCAAGCCTTAAGTGCTTTCCTTGCTGATACTATGAGGTGTTTTGGTGAAAACAGTACAAGAAACTACCATAAATACTGTACATCTTAATTGCTTTTACCCATATGGCATCAGTTTTAGTACCAGGCTCCAGTTTCAAAGATGTGTCCTATTAATGGCTGTAAAACAACTGTTCTTTTAAGCAACTCAGTCAAATTACTTTTGAACAGTAATTTACTAAAAAAGACCCACATAAAAGTTGGTGTGGGCAGTAGTGAAAACTGGTGAATTAATTTAATATCCCCAAAGCATCAATACTATGAACCAGCATTCAAAAATAATGATAAAAGGGATGATCGAGTGCTATAATCAGAGTTTTGGTATTGATTTTAAGAAGCTTCCGTTAAGACTCAGCCTGTCTGGAGCCAATCCCCAAACTCCTACCCCCAAAATACATTTCCAATAATTCTAATTGATTTATGAATACCCAACAACCAGCATGCATGACCTTTATAAAACTTATGCTCTGTATCTCAGTCCATTATAGTGATAAAGCCTCACAGTGAATATATTGTGAACGAATAACCAAGCTTCAGCTAAACGGACTGCTAATGTCTTTTTCCTTCTTGATTAATAGTGGAACTCCATCACAATGGATCTCATCAAAAACAAGCTGAAAGTAATCTCTATTGAAACATGCCCATTCAAACCTTAAATCATTAGAATTCTTCAGCTCTGATGGGGGCTCAGTAATTAGTCGAGCTGCAATAGACCTGTGCCATAAACAGCATGAATCAGAACACATCTGCTTCTAAGACTTATTATTTGTATTACTGTAGCACCTAGAGGCCACAGGCAAAATCTAAGTCTCCCCGTGTTATCCATTGCTCAGAAAAAAATAAGAGCCCGAGTCCTACAGAATGCAGCCAACACAAAGGGAGGGTTGGCAGTAAAGGCTGCTCTGCAGAAGTAAAGCAAGCTATGGGTATTGGCGTTCAGAAGATGCCATCTTGGTTGCTGTTTTGCTTTTTCTTTGCGTAGCGCAATTATTATACAAAAAGGAACAGCAGCAGGGGGCAAGAAGGTAAAGGGACAGGGCCGACAGCAGGAAGGGTACAGAAGTTAGGGAAATAACGAATTATAGGAGAGAAAATAGGCATATGAAATGGAGAACTAAGGGCAGAGATGGTGTGAAGAGAAGCGCAGGAACGGCTGATTCCTGAGCTGAGAGAAAGCCACTGTGCAGACTGACACCCCGGGGCGAGCAATGCAATTTCTCTCCGCAGGCTCTTGCAGCTGGGTCTCATGCAGGGGGCTGCGGGTGGTCCTTGGTGTCATTCTGGAAGGGAATCGTAAAGTCAGCAACAAAAAGAGACTGAGACAGTTATTCTGGACAATGCTTCTATCCTAGGCAGCACCAACTATACTCGTACTGCTCCAGACAGACATTTATCTGGCTTCCAGGGATGGAGGCCCCCAAACCTCCTGAGGCCACCCAGTCCATGGCTTTGCCCTCCCCCCACCTTCGGAAAGAAATATTTTTTTCCCTAATGTTTAACCTGAATCTTTCTTCCTGCTTTTTAAACCTATTGCTGTTTATCCAATCCACCGTGTACACAAGAGATTATTTTCATTCTTTTGCTGCACCTTTTAAGCATTTGAACGTTGTTTCCGTACCTGTCCCTAGTTTTCTTTCCTTTAGCCTAATTGATCCCAACGATTTTTAATTTTTCTTCAGAGTGCATGCTTGCCGGACCTCCGATTCTCCCTGTTACACGTCTGTGTCGCTGTGCATTCCCTGACCTTGGCCCCTGTATTCAACGGATGCCCTGCCACTACTGACAAGGGCAGGATTTCTCCGTACGTTGTGACAGCTGTAGCCCTGCTTGTCTGTCACGGCGCACTGGTTGCCTGGTTCACCACAGCAGGACACTGCACTGCCTTAGGTGCAATTTTGAGATCCTCTGTAACGTCCTGTTCCTCATTTGAAAATGTGATCTAACCTGTTGTTCTCCATCCCTCACGTAGTCCCTCACACATGTCCTTACTGAACTGCACACAAGTCTTCAGGTCTGCCAGGATCACATTTAACTCTGATGGTGTCCTCCGACATTCTTGGCATCCTCCCCAGCTTCACGCCATTTGTGAATCCGGTGAGCGTAGCGTGCTCAGCCACCCTGATGCTGATGGGAACGTGGGCAAACCCCACCAGGGCAGACCATCGAGGGACCGCCGCACCGCGGCCTTGCGCTGGGAATGATGCGGTGGAGACACTTTTGTAGATAGTTGTTTTAGTTTTATCCAGATTGTGTTTCTCTCTGCCTCACGGAGCTGTCCTGGCAGAGAGTCCTGGAAGCCCTTCTGAATCAAGATGGCTGACATTTATTGCTCTCCTATCCACACGCCTGTTACCCTACTAAAGAAAGAAATTAGATTTGTTTGGCATGATCTGTTCTTGACAAATTAATGGTAGCTACTAGTCATCATCTAGTTTTCATCTAAGTGCTTGCAAAGTTCATTCCATTATTTTTTCTAGAACTTTTATTGGGACTTCAAGATTGGTGGAGTCAACACAGCAATGGGTGACACAGGAAGACGGAAGCACTCAGTACTCTGTACTCTGTGGCTGGCTGGTCTGCAGCTCCTCAGTCCTTTGTCATCTTCCCGTTCCCTTCTAACCTGTTCCCACCGTAGGCTGAAATCTTAGATCTTTGTCACTGCTATTAATTATGCTCACCATCTGGGCGGAACTGATCTTTCTTCTGGGGTTTGATGCAAAAAATATTAAAAAGATCAAACACTTTTCTCATTATATGCTGACAGATTTCCTTCCACCTTGCATTTTCTTTCTCTTGAGACCCAGGCTGGCTAAGAGAGCACTGGGGCTGCTCCCGTCAGCCATGCATTCCCGTCCCGGCACACCGTCTCCTCCATGGTGACAATCCCACGTTCTGCGATCCTACGGTGAGCTGGATCATGAAACCGATCCAAATTAACAAGCAGCCCAGCCCAAGCCAAAGTATTTCACTTGCTTGCGTTTGAGGTTCTTCTTCCTTACAAAGGCTCATGTTCACGGTCCCTTGAGTTACTGTCACCCTGAACGTTTTTAACTGTTCCTTCTTGCTGGTTAGAAACAAATTTCAGATGGTCTTCTTTACTGGTCCTTATAAAAAAAAAACCCTTGCCACCACCTGGTGATAAGGCTTTAGGACACATGGTAAATTGTGTCCCTAAGCTCTTCCCTGAAGTTCTCCTTTTTTTCTAGTTCCATATGAGGGCCTCCTATGCCGAGTTCAGCTAAAACGGAGACTTGAGACCCCTTTTACAGCCACAGGCTTCGTAAGGTGAGGGCCTTTGTGAAAACAAGGGTTGCGATCCCCCTCGAAGCGCTCCTCAGGCTAGGGGGTATTCCCGTACAGCTCGGGATTCCCACCTTTGGCTGGTGGGTCAGTCGCTGCTGAAACGCCAGGGCAGGGGAAGGCAGAGCAGGGCGGGCTACCCCGCCGCTGGGGCGTCTGGAGCTGTGGGGGGCAAGAAACATCACATAAAAGCCAGCAGCACAACTGTGCTGTCCCCCCCCGCCTTTTTGTTTTTCCTGTACCCCCCGTCGTGGTTTCTCTCTGCTGGCGGCGGGGCACCAGCAGCCGCGGGGCTCAGGGGAAGCCCCCGCGGGGCCGGGGCCGGGGCCGGGGCCGGACCCTGCGGGGCGGTAGCGGTAGCGGGGGCGGGCAGAGCGGCCCCGCCGCAGCCGGCAGTGACGCCCCCGTGGCGGGGGCACGGATGGTCTCT
>JAVKLA010000001.1:44881206-44908489 GCA_034782735.1 Sagittarius serpentarius | reverse complement strand
GGCCCCGCGGGGCCGGGGAGGTTTCCCGGAGGGGTTTTGGCAGCGCCCGGGCTGCAGTCACGTCCCTCGGCCCGACGGGTGCCTGCCCGCGGGCCGGCGGGGGTGAGGCTGGCCGGGGTACCGGTGTCTCCGGGTGCCGGCTCGCTATCGAAACGGGCGGGTCCCGGGCGGCTTCCGCCTGCGAAGGATGGGTACGGGGCGAGCAGCGGAACTTGTCTGTCATCGTCACAAAATCGAAGTTTTCGTTACCAGACCGCCGTATCTGTTGCTCCGGGGCGATAGCGCTGACGCATCAGGAGGGATGGGGCTGTGCGCCTTCCCACCGAAACCCCCGGCGGGGAACCCCCCGGCACCCGCCGGCCGCTGCTGCAGGGGCGCCGGGGCCGGGGCCGCGCACCTGCCCTCCCCGCCCGGCGGGTGAGGCCCCAGCGGCGCAGCTCGCCCTCGCCTGCGAACACCTAAAAATGTGCTAACTCCAACGTTATTCCGAGATGGAGGGGTTTTTTTTGTCTTTTTTTGCACATTATCAGGACTCACCGCTCCCATTTTGAACTCCGGTGTGCTGAACGGGGCTTGCAGGACGTGGGGAGGCGTGTTTTACATTTTCATTCTCCGTTACGTGCATCTACAGAGCTTAATTTTCCTCCGATACGCTAACATTGGGTGAAAAACGCCAACAGTGACAGCTGCTGTGCTCAGTTATGTTTCAGAAAGCCCGATTCCGAGTAGCCGGTCCTGCACGCACACCCAGGCTGTGCGTTAAATTTCTGGGTAGTCCTTCCAATATCAATGAACCCGTTCCTTTAAATAAATTTAAAGATGTGTGCCTTTTGCTGAAAAGTGTATGCATTATGGCACGTTTTCAAGTAATAGTGATATAATCATACGTTTGAGTTTGAGGAGCCTTCGTGAATAAATTAATTGCATAAGTTGCATTATCTGAAAAAGATGGGTAACTTCCATCAGTACTTAAATTTCATGCAAATAGTAGAATTTATGGAAAAGTCAAGATTGCTTTAAATAGTCTCAGAGCTCATAAATTTCAGGGACATTGTTTTGCTTTAGAGGGCTACTGCTTTTAGGTACCATGAAAAGTACTTGAACTTAACAAATCTTTCTATTCAATTCAGACATGTTGAATTGCCAGAATTGCTTTTTGTCGTCGTCGGTGGAAATCTTTTCAAAGCGGGCTTAATATTATATGCCAAAAATTACTAGTTTGACTGCTCTTCTGGGTCATAATGAGGAACAGCAGTAAGTTCTCAATTTAAGATACACTAAATATTAGGAATTTATGCTAAATATAGGAATATTATTCCCCAGGTGCTATGGAGTTCTCAGCCTCTCTTGGTGGTGGATGAGGGGCCCACTGGCCTTATCTCCTCTGCCCGGCTGCATGAAGTGTAAATTTGAAGTCCCGTATATTTGCATGAGGTTTTTCCAGACCAAGGTTTGTTTTCTTGGTTAAAGTTGCTATTGAATCAACTTAGGTGCTAGGCGAGTCATGCAGTATATAACAGCATCGCATAAAAAAATGTTGCTTTTAGTGGATGGCAAGTCTTTCTGTGGCTTTAAATGGTAGTAATAAGGATGCAGGCCTAAATCCTGCAGCGAGCTCCGTACAGAGTGAGGCTGTGGTTGGTGGATCTCTGTGAACACCGAGGCCACCCACGCACCTTTGCAGCAGCCAAAATCCACACGATCGTAGTTCAGCCCTGGCCAGGGCTTGGCCACTGGCTGTGTCTGACGCGAGGTTTATGCTGGAAACCGTTCTTAGTGCAGCAGCGTGATGCGATCTTAACAGAGGGATATTACGGGTTTTAAGCTTTTTGTTGGCTTTTTGTGGTTGCAGTGACAGAGCTGCAGCTGTGGTAGGCAAGGGAAGAAGAACAAACGGGCTCCTATGTTCACCCTGGGTTTTCTGTACCCCATAGCACTGTCACGGGCTGGCCTGTGGGGAAAATGCAGCCTTCTTAGGGCCTTCAAGAAATCCATCTCTGTCCGGGTACTCTTGTTTAACATTGCATTTTGCTTGGTGAGTTTGTATAAACCTGTAGTGTCACTACAAGTGACAACTGTAGTTTATTTATTTATTTTTAACAAGAAGCCACATCTGCACTGAGCAGGAGCAGCAAATGTTTTCTGGGAGAGAAGCGGTTGGACCTGTGGGAAGTCCAAGAAGGAACAAGGAATTACACGAAGATTTTCTAAGTGTAAATCTCTTTCCTGATTTCAAAGTCTGGTTTTACAGATACCTCTGAGAATAGTCATACTGAAGTTGATGCATTAGTGGTAAATTTATAGGCTTGGGACACGAGCTGTAATTTCAAATTATAGCAGGCTAATGCTGGGACTCTCCACTTAAATAAAAGCTTGCATCGACTCACTGAAGCATCCACAGCCATCAGCTTATTTATAAGTAGGATACAACTTCATATCCAACACTTCCTCTGATGGTATTTTTAAACCAAGCCTCCCCTGGGCCAAGGCATCTAATAACAACTTCCATTAACAGTGCTATTGATGTTTTGGCAATCGGTTTGATAAATTAGCCAGATTTATTCTCAACTCTTTGCTAAATTACGACTCATATTTATTGCCAAAATTACAGTTTTATGTTCAGATGATATATCTGTAGAAAGGAAAATAGCTGTAAATTACTTGTATTTCTGCTCATTTCTGGAAAGCTCTATCAAAGTACTCGGACTTCTGTCACTTGAGCACTTGTGTCAGGAGTGAATGTGGCTCCCTCAGTTCCTCTTAGAGAGTACAAAAATAGTGTTTTTCATCTCGTAGCTTTTAAGAACCGTCCTGGGGTCTTGGACAATGATGTTTAGTGATCGTTTTCAGAAGGCACAGCCATTTGCTAGTCAGTGGACACAACATATTTGAAAAATATAATGTACCTGTATGACTTGCTGGTTGATGAATGTTGCTGTCTTTGCAGATGAAAAACTAAGATAATTCCTCTAGGTATTACCTTTGTGAGGCTTCAGTCTGTTTACAAAAAGCAGGATGATCTACACCACCTGGTGCTACTTGCTGTTCTTTGTGTGTATAGAAGACAGACCTTTGAAATTTATAATCATTCTCTCCTGAGCCCCTCTCTTCCAACTTAAGGCCTTTTTAAAATTGATTTTAAAATAGAAAAAAAAAAGCCCAGATTCTTTTTTTCTTTACTGTATGTCATTTTGGAACCTACTATGTTAGTCTGTTTAAAAACAGGTAAGGAAAAATGAAATTGGACTGTGTTGTGTTGCATTAAATAGGGAAATTATTTGGTAAGCATTTAAATTAACATGTTTAGTATATATACAAGGACAACTGACTACTGTTTGCTTCACTGCCTTGATTTAAGGAGTTGAATTTTCTCTGTCTCAGGACCAGTTTCTGTGGCCATCAAACAAGGGGCATATTCTAAAAGTACATCTGAACAAAAGAGAACAATCTGTGTTTTATTTTTCGGTGACTAAAGCCAAAATGGTTTATATTCTTATGTCATCCTTCATTGCCTTACTTCTTTTTCCCAAAGACAGACCGATCTTGCAGTGGGAAAAACGTTGATGGATAGCTGTGTCTGTCCAGAGCAGTATTCATCTTAATGGGGTTTTATCAAGGTAAAAGGGCTCTCCCTTGCCCCACGCAGGTCATTTTGAGCTTGATGGGTCAGGGAAAAACTTGAACTCTTAACTGTATACGTACCACAGTTCCAGTAACTTGAAAGATTTAGTTAGGTAGTCAAGTCCATGTCCCCTGCTCTTGGTTGTGTTCAGAGCTGGCTTCAGGCTGAAATAAGAAATTCTGTTCTAGTACATAATCCAAAGTGACTTTGCATTTTTCCTTCTTACCAGCCTAGCGGAAATTTTTACTTGTTTTATTGTGGCAATGTATCAGACCTTCTGGTTTGCAAGGTTCAACATAAGGTCAGAAACATCAGGTAAAAAAAGCCAATAAAAGTGGAGAAATAAGGTTATATTATCGTGCCCAGAATATTTCATAAAGAGTTAACATCTAAATCTTAGCTTTAACTTTTAAATTCTATTTCATACACTATATATATGCCATACTACGTCCATGCTGGATCCAGAAAGAAGTATAACAAGCTTGCAATATCTGTTGAATATATGACCAGCAGCACAAGAAGCTTATGTTAAAAAGTATTAACTGTGGTGGTTTAGAATATGGTTCAGGATTCAAGTTCCAGGGGAAGGCACGGGACGTGTCATCTTTCAACACTACACGTGGCCTTGATTCACTTTCTCTTTGCCATGTGGCTGTTCGGATGCAGTTCAGTCACGTACCCGATTGTGGTGATGAGCACAAAAAGCCTGAAGCTCATCTTCCATCTTCATTGCATTTCTAGTCTTCTGGTCTGAGCTCCACGGAGCAGGGGCAAGTAGGATCTCATTTTTGGTGAAATGCTTCTCATGTTAATTGAGAAGCATCATTTTATATGACATCTTGTAAATAGTCTGTGTACATATAGGATCTTGGGTACCTTGAGGGAGCAGTCGTACGAGTTTTTTAAGTGGCTGTATAGCACATAAGTGTGTTTCTCTGTACATCCCAGATTCAGAAGCGATGAGTTTCTCTTCAGAAACTCAGTTTCCTAACAGAGAGAACTTTACAGAGAACTTTTCAGTGCTTGAGCCATTCTCTGCCCTGGGAACCTGCCAGAAGCACAACCGTGAAGAGGTCTCTGTCGGTGGACACAGGGCAAGGCGATCACACCTACACTCTCTTGCTTCTTGTACCCTCCCCTCATGGTTCCCATGCCTTTTTGCAGGTTCTCTGTGCCTTGCTTTGAAAACGTGGGAATCTGTGCAGTGTAACACAGCACCTGCTTTTTCAGCATTTAGAGCCCTCCACTTTGCAGGTGGATTAAAGGTGTTATTTAATGCAGTAAACCAAAACTAGTGAAACATGGCAATCTTTTTGGCTCTTCTATGTTGAAGTGATTTGCAGGCATGCTGTAGGTTCCATAGTAGCCTCAGATACTTGAACATACATATTGTATTAGCTATTTTAAAACGTACTTCTGTATTTCTTTCCGGTATCTTCCAACTGAAGGTATTGCCTCAGGCAAGCTATTTTGAGAATTAACAAGAGGGAGGAACTCTTTAAGCAAACTGGGATGTTGTTTGATGTTATTCTAGAATTTGAAAGCCATCATCTTAGCATTTTTTAATAACTTGAGGGCATTCAGAGATTACATGCACGTGTTACTGACTTGCAAACGTGAATACAGACTTTCTTCCCCTAGTGGTAATAAGGATGAATGTAGTATGTGATCCCTAGAGAAGTATCCTAGGTTTTGTTGTTATTGCTGCTGTTGGGTTTCTTTTCTCTCTTTTTTTTTTTTTTTTTTTTAAATTAATAGAGCTTTGAAATGTGCCTGGCCTATGGAAAAACATTTAGGTGTGCAAGACTGTACTTCACATGTTATACTTCCTCTAGCATTGCACTGGAAGACTAGGCAGACTCATCCGCTGCTCTGAATGCCTGTGTCCTGCCAGCAGGTAGCTGTAATTTGTTGACACCGTCTTTGTAACGCTTATAAGACCTGTGTTGTATTTCAAGTCCATGCATTAGCCATGAAATCTCGACTGTCTCAAACTCTGACCCTTTCCACTTTAATCATACACTTCTTTTACGCTCCACTCAGCTGCATCGAATAATGTTCATGAATATATGATAGTAAAAAGAACAATGCTGATGGTGACTGATGATGATAAATTACTGTATTTATCCATTAGGAAGGACATTGGATGACCTACAGATCTGAGGCTGAAGCTAAAAGACCTTTTCTAATCGTTCTTAACACTGCTGGCAACAGCCACATAACTTATTATGTGTTATTTACGCAGAGAATCTGTAAATAGTTTTGAACAATTCTAAACCAAGATAAAAGCCCTCTGACGTTTGGAGGATATTGTCTAAGAAAATCAATTAGGAAGTATTAAACAATGTGATAATTTAAGGAAAATAAAGATTCTTTAAAGGCTTTTGGGGGTTATTTTAGACTGCCTGGGGCAATATTTGCAACTTACATTCCTTCAAGGAAAAAAAAAAAAGCATTTTGTTGCCCAGAAAACAAACCGGGCAAATGTTAGAGTTTTCTTTTTGGAAATATGAAGAGAATTCCAAATGCTAGTAGGAAAACCATTAAACTTGTTTGAAATGCTGGGCGAGTGCAAGAAACTAAATCAAACACTGCCAGTGCGACTGATCATTCATCCTCCGTGTTTGTTCTTTCTGCTCCTGAAGGCGCAGAGGCTGCTGATTTCCTTTCCCCCTTTCCCATCCTCAGGCTTCAGAGGCTGGTTAAATCAAAGCATTTAATATATATTAGGGGAGTCTTCCAGAGTAAGGATTTGAGCTTAAGTACACTTAATTAGGACTAATGATGTGCTGTGGTTTTGAATCTTACAGAAGAACTGTTTAAATCGGATGGTCTAATGACAGTTCTAAATAAACACAAAATGGCTATAAAAATTGGGTGGCTTTAGTAAGGAAAAGTGCAGTTCAAGAAGATCTTCTTGGTATTCCCTGCTGGAAATCTCATTTTAGGGATTTCTACCTTATTTGGGAAGATTTCTGCAATATCTCGGTGCGAATAGCAACAATACAAAGATTCTACTGAAAAGTTTAGTCAAGGGCTTTCTTGTTGTAGGGCATAGATGATTGTGTCGGGTAATTAGGTGTCATCAAGCATAAATATAATTTTAAATCTTCTTGAGGTAATAAGCCCACAAAGTCAGAAGACTTCAAAATGAGTGGGTAGCTGCACTGCAAGGAAATTAGTTGAAAAGGTTCATTTTTATTTTTAGTTCAAAGGTTCATTGTATTGTGGTGCATTGAATACATGTTAGCTTTCAGTCCTTGAGATGGCTGAAAATATTTCTATATCCTGGCCCATTCGTAAAGTGCTTATTTACATGGATTTCCCCATTGAAGTCAGTGGGACTACTTACGTGAATGTCTGCAGGACTGATCATCTAATTTGCACCATAGTAATTTTCATTATATCTTGAGAAAAAAAGTCCTTTGGTATACAGTAAGATGGATCGAGCTGCAGTACTCAAGCTGTATGAAAGGTTGTTATCAAAATGTTGTCACTGGCATTCTCCAAGGTTTTTGATAGTAAATGTTCAGTGTTGTGGCATGTTTTCAAATTCAAAAGGACAGAACTACATTTCTAGTATTATGTGCCAGACTCTGAAATGGTTCCTGAAGGCAGCTGTCAGTTTATGCAAGTTGTTTGCTCACCCAAGAAAGACAGGGTTTATAGCTATATATAGGATATACATTTTCTTGTATGCCTTGCAGGGTCTCTACATGCAGTTTGGTACTGAAGAGGGGATTTGCCCCTTTTTGGGTCCTGTTACTGTAGGTAGAAATGAGCTTGATGTTACAGTCCTAAGTAGCAGTGTTAAGACCCTACATTTCTGATTTCATTATGGCATAACTAGCGACAACTGAAGGAAAGAGGGTGAAAGCTCATCTGGATGGGTTCGTGAAGACTTTAGTAAAGTCTTTTTGTTGGTGGTGACTATTTGGATTGTGTACTTAGCTCTTTTCTCTTGTCCCTCTGCACTCTCTTTTTAGATGTGTTTCTGATTCTGTGAAATGCTGTATTCTGCGTGAGCGGTTCTCAGTGCTCTCTCACTTCTTTTACCCTTCTGTTTAATTACATCTCCATGTGATTCCCTCCGTACCATACTTTTCCCCCCACCTTCCCATCTTTAATCTTCTGTAGACAGAGTTTTCCTAATAATTTTCTTCCAGCAGCCCTTCTGCCTTTACCAGTGTCATCTTTATCTTTGTAAGCTAAGCAACATCTTTGTCCTCTTTGTTTCCTTACTTTTATTTCCCCATTGCTAATCATTTGAAGAATGTTGTCTCACTTCAGTGTACTGCTAGCTTTCACTGACAGCCTAAGAGAAGTCTCAGAACAGAGGACAGTAACATAATGAATTTATGTGTTTTGATGCTTCCATTGTGGTCCAGTGATTTCGTTAGGTACTGGGAAACGATTAGCTTTGCGGGCACGGAAGAGAGCAGGCTCACGATAAACAAGCGTGTCACTGTGGTAACCTGCCCGAATGGTGTCTTTAGCGGAAGGAGTGGAAGACAGACAAGACATTTGATAGAGTTTTATTCTGTTAGAATAACTCCATACTCTTAATTTCCAATCCCATAACATTAATGACATTACTATACAGTAAGCTTTTAGTTTAAAGAATGCACTGGTCAGCAAATGAAGACGGAGTAATCCTCGTGGAATATATATTGATATGTCAGAGGAAATCTGAATTCTTCTTATTTCTGGTCTTTGCTATATTTATGTAGTAAAAACAGACACTAGCAGAATGTTTTGGCTTTTGCAGTAGGTGGTATCATCTTCGTACAAGAATTGAGGAAGAGGAGCTTCCTTCTTTTCTTCCTCAGAGTATAATTAGCTGTAGCATAGAAACCCCCTGTGTATTGAAGAAAACGAAAAACTTGAGGAGAAAAGGCTTTTGTGTAGTGATTCTGCACACAGCACACACCCTGTGTGTCGGTGCAGGGGTTATCTTTTTACTATATTTACATCCTGTACACCAAACCCAAGAATTTGCTACAGCAGTCTCACACTATACAATGCATATGGAGAGATGATAATTTCCGAAAGAAGCACATGCAGGGCCATATATCATGTCAGCAAGGGAATATGTTCAGTGTGTAAACAAAAAGTAAGGTGCTTCACTGAAAATGTCCTTTTCCTGAGGTCTGTTTCTCTCTCTTATTCTGGCCACCTCCCTGCATTATTTTTACTTGGGGCTACAGTACCCAGCCCAGCTGGGGATCCAAATCGATCTGGATCTTTTTAGTTTAAAAACCAACCAACCAACCAACCAACCAACACAACAATTACAACAAAGAACCCCAAAGCCAGAACACCTCTCCTCCTCAAAACCAGCTTTGAGAATTTCCCCCTTTATCCTTTGCTTCATTCAGGTTATACTTTATTAAGTGCGTTACTCGTATCTAGGAAACTGTCAATTATATTCTTCATAAATCTTGCCTCATTTCTGAGTGGGTGTAGATTCCTTTCTAAAATGTAAGCTGGGCAAGTGCAATGCAATGCAATGCCAGCTTTTGCTTTAGTTCATCTCACTGTTTTCAGCCTAAGAGGGCATAACAGCACTTCTTTCCTGGGATGAAACGGTGCTTCAGTAAAGGACTTTTTCCCTTCCCTCTAAAAGGGAAGAACAGTTTCTGCCAAAGTAATGCATTGAAAGTGTAAAGTAAATAAATGTCCTTACCTGCTGCTGTTAATATCTTTTAAGCTACTGTAACTTACAAAGGTGTAATTCTCTTTAATCTTAATTACCTATTCCATTTCTTTTTGTCAGGCGTCCTTCTCCAATCTCCCCTGCAGTGGGGCGGGGGAGATGCTGAATATGTTTGCTCATTGCTCACCTCTAGATGAGGAAATACTTCCACTGAAATAATATTCTCTGAGTGCTTGCATGCAAGCTTGCCCTTCGGCGTTCCTTTGGTCTGCAGTAAATTTCGGTATTGCAGTGCAATAACTCTTGGGTAAGCCCATGATAGCATTTTAGTTTGGATCAAAAACGTACCAGTGAAACAAATCCTGATTGTACTCACTGAACTTTTTGGCTTTCAACCCAGAGCAGTTTCAGGGTGTGAGCTGGGTTCCTTTAGGATGAAATTAAGCAAGCTGATGTGCTCCAGGAGCGCGTTTGGGGTGCTCCGGCTGCTAATGGGTGTTTGGTCCCCAGGATCAGACTAGAGCTGGTCCATGTAACCCCCAGAAGCACACAGGTTGTGGACATCGGGTCCTTAACACAAATGGTTTCTCTCTCCAATTCTGCTCCCCTCTCCTTGCTAATATACACATAGCTTTAACAAGCAGAGAAGGTGATGCATGAGTGCATATATTTAAAATTAATAGTATGCTTTAGTTTTGTTTTTCACTTGGTTGTAGGCCTGATGCAACTGCCTTGTAAGACTTTTTTTTTATTCCAACACTGGATTTTTTTTCTTACATGTCTGGACGTATTTGTTTGCTATTTTTCAAACATACCGGTGTTTGTTGCCTCCCCAGTTAGGATGGAAATACATTGGCACAAACAAATGGGTTGCAGGTGGTGAAGAGGTCTCAGCTTCACTAAAGAGATGCCTGTGAGGACCACTCAGAATCTGAGTCTGGGAGAGAGAATAGGCACAAGAAAAGAAAATGAGTATGAGTCTTGCTGGAGGTTTGTAGCTCATACGATCTTTTGTAACCCAGATTTTTCCATAGTGCTACATAGGTGGATGTTTGTGAAAGAGTGTCACTAATTTGGAAGAGGATGGAGAATGGAAATCAGAGATTAAAAGCCCTTGTTCTGTTCTTAGCTGGTTGCAGAATTTCTATATAACTTGGGTGGGTCCTTGAAGGCTGCAATTTCAGAAGTGTCTGCAGGGTTTGAGGTATGCTCTTATTCTGGGAATTTGAAATGTCAGAGTTGCCTGTGTTGGACAAAAAGAACTCCAGTGCATTCAGGACTAGTTAACATTTGGGAAAACTTGATTGCCTTTTTAAAGTGTTATTGAGCAATAAAATAGGGAAGGTATGTCATATATGGGGAGTGGTCTATTGGTAAGACAGTGATTAGTAATTAGTGTGAGTCTGGACTCTCTGATATTTGTGTACTTACCTGAGAATAACACAAATATTTAGACTTAGGAGTATGCTCAAAATCCAGATGAGTTGCAGGAAGGTAGCATTACTGGTGGGCTGGCTAAGGCTCTGGATCTCTGCCCTGAAGACAGGAACTTGAGACGCTATTAAATGTAGTGATCACAGTGGTTGTCATTTAAGGCGCAGTTACTACTACCAAAGCGTCGCACTTCCATAAGGCTGTGTTTGCTGTGTCGCTGGAGCAGCTCCATGGGTGGCTGTGATAAAGCGTGTGCTGCTTCTGCCGATGGATTATGGCAGAGTTTGTTAATAGCCACCCTTAAAACCATCCATGCAGGCTGATCCTGGAAATGCCACGTGCGAGATTTTGCGTTCCTTTCAGTGCAGATTGCTTCTGTGCATGGAGTTTTACCTGAGAACATTTGTGAAGTCCTGAAAAAAGACTGTATTAACAATACACTGATGGGAAGGAAAATTAGTTTAATCTGATCTTCTTGTACTATCCATTCTCCATCCATTATTCTAGGAAAAGACTCCTCATTGTAAATAATGAGGATACTTTTGAACTTCAGGTATGATGCAGTATATCTTTCAGGGATTGGCTATAAAGTGGTTAATAGGGCAAACTTTAAGGCAGCATTTTATGTGAATAGTTCTATGGTTTTGGGTAGAATTAGTATTCCTTGTTTGTCTTAACCCAGCAGACAGGGGCTGTACGTTCCTGCTCTGTTCTGGCTGTCAGTACAATGCCGTCTGACTTAGTTGAGCTGGATAGAGTCTTAACCACGCACCTATTTTTCAGGAATCTGTAGCCGCCGAGGACCCAGTACTAAGTGTTGTTTTCATATCAGTGTGAGCCTTTCCATCATTTGTAGGAACTTGCACTGGTAATAACGACAAGAGGAGCAGCACACAAAATTTTTAGCAAACTGTAAAATACCTGAGAAAACCAGCTTTTTTTTTTTTTTTTTGGTCTGTCTGCGTTGCACTTGGACATTGTGCTAAAGTGCAGCATAATGAGCCATAGTCACAATTATATGGAAACCATTTCCCTTAATGAGGCAAATGGCGTTGTCTATTTTACTGTAGTGGATTTCCATCAAAAACAGGGAGTCCCGCATATCCACCATCTAAAATGCGTGCTGGGCTGAGCTTGGAAACAAGGTGTGTAAATAGGAGGGATGAATTAGACTGAAATCTTTGACTAGTTACGGGAGGAAACACGCCCACGGTAAAGAAGTGCCTTCCAAGTGCTGGTCTGTGTTACATTCGGGTGCCCCATCTTGCAGAAATCGTAACAAGAACCACTAGGTACACAAAAGAAAAAAAAAAAGGAAAATGAAATAAGGAGCATATTTTTTATGTGAGGCCATTTAAGCCTTGGAATAGAAACACTGAGGTGAGTTTTGAACTCTGCCTTTTGATGTATTTGGGCTAAAAATGGTTTCCAGAAAGATGCAAAGCAAAAATTCTTGGCCCCTGGACAGAGGTGTCTGAGTAAAATGTAATGGGTTGCAGACTACGGGAGGTGAAATGATGGGGGGGGGGTCCCTTTTGGTACCGTGGTGAATCAGTGAGTTATTAGTGGTTTTACGATTGTTGATTGTCGATATAAATGAACTCCTACAAGAAAGAAAACCCAACCTTTTTTACCAATCATCTCTCTTTTTTTTTCCCCCCTTCTGCTGCTTGACAATGATAGAAAGTTCGTCCTTCCCTTTTTATATGCTGTTGTAAATCTTTGTTGTAATAGCAAAGGAATAATAGGCCATCTTATATATGAGCGAAAGAGAACTCTTCCTGAAGAGCCACAGTCTGAAATATGAAATCCTACTGTTAGGAGAGTTTCCATGCAGCACTTGACAAAACTTGATACGCATTTATTCTTGGGTCTCAAAGCTGCAGCTGTGACTATGAAAAGGATTTCAAAGTCTGCACTTTGGCTGCGTGTGGTCAGTATTCATCCATGGCCTGGTGTTAACTCTGGTTGTAGGACCCCAATCTGAAAGCAAGTACTATGCAAACTTCTTTCTTACTTTTTTTTTTTTCCTTTTTTCTCCTTGGCAGCTCAAGAATTGTAATTATATTGCATCTCACTTGCTATATAAATTTTGAGGAAAATACTTCTTTTTTCTGTTTTTATTGCATGGACTACTGCGGTGAAAGAGGTTTACTCTGTGTCTTCCTTGTGAATATGCACAGTGGTGGTTCAGTTAAAGTAGGCCCCAAAATAGGTTAGCCCTTGTTCCGTGGCTTTCGCAGGTACCTGTTTGGCCGTGCACGTGAGTGATGTCCACCTAGCTCTAGCGGAGTGACTCCATCTGTTTGGTGTAGCAGTTATTCCGTACCTCAGGGAGGGATTTTCCTCGCAATGAGTTTTACAGCTGGTAGACTGGGGCTTGATTTTGAGACTGCGACAAATCTAAAATGTTTTGCCGTATTGTATCTCTCTTCCTGACGTTGTACATGGCATGTAGACAAAGTCTCTATTTAAAAGTATTTGTAGAAGTAGTGTTTAGTCATTGAAAATGAGTTAACTGTTTCTACGAAGGCTCACAGGTTTAGCTGATAGATTACTGGGAGGATTTTGCCCTTAAGGACTTTCTTGAGGTTCCTGGTATGGAGAAAACTATGCTTTGAGATTAAATTATTCAACAAGTGTTTTTCAACGTAATTAAAGCTTCTAGCAGTTAATGTTTTATGTATGCAGGTTAAAAATGAAGGTTGATTAAATCACGACAAAGGGAAGTTTATTCACAAACGGCAGACGGTAATGTCTCTTTTGTGACTGGTGGAGCACTGTTGAGCCTACTTCATTATATTGAATGTTGAACTGTTATATTAGTGCCATTTTTTCTAAGTGATGGCATAGTTAAAAAGTGGGCAGTAGAATTTGATGCAGTACAGCCCTGGCTTTGCTAAGTAGTGAGGAATGCTTCTTTTTCTGTCAAGTATCTGATTTATAGACAATTTTTCAGCTTTTTTTTTTTTAAATGGCCAGGTGAGCTATACAAAGCTCAAAAAGATCGAGAGGCAGGCCAAAGTGATGACTTTCTTGTTGGAAAGTAATAGACGTGCCAGTATAGCATGTAATAACAGCAGGTTTTACAGCATGGTGCAGAACAGTAGGAATGTGAAACACATATGTTATATAAATTATCTGTGCATACGTTTCTGCTGATTTCTGGGCTATAGCAACTCATCTGTGCTAGCTTTTTTTTTTTTTCCCTTCTTTTTTCCAGTCACTTAGATTTTCAATGCATGAACTCCTTCAGCCCTTTAAAAATTTTACTTGGCTCTTTCCTTTGGATTGAGTATCTCATCCTTTGAATATATATTCTTGCTGTTCAGGCATCGGTGAATGGTCATCTTTGAAATCTAACAGCAAATCGAACCTCACTGTTGCATGTGCTCGTGTGCACACTGAGAGGTACACTGACTTACTTAGGACTGGCATATTTTCATATTAGATGAAAATTGTTCCCAAAGTTGCTACACAAAAACATTTTCTTTCATTAAAACCACAGCATTGATTGAAAATGTTTATTGTACAGTAGGTTTTGTGACTCTCTGGATTTCCCAGTGGTTTCCCTGGCAGGATCTTTCCGCTGTCCAGTGGGTGCACCTTCTGATACAACAGAGGGATGAGGCTTTGTCCTTTATCCAAAAAGCGAGAGACCCCGCCTTCCCGTGGGCTTGGGCGGGCTGCCCAGGACTGCTTGGTGCTGTGTTTCCTGAAGATAAGAAATGCCTTCATCTGGCAGAGACCATATATCCTTCAGTGAGGTCAGCCAAGTCTGTTCCCATCATCATGGCAGAAATAACCGCTGACTGAATTACCCTCATACTCTTGTGGTGTGCCTAGCAGGTATCCTTTAGAGAAGATACTTCTTATGCCAGTATATCCATAGCTATGGCTTGAGTAACATGAAATATTTCTAATACATCTGCGGGACTTTTTTTTCTTTTCTACCGTCTCATTAAGGACATAAGTTTTCCGTTCAGTGAATGGAACTTTCTGTTGATTATAATTAAATTTTCCAGTAATGCTTGCTTACAGCACCGACAGTTCATAAAAAGAAAAAAATGAAAGTTATTTTTATTTTTCAAAAGAGATAATTTAGTTCTAGGTGGCTGGTCAAGTTAAATCCAGGATCAAATGACTGGCTTTTAAATGGCAGCCTCTGTGTGTCTTGTTCCACATACACTGTGGTTAAAAAGAATCTGAATTCTTAGTTTTAGCACAGAGGTTGGTTGGACTCCAGGCTGTACAATATATAGAACTCTTTTTTTGGAGGGGGGAAGTAAGTTCTCGCATTTTAGGAACTACAATCTCGGCTCCAAATGTTAAAATTGAAAACAATTTGTGGTGCAGCAAACGCAGAGGGGGAATGTTCTTCAGTACATTTGGGCATTTCATAGTTATTCTGAAGTCGGATCAGAGAGGACAGGAAAGACTGGCTGGGGTGAGGAGCGGGCAGAAAATGAGATCTGGCCGGGGGAGGCACCACAGCGACTGCGTTGTGAGCTTCTGAAAAACGGACAGCAAGCCGAGGCTGGCTTGGCTTTTCCAGCTGGAAGGTCAGGTGAAGTGACTGTACTGGACTGAGAAGGCTGTGCAGAGAGGGAGCCTGATGGCTTTGTAGAGCGCTCTGTAGCCTTGGGTGCCTGCTTGAGCTTTGTCTCCCATTCATGTGGGGTCCCTCCAACACTAATAACATTTTTTCCCTTCCCTGTCTCCTGTTACGATAGCTGTATTTTTACTGAATGCCAGCAGTGTCTTAGAGAGTTGTAGATGTATCTGTGTGCACCCATGCAGATCGTGGTGGGATTCATCAGTGCTGCTGTGGAAGCTTCTAAAGTTCCAATTTCCTCTCCTTATCCTCTTTCCCATTAGGAAAAAGAAAAACAACAAAGAAACACCCAGTACGCAAATTTAGAGTATCCACCGCACGCTGTTTGAGTGTGAGATAACTTATCTGTCCAAATATTTCTTAATTATTCTGAGGCTGCTTTGTTGGGTGCTTTTGTAAGGGCTACTGCCATAGTAATACTGGGGTTTATACTCTTCTGATAGTGTTCCTTGGTCATGGTGAAGATCTGGAGGTATATTTTGAAGTACAGCAACAGAGACGGTGTGCTGCCTTCAGTTTCACTGTAAAGCCCTGCAACACTGTTTTCTCCTGAGACAAGCCAGACTTTTTTCAGTTCCTCTAATAACTCACAATTCTGATTTATAGTTGTCCATCATTTTTGTGTATTTTATATAAACACACACACACACAGAGTCCTTCATGTCTTGTGTTTTCATTTCTGTACTCGTCAGCCTATATAATGCGTTATAACAGCTTGCCCCTCTGTCTGTGTTTCCTCCACATTGTGTGTCTTTCACAGCATTCAGGGAGGTGCAGTGCATCTCCTAATCATTTCTGTGAAAAACAAAGTCACCAGAGAGTGCTACTCACAGGTATCTGTGCAAAGCTTAGAATATGTGATAGATCATTTCAGGTTAGAAGCAAGAGCCCTAATTGTTGGAGAGAGACATGTGAAGAGTGTAACTCCTTAAAATTTCACGGGCATTTGAGGGATTTGGAAACTCTGCCAAATAAACTAGTGAGCTCTGTGATATTCTTGAGGGACTTTGCATCAGTTTCCACCAGTCCTGTAGAAAACACAGTAATAGCTGTTTCTTAACCGGCAAAGGTTTCACATCTTTGTTCCACTGAGATGGAAACTTCCAGATGATATTAACAAATTTTTCTGCATGGGAAAAGATTCTGCCTTTTGAATGGTTTTGTCCTGCCTTGCAGAAAGGTTTTTTTGATCAGGTTACATCGGAGAAAGGGAAGATCATGGTGGAGATAATCTTTTCATGTTATGAAGGTATTTTCAATATTAAGTCTCTTGCAAATCCACCTTGATGAACCAGCGGCACCACAAAACTCTTTCTGTTTTTTTTCTTCTTTTTGTTGTGTGCTATATTTCATGGCTATCCCTGTCCCTATGACTCTTTGTGCTACCAAAAAATTCCTTACCTGTTATCATCTGAGCCCTTCATGCATTTACGGATTAAGTTTTTAACTAATACTTATGAAAAATACATCTACTTTCTGATCCTGTTACAGTCCTCTTCTGAGACTTAGAGGTGTCTGTACCTCACATTGAAGTATTTGAAAACTACTCTGTTATCAAGATTTAACGTCACTTGGGAAAAATCGCAAGTTAGTTGGCTTTTAAGGTACTGCCCACAGGCAATGCGTTCAGGATGCAGCCGTCTGTGATGTTGGTGAAGCGTGAAATTTAGGACTCTCCAGAAGTTCACCTTGAGTATGAAACTTTTAAGCAAAAACAGGATTTGGAGGCTGCCAGGAGGTTAATGTGGGTGAGGGTGAGTTGTTTTCACCAAGAAAAGCCTGTTCCTTTATGAATCTCTGACCAGGGCTTTTGGTACAGAGGCATACAGCTCTGAATCGGTCAAAGTTGCTGAAATACCCCGTCTTTTTTTAGTGAGCAACGAAAGATTTTTGTACAAGGTTGTAGGACCTTTCATTATTTCTCTTCAAAGCAGCCGTTGTTGTTTTGAGGGCTCCGTTCTTCAGCTACATGGCACCAAAGACTTTATTTCTGTGGTTTTGTACTTCAGCAGTTCCAGTTTAATTCTCAGAGAGCAGATGGTTGATCAGCGTTTCTGAAAGCTTATTTATATTGTGACAAGGCTTCAATCCTCATCCAAGATTGGATTGCTATTTAAACATCAAGGGAAACAAAAGCATTTTTCTGAAATCTAAATAGATAGGATAAGTATCAAGTGGATGAAAGAAAATAGTTATCCCCATTTTCCAGTTTTCTGTTTCAGTTTTTCTAAAATGGAAGTGAATTGCTGTGGTCTGACAAACCTACCAGCAGCTTCCATTGGCTGTCTCTGAAATGGGGACAGTGTCTTTCCATACAGAGGGAGAGTACGGAGGGAAGAGTATTTCACTCTCTTGAAGTGATTAGATTTAAAAAAATCACTACGTATACAGAATATTGGCAAACAATCCCATCAAACTGGAAAAAAGAGGCAGGAAGTTTGTATATTGGGAAAAGAAGTAGCTGCGGGGTATCAGTGTGGCTTGGTTGGAAACCTTTAGCTAGAACTTTAGTATCATTTTCATGGTGACCTTTCTTGCTCAAGGACTTTTGGTGAATATTAATAATTTTATGCATGTAAGGAATGAATTTAAATGAGTGTCTTTAGCATACCATAGAGTGATAACTTAGATCTACTGCAATCTGTGTTAGAATTATTTGTATATACTGGCTTGGAGAGTTCACTCTCTACCCATCGTTGGTATCTTGAACCCCGGGATAAGTTCCTGCCACTTGGGCCATGCCAAGTGTTGAGTTGGTGTGGTCCTGCTTTGCTGTAGTGCCCCAAAACCTTGGGGGTCGGGCGCCTGAGCATGAACTGCTGGAGCTGGAGGCTGCAAAAGGCCTCTGGAAACAGTCACTGGAAGATAAACCAGCTGTCACTTCAGAAAAGGATTGTGAGTGCGTTCATCCCATTTCACAGCTGTGACACTGACTTTCTCCCCTCCTTTTTGGGTGTGTGCATCTCATCATTCCTTTCAAAGAGTCTAAACACAGTTTCTGGAAGAAACAATACGGTTTATTCTGAGTTGTGTTGTTTTACCACTGCCCAGGACTAGCCTTTTTGTGCCTGGATTTATGATACTTACTGTATTAAAACTATTGTCTGCCCTTCCCTTCTGATTCTTCATTTTTTTTTTCAAAATATACTCACATGCCTGGAAGATGTCCTAGTCCTTACAGTTGAGTTTGGCAGTTTGGAAGCACCAAATCATTTGTGATACTAAACCAAGCTGTAACTGGATGTAATGATATCTGCTTCCCAGGACAGTATACATTTTGGGTGGTTAACATTTGTAAAGCAGCTTGAAATGCTACAATGATAGGTGCTTTGAAAATGCAAAATGTTGTTATTATTCCCCAAAATACAGGGCTTCCCATTAGAAGTGCTCATAAACATGTAGCTGTTACTGTTGAGATTTACTTAAGTCTTCATCTTGGGATATGTGCTGTGTAAATTCAGTTGGAGATTTTATTGATATTTTTTCTTAGAAATTAATGAAGCTACAAGTAGCCCTGCTGCTCAGAGAATAGCCGTATTCTAATTCACCATGCTTCAGCTTTGAAGAAACCAGCCTTACAGAACTTTCTCCATTCTTACAAGATACTGAACTGGTAAAGCTGGATGTGATCCACATTAACCCTTGACTCCAAGCGATGCAGCTTAGAGCAAATAACCCTTTCCTCTAAGCAACACCCCTTCTCCTCTGCGGTATAAACCAATCTCGAGAGGAGTAACAGAACAGTGAGTAAAAAGCTTTAATCCAGTCATTCAATCCCTGAACATTAAGCTAAAGCTCCAAATCCCATTTTCCTGTTCAGAAATCTTACATCATAAAACCACCAGTTATCTGGATGTAATCTGCCTCTCGCTCCCCTGCTGCTGGCCAGTGTGAAGGACTCCTGCAGTAGCATACAGGAGTAGATCATGATACAACCGTGCTTTCAAAAAAAAAGATGTTGTAACAGTCTGTGGTGTTTTTATGTTGTTATAATTGCAGATTTCAGACAAGGTGTTGATAGTTTAAATGCTGGAAGAGGAGTGTGGTGTGAGTGGGCCACCCACTGTGCACCACGGTGCAGACCAGTGCACAAAGAAAGTGTCTCAGGTCCCACGAAACTGGGGTCGTACCAGCACCCAGCAGTGCTGCTGTCCTTTGGGCCACATGTGTTTTGAACCGTCGCAATGGAAAAAGGCCGAGGAAGGAGACGGACGCGTGGCAGCAGCACGTGCAGCCGGGGCAGCGCAGCAGAAGTGTTCTGTCACAGCTGCTGCAGCGTTCAGCACCTGGTAATTTTGGCATCATCTGGTACAGCGTGCAGCCGGGATGCTGCGGCGGTGTCAACATGTTACCTGTCACCAGCATATTGCTGGCACGGCGATTTCTCACTCTGCCTGTTTCTGAGTGTGAATAGGATGATTTGCCACTGTTTGGAGCTGAAGATCCTGAAGTGTGGTTTCACCTCTCCCTGCCATTGGCAGAGCTGAGAAGAAAGTCACAGACTGATTTTGCAAAATCATCTCTCTGGAGTGAAACGTGACTGATCAATATTCAGAAACGCCAAATGCTCACAACATCCATCCTGGAGTACTTGGGCTCCTGAAAACCACTCTAAGGCAAAAATGATTACAAACCAGTAGACAGTAACTAATTTCCATGTCACTGTGACAAAGCATTTTCAAATAATTGCTTAAAAATACAACTTTGTAACATGTATTTTCTGTATTTCTAGTGGTATTTATCAGATAAGCATCAAGTTGTTCAAATTAATCTTCACTTACAAATTTCTTTGAAGCAAAACGCTACCGCTCTGACTGTATTGTTATTAATCCCTTGAGTTTACCAACATGCGGACATCAGAAGGGATGTTGTTTTGCTTTGATTGGGCTCTTGTGCATAGAAAACAGCACATGCTTTGCCCATCTGCTTCATTAAACTCTAAAACTGATTCCATTTTTTAACATATTTTAATGCATAGGCATTAAATATTTTGTGGACCTTGAGTAGCCATCTGGTTTTTGTATTTTTAAAGCAGACAATCTCCTGTTTTAGGTTTCTGGGTTGCTTTTTGTTCTTTGGGGTTTATTTTAATTTCTTTTTAATTTGAAAGTCTTCTTACCTGACTTTAAGCCTCTAGATGATGTTCTTAAATCAGCAGGGAGGATGAGACAAATTTTAGGTATTTCAACAGAACAATTCAGGTCGTCAGTCTTTTGCTGTTAATTATAGACGGAAGCCTGGGTGACTTTGCTCTTAAATTAGATGTCTGCAATGATGGTGAAATGAATCTGGATCTTAGCATGGTGAAATGATTTCAGATCCCCGTATAGGCAGATTAAATCTGAAATACAAAATTATTTTTTGTTTGTTTGTTGCTATTAAAAATGCATTCTCAGAGTCAATTTTTATGAACATTTCTTATGCATAAAACATAGCAATGTCTGAGCTGGCTTTTCTTCAGATGTTTCCCTGCGTTTCCTTTTGAAATGGAGAGCAAGCAGAAGAAACTTCAGTGCAAGGAGGAACTAGGCAAGACAGTCGCAGCCAGTGAAGAAGGGGGCCTTGGGCTGCAATACCTTTTAACCACTGCTGTGATGCTGTAAGAGTGCTGACTGAAAATCATAGGATCTACTTCAGGACTCATTTATACCCAAACAGTGCTGGCATAATTCTAGGGATTTATCAGCGCTGTGTCATGATTTCAGAGTTGGCTCAAGCTGCTGGTTCCGAAGAGAGAAAGTGGCATTGTGTCAGTGTCTTCTGGTGTCACAAAATGTAAACCTTAAACAAAGGTGATTGACAAAGATTAATGTTTTGTAATTGTGAACAAGAAGAGGAAGCGAAAGACCTTTGTACTGTCTATTTTTTAAAAATAACGAGCAAGCTGTTCAGAAAAGTGTATGTGTGGATCAGCATAAAAATTCACTTTTCTGTGAACCTTAGTTGGCATTGAGTAAAAATGCCTCTTTGCTTTGAGTTGTTTACTGGCCTTGTTCATGAGAGAGTTTTGCTATCATGAGTGCGGGGAACATACAGCACACTGGCATCTCTGAGGCCTATGCCAAGTCCCTGAATATGCTTTGAGATCCACAGTTAAATTTTGTAGCACGAACATTACATTTTTCATTACTGAGATGTTTTTCCCCCTGAAATTTAAAGGAATAATTTGTTCCTTATGCAACATTGCCCAGGCTGTTAACAGTCTTGTTCTGTGTTTTCGCTGTCACATGAAGACTGTGGGAAGACTTCAGAAGGGAAAGACAAAAGTGTTGCCGTTCTCCTTGAAGCATCAGCTACAGGACAGGTGTTTTTTTCCAAGTGTTTTCGTCAGCTTGTAGTAGAAGGCTCTTCTCCGTTACATTTGTGTGCTTTCTGTTGAGGTTCAAAGCCAGGTCCACCTGTAGGTGGCTGAAGTCAGGAAAACTGGTCTGTATAGACCATGGCAAAGCATAACTCCAACAACAAAGGAAAGAGGATTAAAATACTGTTTATCAGTGAAGATACTGACCCCATTGCCCTGAGCTCTGACATTGTCTGAATGGCCTCGCTTGTTGGCATCAGGATGCTCTGTGCTTGACTGAAGCTGTTCAGACCTTTGCCGGCTTCGTTTTGCTTAGCTGCCTCTGGTTTTGCATTGCAGCACAGGAAATTCGCTGCAGCCCTTAAAGGAAGGAGGTGACAGAGGTGAATTATTTTTGACCTGAGATCAAATAGGCAGTATTTTCAAGGGAAAAGAAGAGCGAAGAGAACGGGCTCTATTGCAGAGTCCTCCTGATTTCCCTTTTCCTTCCATACTGTGTCTCCATGTGTTTTGCCGTGCTGGAAAACAGCTTGTGCCTGCCTTCCCTGGTGCTCCGGCACAGGCAGGCTGCTGCCCGCGCGCTGCCGGCCAGCCTCGCTGGGGGCTGCCCCACATCCATGTACAAGCACATGATGAAAATTTGTTTGAAGAAATATCGGCAGTGTAAAGGTGGATATTTCTGCTGCATGAAGGTCCATGGACAGAGAAGGGACATCATGGGATAAAACCTGGCAGAGAACGTAGCTCAGATACTATTGACAGCAGGAAGAAGTTACGGAATGATGCGTTCTTCCCAGCAATGTGTTTTTTTATCTTTGTTCATTTGTGGTGTGACTACATCTTCCAGATGCAATCTCTGTATTTTTCCCATAGAAGAAGAACAGAAAGAAGATTTATGTCAGATAAATGCTTGATTACTTTTCAAGATTTATAGTCTTACCACCCTTTTCATAGTACAAGATTCTCTAATAAAGAGCAGTAATAATCATGCAGTCTTACTTTATAATAATATTGTTGGGACTTTTTTGAAAAATGTCTCACAGAGAACTTCTGATGTCAGCTAGTCAAATGAAAAGTCATTTCACCACAATAGTGCTTTTATTGTTTCGTGAGATAAAGGAGATTCTGATGGAAGTTATTTGTAAAAGATACATTTCTAAAGCCTCTCTCAACAGCGGAGCCTGCAGGATACTCTCAGCTGGTACAGCATGTTGTTGAGCTTCAGACCAAAGCTATGTTCAAGTTGATCCTGTTTCACCAACCACTCCTTCTAAGGACCTAATTACGTACTGCTCCCCACCTGCCTGTGTTCTGGATTAGTGCCTTAAGAAGACAGAAGGCTCCAGGTACTATGTTTTAGAAATAAAAAGTTCTCAAGCGTCTTACGTTTCAGCTATTTTCAGTTTGCCTCTGGAAAAATTTCCACCTTCTCCATGTACCAGTTTTGGTTTCCCCAGTATTTTTTTTTTTTTTTTTTTTTTTTTGTTCTTGAACGTGGACAGCCACAGCTCCTTCACCCATAACCAGCTCTCAGGAATTACGGGTACCATAGGGCAGGCTTGGCTAGCGTGCCCTCAGGCTATACGTAGCCATCTCCATAAAGGCAAGAGCGCTAAGACACAGATAGTATCCCATTGAAAAGCAGGACGTTTTGGGAATAATTGACAGTGCATGGCTGGGTTAGTCTTTGCTCTCACCGGTGAAAAGGACTATTTGCTCACACAGTCCCTGGCTTCTTTCCCTCATTTTTGCAGGCCGCTCTTTGCCGATGCGGCCCAGCTGTGTCAGGGCGAGTGCTGGTGTGATTGTCTCTTCCCATGTGTTTTAGGGGAGTTGAGAGGTGTCTTGTTAAGCGGATGGGAAGCTCTGGACTGTTGGATGTGGTTTTGATGTGGTGCAGATCACGTGCCCTTCCATGCTCTGCACAACAGACCCTTGTCAGGATGCAGCTGTGGCAGCGGTGGCACCCTGTGCGTGGCGGAGAGCCCCAGGGCTCCTGTGAACTGCAGCGTTTTCCTGCAATGTCTCAAAATTTACGGGAATGTCTGAAGGCAGACAGGGATCTTGTATGTGCCCATTTATATGTGTCTATATAATTCTCTGTCAGGGAGTAAATGAGAAGGAGGGTAGAAGGGCATGCTATTTGAAAAAGCTTTTGTGCACTGCTGGTAATGAAGTGCCTGGGAGTGACTTTGCCCAACTTCCCTGTGTGCAGAGTGTTTACGGCAGCAGGCCCTGCTGCTCAGGAAAACCCGCTGGCTTTGTGCTGCAGCAGTCCCGGAGGGCCTGAGCAAGCTGCGGAGTGAGAGCCCCAGAGCCCAGGCAAGCCCGGGTGCTCGGCTCTGGGCTCAGCTGTGGGCTGTGTTTGCAGGAGGAGGATGGAGCTGGGTCTCTGAAGAGGAGCCTGCGATTATGTGCAAGGGCAGACCCCCCAGAGATGCAGACCCTCCCCTGGCTAAGCACAGACCCCCTTAGGAAGCATGAGCAGCCGTCTAGGAAACAGCATTTTCAGAAATTGTTAAATTAGCAGGTGGAAATAATTGCATTGTATCTTGTGTGTTACTTCTGTCAGGGTCTCCTGGATTTAAGTTGTTCAGTTATTAAAAGAAGAAAAAACTCCTGAGAGCTTTCCTGCCTGCAAAAGTGTTGGGCAGGGTGTTGCTGCATCCACAGGGTGCCTGCTGCCTGGAAGGTCCCGGAACACAGCAATCTGTATTCACGTGCTGCACTTTCATCATAAAATCACAGAAGAAATAGGATCATTACTGTATATTAAAGAATTAATTATGTTGCTTAGTTTATTGGAAAAACTATGTATTGATAGCAGAGACCATTATCTTGGGGGTAGCAGAGTTGCATGACCTGAGTCATGACGTTCGTTTCTACAGTCGATCCTGCACCCTAACCAGAACATCCTTCACCTCTGAAATCCCACCCGTGCCCACGTCGTGGGAGTGCGGAGCTGCCATCCCTAGCAAGGAGCCCTGGGTGTGTATCATTATCCGTGGGATTTTCCAAGGGAGGAAGATGTTAATTCTCCCCACTAGCAGACGGCGCCTTTTGGTCCTGGTCGAAGGTGGGAGGTGAGGCGCAGGGCTCTGTCCCTGCGTGTCTCTCTGGAGCTGTCTTCTTCAAAGCCGTAGGGTGCATCCATTCCTCCACTTCCTTCCTACCCCGGCTCCTGATCTGCAGAGGGGTGAGGGGTTCTTGTGCTGTGCCCTCAGCTTGTTAATGTTTCTAAAAGAGGTGTGCTCCTGCGCCGTGTCGGCAGTAGCAGGCTCTCTTCCCCAAAGGCTTGTCAAAGCATCCTCAGTTATCTCTGGAATACTCTTATCTATTTATATATAAGCAGTATTTAAAGGGGACAAATGGCCTGTGTGATCATTCCTTTTTTTTATGCATTTAATTCCTGATGCTGACACTTTGTTTTTCAAAGTGGGATTAGAATTGCTGAGGATAAACAGTGCCAACATTACATATGGCAATAGCGGGGACCTGTGTAAAGCTCAGCCAGGGTTTTCTTATTGACAAAGCCTAATTAAAAATGGATAAAGTTAAAGATTTTTTTTGTTGTTAGTCAAACGTCCTGCCATGAACTATCTCGTGCAGCTATTCTTTTTGTGGTAACACAAGGGGATTTAAACCACGAGTTGGTAGAAGGCTTTGATGTCAGTATCTGTGGTCTCCGGGGACTCAGAAAAACCACAGGCTGGAACACGCCATTTCCACGAGCAACACTGCTAAACCCTTCAGCACAGCTGCCTTCTCTGTATGTATTCTATTTAAAAGTCTTAAATTCATTTACTGGAGCAGTTCCTCAATGCAGGCATATTGAGCATCAAAGGATTGCCCAAAGCCCTGGGGTAGACCTATTTATTAAGGCTGATTAACGCGATGAATGAGCTGCATATGAATTAATGGCCCCCTATAAATATTGGACCTCCGAGAGTTTGTAGCATGTCTCTAGAGAAGCTGGTTAGGAAGCAGTGCTACAGCCATTGCTTTGCCTTTATCTTAGGGCTTTTTTTTTGAGTAGATCCTGATTACCTTGAGGTTACTTGTAAATTTTACGTTTTATTCGGTGGTTAAATGAATATGATGTTATAATAGTAAGGGGTGTACAGGATGCGTTTGAGAATTAAAAGCAATTTTTTTGTTTGTTTGTTTTTGGAGAGGATGAGTAATGACTTACGAACAGCTTTGTGGTATAGTGTGTTTTGCTTTAGGTTTACTGACGAATGGTGTTTTCTTCAACCAGCAAGCTGGCAGGGAATTGTAAACAGTGACCTCATTTATCCTACTGGAGCTCACTCTTCTTGATGGTTTCATCAGCTAGTGGGAAGACATTTACTGTTCAACTGCTGCCAGCAAAGGCTGCGCTTATTTTTATCTTGGCAAACTTGGTGAATATTCTGAACATTGTGTCAGCTTAAACGGTGTTACACTCATCTTGCAGGGTACCAAATGTTGTTGTTGAGATAGCAGCAGAAGCAGGCCCACAGTGACTGAAGCAGGTTAGTTCAGTGATGTATTTTATTATAGGTTCATGCAGCATATGCTGTAAAGGCTGTGTATAATTTGAACCTCACTACCTGGAAACTATTTGCAAAAATAATGCAACATACTGGTTTAGAGAAACTGATACTTTTCCTCTTTCATAAAAGATGGAGGAAAATCTACACATATGTAATATTATTGCCTTGATTTTTAGGAAAGAAGTTACTGAACTTACTGCAGATTCATCATTTTCATGACTATTTTTAACTTTTAGCATGGAACTGACAAGAATATTTTGCAAAATTAAGGGTCAGTAGATGAACCAATAGTGAAATGAAATTTATAAAAGAAAAAAAAAATAAATTCCTGCTTTCCTAGAAACAGTGGAAACTCTGAAGAGTTACTTGAAGGGTCACCTATTCCAGATTAGTTGTTTTCATTTTGTAAAACCACGCTTCTTAAGACTTCTTATACAACACACAAATTGTGTAAAGCGCAAAGCACAATGCAGTGTAACTTAATGTTATGCTGGATAGCAGATACTCAAGTATTAATTTTCACGTTGTTACCTGGTATTAGCAATGCATACATAATCTTTACAGTGTTTGTTGTGGTAGGGAAGGGCAGAAGTGTCCTTGCTGCAAGCTGGCAAACGCAGGCTCGTTGATTGCAGATTGGCAGGTTTCTTTTGTAGACGTCCTGGCAGCGATCTTGATGTCTATCTTATTTAATGGAACTTCTCAGGACATTTTGAAGAGTTAATTAGTGCTGTAGTAGTTCTTGTCAGTAATATTTACTTAATGCTGTTTAGTGTAAAAAAAGGAATACCTATAAATAATCATAAATAATGGTTATTAGCAATAATTTCATCAAGTTTCCAGGCTTTTAAAAGTCATAATTATGTACATAGGGCCTTTTCTGCCCCATTTTGCACTAAGTTTCAGCAGGACATGGATGGTTCAGAGGCAGATGTGATGGTTCAGAGCTGATTGGGGTACCTGCAGCTTGTTTTGTGTTACTGGAATAGTTTGGTTTGACAAACTGAAGATGCCTTTTAGACAACTCCTCCATAAGGAGAGATACTTCTTGGTCTTTTTTGTAGAAAGATATTGGGTATAATATTCAGCATGTATCCATTCATATTTAAAGATGTTGGAT
>JAVKLA010000001.1:44829141-44869962 GCA_034782735.1 Sagittarius serpentarius | reverse complement strand
GACACCGCCCCCCCCCCCCCCCCCCGAAGTTTCCCTTATTTTCCAATAACAAAGCCATGATACCGGTTTGAATATAGACTTGGATGGAAAGCTGACAACTGAGATAGACGACTTGTAAATAAGGATCAAAAAAAAAAAGTGGAAATGCATTACATAGTCACATTTTAGGCAGCTCTTCAGGTTTAGATAATCATGTAGTTTCTGTTACAGAAAATTTTATTTTCCTTTGACCTTGTATTGTCTGTGTTACCTGGTGTATTAAACCATAGTCAGGCTCAGAACCCCTTATGACTGAAAAAATACTTCAGTTTAGGCAGATTTTGTGGAGTGATTTTGGTAGGAGGCAAAATAAACTGAAGGGGAAACAAGCATAGCTGATGTTTTGGCTACTGCTGGTGCCTGTGTTTCTGTTTGAGTTAGCATAAGCAAAACATTTTTTAGTGTTTTGTACAATATGCCACCATTTACACTACTTAATGAAGTTTTACCCATCCTGTGATTATCAGTCTAAACTAGGTATAAAAATTACTGTTGTAATCTCAGAAGACAGTGACCCATAAAAGATGTATGATTGAAAATCAGATATATAATTGAAAATGTGATCATTATTTCTTTAAATACACATTTATGTGTTAGTGCTATCTGGCGATATCTAGCTCTGCCTTTAATTTAGCTGTCATTAACTGGCTGATCAGGTACAGGTATCAGGATAGATGTGGGTCATGAAGATATTCTCCTCGGAGATGAGAGTGGCCTTATTATAATTTATTTTTCTCGTAAGAACGAGTCTTTTGGAAACCCAGTCACAGAGGAGGGAATCGCTGGGGAGGTAGAGCCGTACATAGTTGCTTGTACCGTTTGAGCTGAGTGAATTTCCACTTGCTTTTCCTTACGCCTATCGGTTCCTATCTGACAAGGATTTTCAGAAGCTGTCTTCTACATTTGAGCCGCAATTAGTTGTACCTCTGATTTCTTCCATTCATGTGCCTAATTACCTGATGGAGCCTGCAAATCAACTTGGCTGCAGTCAGAGCACAAGTAATTGCACCTTCAATTTAGAGCACACGTGGAGGACTAGCGAAGATTTGTAGCCTTAATGCATGGTCATGAAGGAAAACACCAAGTATTGTTTGTGGACGCTTCCTGAAAAAGCGGCTGTAGTTAAGGCATTGATTTGATTCTTCTCCTTTGTCCTATAACAATAGCTTAACTTGTAATCTGAATCGTATGTTTTTCTTTTCTTTGTAACCTTCACATTAACGCAGTAATTATTGGGTGGCTGGCATAGTACAGAACAAGAATGGGTCTCTTTTTTTTAAACGGTTTATGCCTTTTTCTTCCTTGGTATGCTTAAATATTTGAAATTGCAGCCTTAAAATAAATTACTTGACAAAAGCACCAAGGATTTCTTTCATTGCTCACTTGCAGGGTTACCTAAATATGCAACTAATAACCTCAGGGAATCCATAGAAAACAGGAAATAAAACATTCTTATTGCTGTGTCTTGCAGTGCGTTGACTACTGACAGATATATTCAGAGAGAGGAGGTGAAGGGGAGGGGAGGTACGTTTCTTGGTAGATGCTGAGTGGTATATAGACAGCTTTTGGGTAAACTGCAATTTTTGATTGCGTCTTTGGCAGAGGCAGCTAGAAGAATTAATGTATATATTTTTAGTAGCTTCTTGTTTCAGAGGCTGACATATACAGTTACTGTTGGTGCAGTTGTATTTTGGAAAACTTTTCGTTATTTTCTTGGATGTTTCCAGATGTCAAGTTTTTAATTCAGTTTTTCCATTCTTTCTTAAAGAACAATCTAGCTTTCTGCTTGCAGTAGGATGTAAATGCTCCTTATAACTGCACAGGATAAAAATACTCAGGTAGTAAAATTAGCAAGTCAAAATGTCCTAGTTCAATTTTGTTGCAAAATCCTGTTTGCAGTACGCTTTCAGATTGTATTAGAATCATATGAAGTATAATTAACGTAACATATATATACTCCTCTTCTAGGGGAAATAATGGAATAATTACCACCAACTTCTGGTTTGCTAGGTCAGAAAAATGACTCATAAAATTGCCCCAGCTTACTGCATTCCAACTATGTTACCTATGCAGCCGTTCTGATATATTTTAATTAAGAATAACATCAGCAATGTAGATACGCAGTTGTTAGACTGGATTCGAAACTTCAAATACTTTTCCTATAAGATGTGTTGCTTCAATTTCTTCTTCTGCATCATGTTGAAACACCATGCGATTAAAATGTCATGTTGTTTTGCAAATTATTCTGTTGTAGACAGGTAGTCTTGATGAACTGATGAGATTAATATTGTTATTTCACTCTCAAATGTGTGATAAGCCATGCTTTTTGCCCTCAAAGACTTCTGTAGAAAACAGTAAGGGAAATGGGACTCCAGGTTGCTGACTGATTTGATTTTACAAGCTGAGCTTTTTTACTGACACTAGTTTTCAGGAAAAAAAATTCACTGTGTATTGTCCCCGTTCACCCCCAAGAAAGTCTAGGTGAGAAGACTATGCACAGAAAAATGTCTTGGGATCTTCTGTCACTAAGAGGTATGATGGGGTTATTTGCGAGGCTTGTGAGCACCCATACAACCAGGGGCAGGGGGGAAGAAATTTCAAGTTTTGAACTAGCTGGTCCATCATACTCAGTTGTGTCAGAGTCAGTTTTGTCAGAGCCACTTTTGGTTTGTTTGCCCTGTTGCTTTTTTTTTTCCCTACCTCCTGACTGTGATGGTGGGAAAGTTCGAAAGGATGGAGTTCAGTCTCTGGGCTTTGTTTTCCCACTCAATGTGCTGCACAACAGCTACTTTAGTAGTCGGTTTGTGTTTTCAGTGTCATGTACCCAGCAGAGAGGCATGGGGATTTGGCTGCATGTCTCTTCAACTTGAGGAGTTGCTTCCTCCAAGGGCCACTGTAGCCAGAAATCAAGGGTGCAGTGTGTAGCCAGCTGCTCACTTTGTCACTTGGTGTGTGCCAGGTCAGCTTCAAGGATCTTTGGGCTAATGTTAACGTTATGAAAATTTTTGATCCTGTGGGAACAGCTAGAGCTGCCTGAAGTTGTAACCTCATCAGTTGTAATATAGCTGCTCTCAGAAAACTTAATAAATTGTTTACACAAAGGAGAGAAGGGTATAAAGGATTATTCAGTTACTCAACAGGGAATAAGGAGCATACAGGACTGTGAGCTGTAGAAAACAGGAAGAAACTCCACAGGTATAGAATCAACAGAAAATGTGAAGAAAGACATTTTCCTGCAAAACTCAGATATTAACTACACCAGCACTTTTGATACCATTCCCTTTTGTGAATTAGCTAAAAAATAATTCTTGGCAGGTTTCGACAAATTTGAAAAAATATTTGTTAATCATTGCCGTTTATATCCAGAGACATTACCCTGGAGAAAATGAAAGATGCCATTCATTTCTTGCTCTAAGTCAAAGTCCTAGTATGGATGGATTTCTCCCAAAATTTCTAAGATATTCAGTGATATCCTCTCACTAAAGCATGCATGGGGTACGTGAAAATATTGTTGCTTTTTATGGCACTAGCTATTATTCTCTTGTTAAGAGTATCACAGAGCCCCTAAAAATATTCTTTGTTTAGTATTGCCCAGTCTCCCTTTTAATCACAATGCTCATCTGTTTATTTTACAAAAATACACTAAACCTGATTTCTCTGATTTCTGTTGTTTCTGCTTGTCATTCCCATACTGTAACAGTTGTGCAGGAATGTGTCTCAGAAATGGTTTTGTACTGGCAGTCACAGGACTTGCATGGGTCAGTAAGAAATGAGTGTATTACAATATATGTAACTTTGGTTAGAAAAGAACTGTACACTTCAGAAGAAGCTGCAATTGCTACAGGATTTACTAATTCTGTATTTGTTTTGCCTGTTCTAATAATCTATGTTTTTTCCCCCCAAAAATGTGGTGAAACAGAAGTGGATTATTACTTCTCTTCTTCTGCAGTGCAGATGTATCCTTCTTAACAAAAAAGTGTAAATTAGCCACAAGACATAACTCAACTATTGCTATTTCATACCGCTTGAAATAAGAGTACCTAACCCCCAGCCAGTAAAGGCTTTGGGCTTTGGGCACCCTTCCATAAGTTGCAGTAATACAGTTTATTGCTCTTCTGCATTCTTTATGCTGCCATGCTAAAGGAAGAGCTATATGTAAAGTAGGAACTCCATGTAGAGTAACAAAGTGTCTGGTTCTTGGTCATCCTCTGGTTTTCCTCTCCATCCTGCTTTATCTCTGTTAACTCTGCAAATACCAGATCTAGGCACCTTCTGTGCTTAATTCTGTATGTCCCTTACAGGGCTGGAACTTCCCAGCTATTGCAGCAAAAGGAGCTTTAACTGAGAGTCAGAAGGTCACAAGGGATTATCTATCCCTACACTCAAAGGTTCATTTGAGTAGTTTCTCGCAATGTCCAAGCTTTGCTAGGGCAGACCTCAGTGTATCTACTCACGTCTTTGGCTATCAGTAAAAACAGCATCTGGAAAAGCTTGCCAATAGGAGCATCTTGACTCTTAATCTACTCTCTGTTTCAGAGAGACTGGACTTTCCTGCTATACTGAGGGCAGCTCCGATGTAATCTTATTGAAAGGAAATAAAAGATAATGTGTGGTGCAATCATTAAACATAGATGCAAGAGAGCATTGTGAGAAGAGGGCATACGTGCCTGTGGGGGGACAGTTTGATAAGCGGAGGAAAAAACCACAAAACAAGTGATGCAAGGGCAATCACTCACCACCTCCCACAAGCAGACCTGTGCCCAGCCAGTCTCTGAGCAATGGCCACTTGGAAGACACCCCCCCTTCACCCTCTACCCCTAGTTTGATTGCTGAGCATGGCAAGCTCAAGTATGGTATGGAGTACATGGTATGTAGTGTCTCTTTGGCCAGTTCATTTCAGCTGATCTGGCTGTGTCACCTCCCAACTTCTGTTCCACCCCCTCAGCCTACCTGTGGTGGGCTTTAAAAAAAAAACCAAAAGAGAAAGCTTTGATGCTGTGCAAGCACTGTGCAGCAATATCCAGAATGTTGGTTTGTTATCAACGCTGGTTTAGCCACAAATCCAAAACACAGCACCATGCGGGCTGCTATGGAGAAAGTTAACTCCATCGCACCCAGACCCAGTACAGTACGCTGGTCTGGAAGTCCACCTCCGTGCATTAACAAACTGGCAGCAGAGGTGAACCTAGCAGGATTGCTGTTCAATGCTTCAAAATCTTTCAACTGAGGCCAGTGAGGCCTGAATCAATACCGAGAGAAATCACACGGTTCGTTGGAAAATATGTTGATTTAACAAATCTCAAAATCTCAAGTGATGGACTACTTTAACTTACTCCAGATGAGCCAGAAATAATATTTTAAAGATATTAATGTGGGGGGGGTTTCATTTCCTTTGATGAAGTTTGCCCTAGGCTAGGTGCTGATGGGCATGCCCACATGGCAGAACTGTCTTAACACCTAGAGAAGAAGAGAGCGCTCTGTCCCACCAAGAGGCATTCCCATTTTCCATAGATCAGTCAAGAGCTACTACATTATTGGGTGGCTCACATTTCCCCATGAGACATAATGGATAAAGGGCCTTTGAAGTGTTTTATGTAGATAGGATTGGCCATTAAGGTAAGAAGAGTTTGCAGGGGAAAAAAAGCTTGATTTTTAAATTACCTTGAAGTACACTGTTGAAATCAATGAATCCTGTAAAACAGCCAAGAAATTCCTGGTGATTTTTTTTTCTCCTAGTACTGCATTTGCTTTTTAATTGAGTGGAGTGTATGTAAGGAGGTGATTTGGTGACCCATAGTCTTTCTATAAATGCTTTTTTATAAGCTCTCTGTATGTGTATGTGTGTGTGAAAAATGTAACGTTGTTAGTGCTGTGAGGACTTGCATTGTTTTTAAGTGAACTGTTATCTTGGTTCTACTGGGTTATTGTATATATTATCTCTATATAACATGGTATATAGTATCCAATCTACAAATTTCCGGATCACCTCTCTGGTCTTTTTCCCCTAACAAAATGCAGGAGAAAACCATATCTTTATTTCTGATGAATCACAGTATTCCTCTGCTTTAAATGAAATTCAGTTTTTTGGAAAACCAGGTAACTTGATCATGAAGAGGACTGTGAAAAACTAAATGATAAATTCCTCATCAGAGCCCAGTGATACTGGCCAAATGATTTTGTTTGCTACAGTTTTGTTCACAAATATTTACATAAAGAGATGCTGGTTTACTGTTCTCCCATGACCTCGGGAAACTCATCTAACTTTCTGCTACCTTAGATCCCCCCGAACGCAGAGATTACAGTGTTCCCTTTCCTGGTACTGACACTCTTTGACTTATTTACATTTTAATTTATTTATAAGAATGTTGCCTTGAATAATATTTCTCTCTCTCTCTATATGTATTCAGTGATACATGTATGCGCGTACATATATATGTGCACACAAAAGCTTGTTAAGTCACATTTGGATTTATATGACTTGTTTTATTTGCCAGTAACTTCTGTATAAATCTGAAAACAAATAGAAAAATATTGATGTAATGTTGCAAAATAACCTTTACAAATTTGTTCCATATTTTGACAACTCCTGGTTTAATATCACTCATCTAAAAAAATATTTTTGTCAAATCCATTCTCCAGGATTCTTAAATGGCATAAAATTAAGGGTGTGTACAAATACCTGAACAATGAGAAACTCCAAAAGGCAATTTTGGTTCTTCTAATCTAACAGTGGTCTTAATTTAAGAGCTCGGTGCAGAGCTCAGTGTTATACCACTAAATATAGGGGCACTGTATTCAATTTAAATTGTCAAATTATGTGGCATAAACCTGAATTTGATTTATGTGACATTACTGCACCTTTCCTATTTTTCTAACCTTTAGTGAAGTGTAACGTTATGTTGTCAAACATATCTGCTCATTAATGCCAAAATCAACCATGTCAGTTTTAAAAGTTGTCTGTTATGGGACCTTGCAAATATATTGAGAAATAAAAACACATTTAAAAGCTTTATTTTTTTTAAAGCAAATCAGGCAGAGTATAATTTAGTTTCTGAGTAATGAAAAGGACAAATTCTACCAAACAACTTTATCTGCTGAAAGATCTGTAGGTATGCAACGTGTATAGCCTGTATTCATCCATTTTTAATGTATTTTTTTAGATACATTATTTTACTTGATTGAGGGATTTCTCTTCAACAAAATAAGAATGGAAGAAATATGTTACTGTCCTGTGACATTTCATTAAAGTTTGGATCAATAGGAGTGAAAATACATTTTTGGCCATAAATGACTGTGCCAGTATTCATATAGACGTTCTTCCTTTACGTCATAGGAACCTGAATAAAATCATGTTTGTGCCTGCTGCTTTGCCATCTTTCTCTGTCCTTGGCATAACTTGCTTTAGTAAAATACATTAAGAATTTTAATTAATTACGGCAAATGAATTGTCGATTTCCTCTAGATACTAATGATGCATGGGCTCACTGGAAATGCGCCCCTTGCTTTATTTCCATGTAATCTTGCAGTCAGTCTTCAAGATAATAGAGATAGCTTTTCATATTCAGACAAAAATCTCATTAGCTTCAGGATGAGACTTGTGTGAGGAAGAGAAGATGTACCACAGTGTGAATATTGGAGCTTTGGTCCGATGAGGACATGGGGAACATAACCTGGAGTCACACCAGGGCTAGCAGTGAGTCTCAGACCCCCAAAAGGGTGTGTGACTCCTCTTGACAACCAACTGTCTGGAGATGAGATTTGCAGGGGAGGTTGGATGAGTGTTACAAATAGATGTATTTAATAAAGCAGCTGTTCAGTAGCCTTAGGAACTTGCAAAAATAGCTCTAGGTGGCTATCTGTAGCGTTCATGTGCATAAGTACTTTTGAGACTCAAGATACCTAGTCACGTCTTGCCAGAACATCGTTATTCTCCTTAATTCTCCAAGTATTTCTGCTGGACTGGAAAAAGAGTACAGTATTTTTACTTCTGCTTCTTTGTTAGAAGCAGACTGTAAAAGATTGTGAACAGAGGGTGAAAAGCGTAACACCTTCGAAATACCAAGTCTCCATGAAGTTGCCTCTGATGCTGCAATAACTCTGCATGGCATTAAACCTCTTCATGGAAGTGTGTTACATTCAACTCAGTTCCCAAAAGCCAAAGGAATTTTCTTGCCTGCTGTAGCTTACCTTTACATGATGACTTGTTTTTTATTTCAAATACAAACCAGTTTTGTCATCCATTGTTATTTTATCCAAGTCTCCCTCTGCCCCAGCTACTCAACAGTCCTTATGGCAGTATTTTCCATGACCTGCATTTTACATACTTTTTTTAATATTGTGCACCATGATAGTTTGCTTTTTTCCCCTTGCTTTTCTATGCTGCAAACGTGAATACTATTGTGTTCATTAAAAAAAGTGGATAGCCACAGATTTTAACTTGTGCATGTGCCACACTGTTTTGATCAATTGTCCTGACCCCATTTTCTCCCTGCTTTTTATTTATTGCATGTATAAGTAATGACGAAAATTTTAAACTCATCTACTGTGATTAGACCTTGAAACAGGGATTTCAGCAGAATGCTTTAGACTTTTACTTGTTTGTCTAGTGTAATAGCTAGCTCATTGTGTTTGAGGAAATGTTACAAGGTACACTGCAAAATGAGTTGGAAGATGTGAAATGCATTCTTAATGACAGCCATAATACATTAAATAGATTCCATAACTGTTTCTGATCTTTTTTGTGAGTAGTTGGAACTAAGGGTGTTGACAAAGCTGTTCCAAAACACCAAAAATTACCAAAATTCAGTTCGTGAATGGGCACTTGCAGGTCCAGGAAAAAAATACCTCTGATTAGAACAAAAATGATTAAGGCTGAAAAAACACACAAAATGTTTTGCAAGGTTAAGAAAATACATAACCAGTATGGGTGATTAACACTTCTCAGAATGACTTACATGTGCATGTTTATCCTTTTAGTTTATTTTTACTGAGATGGGGTGGGTTTGGTTTTGTTGTAGTTGTTTTGGATTGGGCTGGTTTTTTTTTCAGTTTGGCTCTGCAAAAGGAGGGGTTTCTCTTACCAGCACAGCCCAGAGAAATAAAAATATGAAGACAGATTGTTCCCATATCCAGATCCCGCACCTGTTCTAAGCAGTGTAATTGCTAACAAGCTGCTCTCTTTTTAAAATGCCCGTTATCCACAGAGCTGATGGAGAGTCATGCATTCCTGTGAAAGTGGCATTTTACAATGACTCTGAAAAGAAGTGCCAGCGTTTTGATGAATAAAGATATTGACCGGGGAAAGTAATTGTATGACCATAATCATTCAGACAAGAACTGGAGCAATAGGATCTTATAACACAGCAAGTTGTAAAGGGAGCATGAGGGATGAAAATGGTAGGTACTTATGCAAATGGATTATAACTATCCTGTGCCACTTTGTGGATCTGTCTTTTAGTCTCTCTTGCTATCTAGGCCATGGGATTACTCAAAAACAGCTGGAAAGAAAGGCATACAATCATTTCATCACAAATTCTAAATGCTTGCTGTGGTAATTTTCCTGCAAATAGTACACTGCAAAATCAAGGCAGGTAGTATTTAGTATCAGTTGCAGGACCAGCTATATAAAGAATTCTGGAAAGACTGCAGTCTTTTTATTATAAGTATCCTGGGTCTGTGTTTTAAAACACCTGAGATGCAACATGAAACTGTTTGTCTTTTTACGTTTATCACCTTTTCTTCCTGTTTGGGGAATGCAAATGGTAGAGTTTAATGAAATAGATGCTGGAGGAGTCGTTAAGTGATATTGGCATGATTACATCTAAGCTACAGGGTGAGACTCATTCTTATTCCTGCTGCAAAGCAAAATACATTTGCTTTTCCTACTCTAATGCACTTTGCCCCTGAAATTCTTGCCAAAATAAGGGACAGCTGTGATTCTTCTTAGAGCTTTCCTCTGTAGGCTTTGTCCTGGTGACAGTACAGGAACAGTTTAAAAAAAAAAAAAAAAAGACAAGGTGATTCGCTTACGGCTTCAGAAGATGCTATGGTGGCAGAAACTGCTACAGTCCGTGGCTCCTCTAACTAAAATCCTTCGTCTGCCCTTAGTGCCTCAGCAGAGTATCAGGCAATCACCAGACACTGCTGCAGCGCGGTGCTGATAGGTTTTCTGTTTCAAGTACCCACAGTCTGAGGGTAAACACCAACGTGCATCTGCACACTTGTACCACTGAGCATGTCAGCCTGGTAAAGTTGACTCCAGACTGCAGAAATAATGGCAGAATCTCCACTTTCCTTTGAGCTGTACCCAGCTGTACCCACCAGAAGTAGTTAAAACTGGTGGAATTCTTGTTCTTAATTTTTATAGATAAATGCATATTTTCTATATTTGGCTCATCGCACCATTTATCAGCTAGGTCGATTGCAGGATGGGCAGGTAGTTTATGAGAAAAAGCAGTGTAGTTAAATGCCAGCTCTCAGGGTTAGTTTGTCTCTAAAAGTTTGGTTTTCATTTCTGCTCCCAAAGGGGATGCTGCATTTTAACTAACCTGCCCCTTCTGGAAAAGTCTGGCAGAGGCACTCTTTAGTCCCCAGGCTTTAGCCAGTGCCGGTCAGTGTGCCTGCTTGCACCAGGCAGTCTCCTACTACTTCTGACGTTATTTCCACGGTGGAAATTGTATGGTGGTTTACATAAATAGTTTTCCAAGAAATCAGGAAAATGCTCTTAAGATAATTAAAACCTGACTTATTAATGCAGCATGTTACAGCAATGTTTTTTGACCTTTTGTTGTTTCCTTAGTTGTACATGCTTGCTAGAAAAATAATGTCTTAAAGGCTTTTTATCCTCATTGATTAACAATAAAACTCTGCAACCCGATAAGCTTTAGGAAGCTGTGTTTTTTTTTTTCTGGTTATGTTGCTTACAAGAAAGATTGTAAGTTTATTCAGGTAAAAATATGGAAATATTTGAGGGGGTTTTGCCTTTTTTTTTTAAGATACATCTATTAATTTTAAGTGATTCTTTTTCCCAAATAGATATCCTCAATACTGCTTTAAAGGAAGCAGCACTCTTAAATTATAAGCACTTGCATTTCTGTGTCAAGGGATAAAAAATATTTCTATATGAAATAAGTTTAATGGAAATTCGTTTCATGTTGTTATTTCTATTGTAACAGGAACTTGGGTTATATATTCTTGTTACATTCAGGTGTAACACAGCCATTATGGAGGTAATTTTGTAGTTTTTTCTTTTCAAGATGAAATATCCACATCAGAGACTGTATTTTGTTCAAAAATACAGAACCACTCCTCAGAACTCCTGGATGAGGTTATGTGCCATAGATTGTGAAATTCAAAGCCATGTCCTGCTAGTGCTTAAAAGATTTTCATGCTTGTAGTGAATCAGTTCATCATCAGTCAGTAAATTGTGTTAGGAGAGGGAGTATATATTTAGATATCGGCCTAGAAAAGGAGAGAGAAAAATGCTTCAGCATATTTGATTTATATTTGCTTTGTGTATTTGCTGGATATAGTTTTTCAGCATTTCCCTCTGAAATATCTTGTTTTGCAGTGGCAAGTGGGATTTAGCATGCAGGCATGCTGAAGGGTTGAAATGATTCATGCTCTCCTTTGACAGCCTCAACCTGTCATCCCTTTCATGTCCAGTCTCTGCACATTTTTGTTTTAGCCTTTCTTTTGGTTACTATTGTAAAAATTTGGTGTGATTACTTAATTACACTATTCGCAACCTCTGCAATGCCATATAAAACTTGTTTTTGTAAAACCAGTCTGACAGCAAGTTACACCTTTTCTTTTAGGGGTCTTTTCAACAGAGATTAGAGACAATCACAGAGCAGAAAGTTTATGCTCTTAAACTAGAACCTCCCTTTGATTGTATACACTGAGCTCACTGATGGTAGTGATTAAAAGCTCATGGTAAAATGTGGTCTTTAGCATTTGGCAGGAGTAGGCCAAAAGCATTAGGTTCTATAACATTGGTGTACAATTTTTTGTGTATGCAATATAATGGAATTTTCTCTTTGTAGCTGTGTTTTAGTAAGGTATTACCTAATCACAAATTACATTCAGAAATATATATATTACTTAAGGATTGTTTTTGGCAACAATGGAATTAGATGGTTTGTGAAAAAGGTTCTTTAAATAATGAGAAAACTTGCAGTTGTATTGTGCTTTGAGCAGCCATTTTCTGATTCATTAGAGTTAGATTGTAAAATCTATAATAACATTAGAGATAGTATTATATATAAACCACCATATTCAAAAGTTGGTATTTTTTCAAACTACATTAATAGAGGAGCCTATTTAGAAGATTAGATCCTTAAATCTCCATCTGCGTGTTCATTGTTGTGATGTGCCAGTTAGCAGTTATTTGTGGGGAAACTATATGATGTCAAAAGCTTCTCATTGTATGGCTCTTTATGATGTGTCCTCTTGAATGCCTCTATTTTCTTGTCATACTCAAAAATGACAGCTTCTGTCTTGCTGATGATACATGGTCTAAAAATCTATTTCGCTGCTTTTTGCTTATGACCATTTTGAAAAGCAGTGCAAGGCTAAAAATATTTTATTGTTGAAGAGCAGCAGCTTACTCTGCCTTAAAATTTTGTAGGTTATAGTCCAAGAGTTGCATTGGTTAACATCAAGAAAGTGATTGGAGGTGTCCTTGATACTGGTTGTACTATGAATTCACCTTATTGTAGTTTTTTCCTAATATTTCATCAAATCTTTTTTGTTAGTGTACATTAACTTCACAAATGTCTTACCAGGATGTTGTCACTCGATACTGGAATATCATCATGACCTTTTAATAACTTCTAATAATTTGGAACAACTCATAAATATTATCAAAATATTAAAACTAAGTACTTTATTCTTAGTCAGAGAGAAGTCCTCCTTTTTATGCCAGTATCCCAAGATTTTCAGCTACCTGGAAGCCCCCTTCTTTCTCACTGTGGGTACCAGTAAGCTTTGTATGCTCAATACTAAATTTATCCATTTGATATTCTCCTTGCAAAATTTTGCAGAAGTATTTAAAATGGAGCTTTATTTTTAGAAACTGAACAATGTTCATGTCTGCAGAGAAGAACCTTCTGAGTAATGAGGGCTCAGTACATTTTTTTTATAGGCTTTGGTACATTCGTGAAGTTTTCCAGCTTCCGTCATTTTAAATCAATGCTTTGGAATAGGGTTTCACGACTTTCTGAGAGTAACTACTGCTTTCTCACCACCACTTGCTTGTACGAGCTGCTAGTTCTATTACGGTTGGACTCAAGTGTCATATGAATAAGGTTTATACTGTTATGTTTAGAATGTTTATATTTTCTAGACTGTGCTATTAACACTACAATAATTCTTACCTAAGGGGAAATAATAGCTTGGATCTGAGTTTACATGCAGGGTGTAAAAGTTTTGTATATCTGTGAAGAGGCTGGGGATCCTTGCAACGTAAGTGTGGCCAGGGCTGTCCAAAAAGGATTGAACCGTGCAATCCTCATATCCTAGGGAGCACCAGAGGGGCTTGTGAAGACATCATGCAGGCCTTAGAAGACCAATGGTCTTCAAAGCTAGTCAGGAAGTTGCTGAGGTAATTAGTATTTAATGAGGTGGGAGTGAATCAGAAGGAGCTGAAGAAAGTTAGGGGAGCAGGTGGGTTTGCAAGGGCTTGGAAAACAGGGGCAATAGGATGGGGAAAGGAGACAGATGCCAGGAGTTCCTGCTTACACCAGTTTTTCCCCTTATCTGTGGAAGACAGGAGTTCTGAACTTCAGTAAAAAAATATGGTTATGGTAACCAGTCTTCTCCTGCGTGGCAATTCCCAGGAAAGCTGCACAGAGTTCACTCTGAGAGGGACTGCCTGCTAATGCTGTGCTGCAACTGTCCTCAATAATTTCCTTCTATGTGCTATAATTAAACACCATCCATTATCTGCCATTCAATCAGTATCAACACCAAAGAGGAGATTTGTGTAATAATAAGAAAGTACAATTATTCTTACAGCCACCGGAAGGGAAGGATGGAGAGCAACCCAGGCTGGCTGGTGGCCATTTACCACTAGGCCTGATCTGGCTTCAGCTCTGTGTGGGGGGGAAGGCTAACACCTGGCAGGTGAGGGAGCTGGTCCCGTTAGGACCAGCTGTGGCCTAGAGTTTAAACTGAGTAGACAGACTGGCTACTTTTCCCCTCTGGTGAGGCTAAAAATCTCTAAAAGGAGCAAGGTCAGCTGGGTCCAGGCCAGGCAGGAGGATGGGGCCCAGTGGGCAGCAGCCATGTTGGGCTGAGGGCTCCTGCGAGATTTCCCCTGTGGGATTCCTTAGAGACTGTGTAGGGGAATTCCATTTATGTTTCCTGGAGAGAAACTCTCTTTTACAGGTGGCAATGAACAGGTGAGGGGTTAAAAAAAGAAAAATTAAAGAGACTGTTAGAGATGCTGTTCTGGCTGGTATATGGTGTTGAGCTGAGAAAGCACAAGAATGTGGTTATTCTCTGTTGTTAAAACATCTCAGTTTCTCATTCATTTATAATTCAGAAAACCAAAATGAAATAATCTGTATGTGAAAAAGTATTAATATGCCTTTGGAAGCTTATAAAACATAGCAGGAGGTGCCTTCCTGTGCCTTAGTCCTCCCCATAGAACAAGATGGCTGAGGCGGCAGAGTTGTCCCCATCCCTCTGCTCTTTTGTCCAGCAGAAAGGGGAAAGAGAAAAGAATATCCTTGCTATGGGCAAGATTAACAAACCCAGGACTGCAAATCAAATAAGAGAGACTCTTAAGTAATCTCTCGTCTTTCGTGGCAGTCACTCCCTGTGCATTCAGTGGAGAGGTGGCCTTGCAGGGCTCTGCTGAAGCACTTTATAGCAGCAGGTCCTGGGGACGGGGACAGAGGCTTTTATGTGGTGGTGTCTTCGAGGGCAGGTGTGGCCGAAAGTCCAAATTTTTTACCCTGCGTGGTATTAAGTTGGAGCTTAGTGGAAGCTTGTGCAGACCATGAAGTACTTGTGTAATGTAACTCAACTTTGTAAGCAGGCTGAAGTGGGATCTTCTGAGAAGTGCCTCCCAGGTTTCTTTTCACAGAGAGTCTTACCACAGCAATTTAATTCTGAAATAGTAAAGGCGTGGGTAATTGTGGCAGAGAAACATTTATTCTTGCCAGCTGTAGATAGGAAAAAAAAAAAAAAAGTTTTCTGTGAGGGAAAGTTAGGATTGTACGAAACAATTGTACTGTTTTTGTCACTGTGTTGTTAGATGTTTATGTGTTGTTTTGTCTTAAACGGTCCCATGAACACAGGCAACGCATTGCTACTACTGATAAACCTCAATGGTGTCTGGCTGGAGTTAATAGGAGTTAAACATGTAACCACAGAGAATGCAGGTTTAAGTGTACTAGTAGTTACAGGAGCATTCATTTAACATTTGTTATAAGCTACTGTTGTTTTTTTATGAGTAATAGGGGAGCAGTTTACCGTTGAACTACTGTGTAGAAAAGAAGAGCTGTGCGGCTTCGGATGGAATACTTGGAGCTTCAGGCAGTTTTGTAAATGTTTTCTGTTACAAATAAGTTTAATAGTGTACATTAAAAAGGATGTGTATTTAAACCTTTATGGTCCATACCACGTTAGGTGGAATTACAGTAAATTGCTACATTTCATTTCTGTAATTATCTTATAAACTGCTAGTTGATATTGTCCTGAAGTTTATGTTCAGCACATTTCAACACCAGTCGTATTTTGGACAGCTTGTATAAGCTCATTTGACTGTCTCTTAGGGGTATAAAATTACATATATATTTTTTAAAAAAAGAGGTATCTATTAAAAAAGCATAAGAATTACACACCTTTGGATGACTGTGTGTACTATTGAGAGGGGAGGGATCATGATCACCTCCCATGCTGTGGTTATGAGTATGCACAGAGCAATTTTCCTATCACTAATAGTTCTGGAAATATATGGTTATGAAACATGGTCTTTTCCTTTTATGTTATTTTTTTCCATTCCTGTAGGAACTTGGAAGTAACAGCCCTCCGCAGAGGAACTGGAAGGGAATTGCTATTGCGCTGCTGGTGATTCTAGTTGTTTGTTCACTCATCACTATGTCTGTCATTCTTTTAACCCCAGGTAACCTACTTCTTTATTTTATCTTACTGAAGGTGTATGATTCATAATGCAGTTATTAAAATGACATATAAATGTTAAAGTATCTCTTGCCCTTAAGCATTTTTAACTTCTGGCTACTATAAATTTGGTGTCTGTAGGGACTCAAGAGTTCCTGGGGGCCTTGTGGAGCAGAAGCATTTGGCTTTGGCAATAGGTCCTTAGGATTATGTCAGCCTTGAGATGACTACAAGCAATCCTCATTAGCCTCAGCAGGTGTGAGCTGACTTTAAGATTTTGTCACTTGTGTCTTGGTGTAGTTTCAAATTCACAGATAAGCTAAGAGAAAGCTGTATGTCATGGAAAACTAATACCGAGAATGAAACTTCTCACTGAACCAGAAGCATGCATCTTTCATATGTACATGCATAAAGTTCTTCCCTTTTATTTCTCTCAGAAACAGAGGGGAAATTACTTAATGGTTCATTTGCAAAAAGAAAAGGGGAGGAGGAAGGGCAAATAATAGACAAAAAGCGCAGTTGAACATATACAATAATTATGCTTAATTTTTTCTTTTTTTTTTCTTTTTTTTTTCTAATTTGATCTGAGTTATTTTTCTTAAAGATTTTCTTTTTACTGCTGGGGTAGCAACCATTCAGCCATGTCTAGGAACCTAAGAGAAGGAAACACTGCACAACTTTTTAAGAAAAAAAAAATCTTTGAATTCTTTTTGTCAGATTTAAAGTTATAATTTGAAGTACCTGATTTGAATGGCATGCCTAGATAGTAAATATTGGTCTGCAGATGTTCTGCCACACAAGTGCCCAGTGTGTGTAAACCAAAATATTAATGAAGTGCTTTTTAGTTAAATGATAGTTCCAGACAATGTGACCGCTGGATGAAATTATCAAGGGAAGCTGGGTGTGTGTGTTCATGAGCAAGTACAGTAGCAGGGTGCTGCTGCTTGAAGGGAAGGTGGTGAGACTGACTGGAAAAGGATCAAAAAGCTTTGCTTGTCAGAGGGAACAAGATAGCTGGAGAGGGATTATGTAAGAATACTATGGACTATTCTGCTTCCTCTGTTTTGCATGTATATCTACTGCATATGGATGGTGCTGTCCAAGGAATGATAAAGAAATGACTATTTGCTTATTTGCAGTTAGAAGATTTTGAGAAAAATAAAAGCAAAGTTGTGCTGCTGTAGTCTCAGTGTATAGGAGTTTCTTCAGGGACTAATAAAAAACAGACATTGAGGGCAAATGGTGGCATATCCTAGTACGCTTTAAGACAGAAGAGTGGTTTTCTTTTCAAGGAGACGTAACTTTTTTTTTAAGGCTTGTAAAAAATCTCAAAAGTGTTACACTGGCACTCACGATAATAAACATCAGTTCTGGCTCTTATATCTGTATAGAATTATTAATGATGTAAAAATGTAAATTGAAGTCTTTGAAGGCACTTGTGGGAAAAAGAATAGGCAACCTAGGGAAATGTTAATTTTTTTTTTTTTAATATGTTAAAAGAGCTCAGTGAATTACAACATCTCTGAGGCTGTTTCAAAATCCAGAGAGCTTGCTTGAAAACTTGATGTAAGCTGGGACCTACATTTCCGTTCAAGTCATGCAAGTGAAAACTACTTCTGTCAGCTCAGATGCTCTAAGGTATCCCATAGAGACTGTAGAGCCTGATACAAATAAAAACCTTTTTCCCAGAATGACCTGGGTGTGTAAAACAGGGGTGTCTGGCAGGTTGGAAATGCTTACCAAAGAAAGCTTTGGACGTACATTGTAGGACAGCTACTTTCCCTGTTTTGATCCTAATCGGTGTTGTTCCCCCTTCACTTTCATGATTAATTAATATGTTTTTGGAAGAAAATATTCTGATAATTTGCCGCTTTGCTGGCAGGTACTAAGCACTGTAGCTGAGGTTACCTGGTCTTGAAGATATGTAAGATCACTTGGGGATGTCTAGCATTTGAGGGGAGGAAAAACTTGGAGACTTTCTCACTGGTCTGGCTAATGCGAGGTGCTTGATTCTAAGGTGCTACCAATCTGTTATTATAAATACTTGGGTTTGCAAATTCTTCTCACAAAATGTGATAGATCTGAATTAAGATGTTCAGTGAAGTAGTGAGAATTTTGTCCTATATTACGTTGGGATATTTCAGAGTGCACTGCTTTTCATTTCTAATATTATTTCGAGCATCAGAGACTTCTCTCCTTATTTAGGTCTGCCTGTATTGATGGGTGCTTTTTAGATTTCATGTAAATTCCCCTAAACACTGGACATCATGCTGCTTCTTTTTACAGAGATGTAATAATTTCAGATGGTGGTTGCTCAGAAGCCTGTTTGTTTTGTTGAAAGTTTTGTGGAGGCAAAAGTGTGTTTACTGATGTGCCAAATCCAACAGAAATGATCTGTTTTGCATACAGTTGCTCTGTCCACAATACAGGAAACTCTTAGGTCCGTGTTACACTTTAACGGTTTTCATTTGACTTCACTCAAACTTTGAGCAACAGCTTTCATGCCTTTATTAATAGAGGGGTCAATGCTTCTGTGTGAGATAACAAGCTTTTAAAAGAAAATAGTCTATGTAAGTTATGCGCAAAAGGCTTCAAAGAGGCTTTTGCTTCTGCTAAAGATACAAGCAGTACTAAAACTAAATGGAAATTCTTGATTTTTTTTAGCATTTTTTATTACATGAAATATAACTTGAATATACAACACTAAGCAGGAACTGTGTTGAAATAAGGGATGTATTTTGACCAGCTAATATCTTAGCTTCTGTTAAAACATGAAATATCTGTTTTGCAATTACGGTTGTGGTTTTAGTAAATTGTACCAACGGTATTAGTAATATTTTGGTCCCCTTTATTTGCTTTTCATCTGTGCTAATAGTCGGAAACTTCATAAATGTATTACTTTTGTCAACAAAGAGATGGAAAAATGGAAGACCAGACCATTCAGTAACGTAAGAGACTAGTGGTAGAGTCTGAATGGACTCCCAGTCCAGTAACCTCTTGTTGGGGCTCAACAGCTCTCTGTGGACCTCAGTGGACTAAGGAGTACAAGGAAAAAAAAAAACACCATTGCGCCCACCAGGTACAAACTGCTACACTGCTTTGTAGCTGCGAGTAGAAGGCTTGCAGGCAAGTATCCCTGCTAGTTTTCTAAATAATCAGATAGGTGCAATGATAAAGAAAGGGCATGAAGATACCAAAGAATGCCTTTACTCTTGTTAAAGTATGAGAGTGGAGTGTGGAAAAACTTAGGAGTTTCAGAATAGGAACCTGTCTGTCCTTTGGGGCAATTTAATTATGAATCTAGTGATTTTTGTGTAATACTTGGAGATGATTACTGGAGAAGTATTTAAGAGAGAACAAAAGTTGAAAATACCCTGGGAATAATCTTACAAATACAACTTTCTTTTTATTGGGAATTAATGGCCAGTGCAGAGACAGAAATAGCTGTTTATGTGATGCCATCATTTGGTTTGTATGTAAACATAACACAGGTATCTTTCTTGTTCTGCTTTTTTTCTATTTCATGTTTTTGAAGTTCCATCACATACTTGCACATACTGAAATATTCATAGGTAGATTTTCTGGGATCAGTGCCTCGCTCCTGCCTTTAAAGCAGCATGTTTTTGTGCTTTGCATCATGACAGTTATGTTCCACATTGTAGGAATTATCTGAAGACCTGTCTGCTCGACCACTGTTGATCTGTATTTCAAAACTGAGAAATGCTCAATTGGAAGTACTAGCAGCTGAAAATTTTTCTATGAAAAATCACCTAAGAACAGCCTAAGAGTTGTACAGACGTTGCCACCCTTGTACAGGCGTTTTGCCACAACACTTAAGGCTGTGTTTCATTTTGGGAATGACAGTAGTTCTACCTTCATGTTTACTTACAGTTTCTGAAGGTGTGGCAGACTCAAATGCTTTATGTGGGACTCCTTTACTGAGATACTCATGTTAGCATTTAAACCACGCATGCTGATTACCGTTGAGCAAAGTGGCATGTAATTCTAAACATAGACTCAAAGCAAACTCAGAGTTTGCTCTGCTATCTCTTGATGCAAAAAAAAAAAAAAAAAAAAAAAAAAAAAAAAAAAAAAAAAAAGGACAGCTTTGCAGAAAAATTCCTTTAGGGAACACTTAGGTCAGCCAAACTGAGAGAAAATGAGTTTTTGAAATCGTTTTTGGTAAAATCAAGCTCTAGGAAGAGGGTCCATTTGGATTATGTCCAGTAAATATTCTGTTTAGAACAGGGTTGGAATGACCCCTCCACAGCATCTCTCATACTACTCTTCTTCCCTTAAATAAATAGAAAGCAAACTAAAAATTATTTTTGCTGAAGTGGAGATTCATTATCAGAAGATTCAGGTTTCTGTTCAGTGCTGTATAGGCTCCCTGTAAGTAATGTAAATTGGCAAACAAGTTTTGATATCTGACTATTTTCTGGCAAGTTGTTTTTCCTTTTTCATGCAAACATAATACAAACTATATTAATTCCCAGTTATCAACATACCTGTTAGCTTCAATACAGTTTACTAGTATGCATTTCTACTTTTCAGGCGGCATTTAACATTGAGCCTTTATTCTAATATCTAGAGTTAAAACTTGGGTTTTGTCCTCAGAAAAGTCTGTAAGGAGTTTTGAGTTAATAATATACTACACTACATCATTATTAGTTTTATTCGCTAAGTTAGAAGGTAAATTTTATGAGGTGTTTAGACTACTTTTAACCTGCAAAAGTAATATCCTATAAACTCATGAAAAGTAGCGAGGCTATTAATTTCTACTTTTGCAGTCTTCTAGTTTAGTAAGCACAAACAGGTTCATCGTTTTGAATAAATACGTACCAATTGTTGAACTGTTGTTAGTGTAATGTACAGTTAAAAAGTAGCCATTTAGTTTTTAGCATTTGATTTTGTTTGTATCTTCTGTAATCTGTGTTCATTTTCTATACATAATATATATAATTTCAGACTGAAGTATAGAAATCCATGGGAAATAGTGTGAGGATGCTGGAAATAAGATTCCTTCATTGAATAATTCAATAAAATTTAAAATGGAAATGAAAGAGAGATAGTAGGCTATTTGGTAATGTGGTAATAAACATGAAGTGGAAAAAGGCAGTCTTTAAAATAAAACAAGTACTTTGTGAAGTACATACTAATTTGTGCTTGTGCTCAAGAAAGATTAACCCAGTATAGTGCTCTGAGAGTTCACATGATGTGTTATTCATCTTGCTATGTATAAGCTAGGCATTTTGGAAACTTACATTACTATTTTAGAGTCTTTTGATGTCAAATCAACATTTTTCTTATAAATTACACAGTATGAGGTATTGACAGATTGGAAAGCTAGTGTCAAGGATTACAAACAAGGCTCTACTTTGGTAATGACAGCATTAGAAAAAAATTTACTTTTCAAATATCTAGTAAAGTTGCTTGAAGATGCTTCAAGCAAATTTTTTTCGGTTTAGAAATGCTAACAGCAATTTTAAAAGTTACTTTAAAATCCATTTTATATTGAGATTACTTGGCAGGCATGTGAATTAGATAGAAGACAGAGAGCAGAGCCGGTGTACCTTTTTTCTCTGATAGCCTTTCTGTACACAGCTGATGTATTGTTTCAGTGATTTTTATTAAAGCAGTTAATAAAAAAAAAATCTGTGAAAACTAAACTGTCTTGGGTAAGACAATTTTTTGGCAACATAAGAGCTTGTGTGAGCTCGATGGATAGTTAGCAAACTGGCAGGATATAAGGGGTCACAATAAATAGAAACAGACTCAAGAAAGGTTAGAAGGGGAATCCTTTCGGGATCACGAACAGCATCAGGACCAGGCTGTGTTGAATCAAAACAGGTGATGGAAAACAGCTTCTTGAGGGTAGGTAGTCAGTGAGGTTATGCAGAAAGGGGAAAACGGGCATATGAAGAGCCCAGTATTTGATGCGGTTAAGTTAGAAGTCGTGCTTTGAAGACAGGGAATATATTCGTGGAGCTGAGTAGAGCATATATAACAACATGTGCTTACTTTGAAGATAAAAACTCAGTGTGTGGCAGGAGCAAGAGCTAACAATGTCCCATGATGTGTAAACAGAGGGATTAGGTATAAATCAAGAGAGATAACGTTACTCTGCTATAAAGCTCTAGTAAGACTGCAAGTGGAATATTGTGTCCCATGCTGGACTTGGATACTAAAAAAACCCCTGAACAGGCTATTTTGATCCCTGGAAGGTTGGAAGAGGGCAAAAAGCTTATTTAAGGATTAGAATGTTTGTCTTATGAGACAGGGTTTGAACAACTCTACATGCTTACCCTTATAAGATATCAAGTGCAAGAAGAGTTGATTACGGTGAGTAAGTGCTTACAGGGGCCCTGCTGAGACCTGGGAGGGAGGTGTGTGCAAAATGCAGCAGTGCCGTGGAGTGAGCACCTGTGATGGCCTTGAGTCTATTGTAAATTTATGATGTGCGTTAAAAAGGAGTTTCTCTTCAATGAAACAAGGATGCACCTTATTAATACTAACTGAAGTGACTGCAGCAGGCAGTGCTGACATTTAAAGGCAAAAAAATCATATTGTTGTTGATTCCAGTAAGCTTTCAGCTGGGCCTTTAATTAAGAATTTTGGCTGAATAAAGACCAGTAATGAAACTACGGTTGACTTTATTCACTGTGAAGGGGTCACATTTTCATCTGAAATGTATTGCAGGATATGACCTTTACAAAGCACATTTCTTTGTTAAAAATGTGCTGGTAACATATTGTGTTGACATCAAGATAACAAGATTGCTCCTTGACTGCTGTGATTCTAAATACTCTTTTTCTATGGGTCTGTCATCAGCGGTGCTGTTTAATATCAGCAATCTGGAAGCAGAAAATCTGACTAACAAAAAGATCCTCTCATGAGGAGAGAAGGTGGATGCCTGACACTTTGGAAGGAAAAGCTCCAATTGTATTGGTTTGTAATTGGACTTTTCTTATGGTGTAGGGCTGTGGGAAGAAGGAGCTTTGGCACTACGGTCCCAGTATAATAAATAGCCAAGCACTACATCCTTCAGTTGTCCTGTCCATAAGGTACCAATGCTTTGTTTTATGAAGCTTTACTGAAGAAAAATGAAACATTTTCTTGTAGTGAAAAAAAAATAAGAGCAAGGTACTGTTACTGATTTTGACAGGACCTTTGAACTATGTATTCTGGTTCTGTAATTCTAATGTTTTGCAAACTGCGCTGAATATATTGTTTTTAAAAACGATCTAAAATGATCTTGTTATGTTTATTTTAGATGAACTCGCAAATTCATCAGAAACCAGATTGTCCTTGGAAGATCTCTTTAGAAAAGAGTTCATCGTTCATAATCCAGAAGCCAAATGGATTAATGGTAAGTGTATAATCTCTCACATAATTTGAAACTAGGTAATAATTTTGAATATCGAATGATATCACTCTCCAGGCACCTAGAAAGAATCAGGTTAAAATTTCAGACTCTCTTGAAATTGGCCAGTGTCCCGATTTTCCTTGGAGTTCTGAATCAAGTCTGTTTCATTAATTTTTGAAGTGGCTTTCTAATTTTAAAGCTACTCACTCAGTTGTAGGCAATGATGAAGAATTGCTTTTAAGAACTGGATCTTGTTTATGGATTCAGTAAAAGATCAATTCAGAAAATTAAATTGTTCTGTTAATATCTGAACTTTGGGATTTGAGAACTGGTTTTAACTCTTCACATCTGGAATGGATTCTTAAATATTTCAATATACTTGTACGCTCTTAGTAATTTTCTGATGTCTACAAATTGTATTTAATGTTCTACTTTATTAAATGATTTATAGATGGTATGCAGATTCCCAAAGAATTATGCATTTTTAATGTAAAAAAGAAAACAAATTCAAACTCGTTTTTCAACTCATTGAACTCCTTTTATCTTTATCACATGGGTTGTTCACATTCTTGCTGTTTGCAAGAAATGTACAAGTAACACAATAGTGACCGTCTGTTTTGTGTCATTGTGGTTGGATCTTTGTATTACTCCAGGTGTTGTAATCAAAGGAATAACAATAGACTTTGTGCAAAATAGAGTATTGTTAAGGAGTGCTCTATGGAAGGTAGGAGTTTGGAAGTCTAGTGACTGTGTATGTAAATTCAAAATAACTTTGCACAGGAAATAACGATTCAATTATATTAATCAACTTTGGCATTCAGTAATAACTAGAACTGGTTTTCATTTGTAGGAAGCTATATGATTGAATTGAATTGTTGCTTTATGATATACTCTAAAGAATGAAATGGACATAACAAGGGGTAGGTGCATGTCAAAAAAAGGTTAAAAAGGGAGAAATTATGGTCAGTCTTTTTTTTTCCAGAACCAGCTTTGGTGTTGAGTTATTTGTTATCCCGTAGTTTAAGGGTAAGAGAGGGGTATTTGTTAAACAGTAGTTAAGGGTAAGAGAGGGGAGGCTCAGTGTAGTTTCCTGCCACTCCCTTTTCCCCCAGCTACTCCAGTGACCATGCAGTTGCTGAGATGCCCTTACTTTCTTCTTTGGACTGGTTTCTGTCTGCAGTCAGTGCCAAAAACTCTGGTACTGGGTAAAGTGAGAACAGTGCTATTGCCAAAAGGAACAGTGTCTTGTGTTTGGCAGAATTTTTTTCTCCAATTAAGACTGTTTGGCTAATTAAAACATAAAGCAGTTTTTGATTAATTTGTTGTTACCTGTTAAATTCACAAAGTAACTGCCTTTGACCCCACCCTACTTGAAAAATACTGCTCCTAATTGTCAATGGATTTGTCAATTGTAATGGATTGAGTTATGTTAAATATTGTTGATACTATAAAACATGTAGCTTCTTGTATTTTTTAACTCTGTTCTATAGCCTATAATAAGATAAAAGCTGTGGTAAAAAAAACCGTAGAATTTGGTTCTAAACCCTTGCTTGGATACAGGTTTCTTTCTTCATGTTCAAAATCCATCTTAAGAAACTCATACAACGGAAGATAATTTTACGAGTATCATGCAAAATACGGAGCTTATAAGCAATCTAGTCTAAAAGCTATGAGTCTAGAGTTATGAACTTTTCTGTCTATTGAAAATAATATTAGAATTACTATTTAATAAAGAAAGGCCCTGTGTTTTATTAGCAGTATAGTTGTACTAATATCCAGTCTTTCTGCAGTGGTTTTCTCTGCCAGTGAGAACTCCTAAGCTTGCAGTTAGGTGTTTTCCTGTGTGTATTTGCCGAAGAAGCAACAAAGTACAGTGGTACAAAAAGGGGAAAGAATGGACTTTTTTCTTATTAAAGTATGTGTGTGTATGGCAATTGAGGAAATAGTGGGGATAATTAAGGATTTTACTAATTGTTTAGTATTTCGGATAAGCACAGAAAAGTTATGTATGGATTTTTTTTTCCATTTTCTTTGAAAATTCCCAGTATGATCAATGAAATCAGTATCTTAGATAATAAAGAAAATGAAGAGGAGTCTTGCAAAGCAGCATTTCTGCTTCCTGCTTCTATTATTATTTTTAAGACTTAGGATAAGATTATATTTTCCTTCTTGGCATGGTAACATTGCAGTGGTGGCACTATATGCATAGAGAATGAAATATATAACTTAATATTCAGCATTGATTACTGTGGAGCTGGAGGGGAGCATTTGGCATTTTCTTTGGATATTGGCAGGGTAAGTCCTTCTGGACTCTGTACGGGAAGATTTTAGCAGAAAATAAGTAGCCACATACTACTAGTTTTTGCTCCTCTTGGGATAGAATAATTTGTATCCATCTGAAAGTTTTATCATCTTGACCTCCTGGGAAGGGATGGGAATAGAGACTGAAAAAGTGATTCCTGCTGTAAGCAATTCCTGCAGGGTCTAGACCATATTTTGTAGAAAAATGTCTGATTTAAGGATTTGAAGTCCTAGATGAATCACTGTGTTCTTAGGGGTCTAGTATTTAAGTGCTGGCATTTAATGAAACTTTCCATACTGATGTTTGAATTTCTCCTTATTTCTTTCTTGTTTGTAAGCTCTTCCACTACAAAAATCATTCCCACATAGTTATTTCTAGTCTACTCTTTAATAAGAAAAGCTCCTACATGCAGAAGTTTTTACAGTCCATTTCCTTTTCTGCTTGAAACTGAGTCCACAGTTTTATGTGCTTGCCACCAAAGTTAATAATTATGCAAATGTTTAAAGCTGCAGAGGAAATGTTCTTTGTCTGAGATAATCAGCTGTTGCCAAAGAAAATAAAAGAAAAATTTTAAGCTAGTTTTAAAAGTGACAAAATATATTCACATTTAATGTAATTTGAAGATGTACCTATGCAGGTATCTTTCAGATTTCTTCCTCCCTTCCTTTTTTTCTTCTTTTTTTTCTTCAAAGGCAAATTTTTTTAAACCTGACTTGGATTTTTGCCTTTTTTGGTAAGAATGTATGAAGGAAAGAGAAAGAAAATACGGATAATGGCTAATATTTTTCTTGAAAATAATAGTAGTTTACTAAGCAGATCTGATCAACTGTATTTAAAAGGACATGGTGGAGAGCATACACAACCATCAATCAGTTCAGTCTGTGTTATCTGAAAAAGTGTTTGGTTTCAGAAGGCCTTCCAGTTGCTTGGCACAGTTTTGAAGATGTTAAATGAGAGTACATCTTCCCTTAGCATTATTGATCTTCAGGTTTTCTAATAGGAAGTGAGAATTTCAATGCTGCCAATGAATAATAAGAGTACTTAAATCTGACAGCACATTGCTACTGATAAGAGCTTTGCATTAGATGGCAAAACAACTAGGTTTTCTTAAGTCTAAGTACAAAACTGCAATGTAGTTTAAAATATCCAGAGTAATTAAATTTAAGAAAGCACATAAACTTCCCCTATGCTTTCCCTTGCCAAAAAACTTGTCAAGAGACTTAATGTATCTCATATTGGTTCTGTCTTGGATTCTAACCATTTTGCAACAGGGACCAGTCTCTGCTTCAGGTCGGGCATAGCATCTCATTTCATGACCACAGTTTGCTTTAGGAACATGTCTCCTGGGTGCTAGTACAGTACATTTAATGGAAGGTCATGATATATGATGTATTAGGGCATAGTTCTAAACTAGCTGTATCAGTGACAACTGTATCATCTCTCTGTTAGGTCCTCATAAACCAATGTATGAATCATTGCTTATCTGCCAATATCAGCAGTCTGCAGCTGGATCTTTGAACCATACTGAATCATTTTTTCAGGGTATTTTCTTCATTTCTGTTAAGTTACTTAGAAATATGTATGCTGGCCTGTGAGAAATACTGAGGGCTCAAAAGGTTTGCAGCCTAATCCCTAGATCATTGGTAGTGTAATTACATCTCTTATTATCAGGGACTCTGGCTGTTAATAACCATAAAATTCAGAATCTTTGCCTTTATTCTTTCTGTGAATATGGGAGTTGCTTGCATTTTTGCTGTTTAGATAATCTTTGCCAGCCTTTCCTATATGTGACGGAGTGCATTGATTCCTTGCTTGTATTCCATTAGATGGGTATATAGTAAGCACAATTATGATATTTTTCATGTATCTGAATGAAGAGTGTTGGAGAAGGACCTGAAGTCTGAATGATGGCCTGCAGCAGGCTGTGACCTGGAATCCTGTCTTGCACTAAAGCTCAGCAAATCATCTGTATGTGCGTATGTGCTTTACAGAGCCGGGAGGGATGTAGGCACCTGTTTAGGGTAAAACTTCTGTAAGGTGCTGTGCTGAAATTATGAAGTGATAAAATAAATATTTCTCTCTTTCTGTCTTGCTTGCCTCTGGAGCAGCTGTCTATTTCTGTATTCGGTAACCCTTGCAACACCGTGTCACAGGAAGAATGTAGGGTAACGTGTATGGCTGGGCAGCATCGCATCTCTGCAGGCAAACACAGACCTGCTGATGCAAAAGCATAGATTTTGGAGTAGTGAGGGAGAGGACTGGGGAGGTGGCAGATGCCAACGCAGAGGGAAGAGCTTTCAGTGGCACTTCATGGAGGGGAGTGATCTTTGAGAGGGCAAGAGATGACAGCAGAGATTCCCTTCTCCTGTAGGACCCCACACTTTATTGAAAACAGACTCATCTCGCAGGCAGCATCCCTCTCTGTCTTTGGGATGAAGAGAGAAAATAAGGAAGTCATGGAGAGTCAGAGGCACAAAGGGGGAGGAAGACTTTGACCCTTGTGGCAAGGGAAAGGACCTGGAGGGGATGAGGTGGCAACTTGCGTTTCAAGAAGGGTTTCCTGCCTCATGCGGAAGCTGCATTTTCTCCACATATTAACCTTCTCCCTGCTTTTAGCCCTCGTAAACTCCTGTGCCTTGTCAGACAGGGGCTGGTGATCCACACTCTGGGCCTCGAGCAGGCGGCTGCCAGGGCAGGCTGCCATCCCTGGCAAACTGCCACGCTGCCGCCTGCCAAACCGGCGGCTGCTGGAGATGGGTGGCCGCTGCCCTGTCCCATCGAGGAATGACAGCTCCCCGCTAAATCAGGGCTCTGCGCGTCTGTGGAGGGGAGGCAGACGCAGGGAGGCAGTTGGTGCTCACGTCCTCTGCTGCAGATGATACGGAAAACTCTAAAATAGTTGGGGGTGGGTTTGTCCCTTGGCATCATCCTGGCAAACACAGTCCTTTTCTTTAACTAATCAGGGTGAGTATAAATGCACTATTTTGATGAGAGATTTCTGGACAAAACATGTATTTGTACCTCTTTCTTTTGTCATAAACCCCTGTTTTTGGAATGAGGTTTATCAGTTTGTCCAGCATAAAATCCTCGGTTGTGCCGGCAATCTCAGCAGGTATAACCTGTTTGGATTTAATTTCCGAAGCAAATAACCTTTTCGTGCACATGTTTTCAAGGCAAAGACTCTTCAAAGCTTTTTTTTTTCTCCTCCCCAACTTTACAGTTTTAATGTGTTACTTTGGAGATGATAATAAATCACTCTATCCCAAGTCAGAAATATTTTCATTCTGCTTTGAGAACAGTATCAAGGCAATAGATACTTGGTTTTGTTTTAACTTAAGCTCTTGTATTTATTTGTTTTATTTTTGTTTTTATATTGTTTCCAGATTTCCTGTATTAGCTTCAGCAGAGGCATGGCTTTCATTTTCTGAGTAATACAATAATAATAGTTCTGATGTGGGCATCTTTATTTAGTTTCACACATCAGTTTTATCAACATGTAGAAAAGAAAGAATAGGTGATGCCTACCGTTTTGAACATCAGTGAAACCAAACGACTGGTTTATGGAGGAAATCCCTCTTCCCCCTTCACATTTTATTTTGCAAACATATATTGTGTCGTAGAGTCTCTTTTTTTTTTTTTTAAAGGAAATATTAAACCACTTTTGCTTTAGAGTTGAACAGTCACTTCACTGCAATATTTTATAGACTCTATATTAAAGTTGGCATGGAAAGATACTACTTGGCTGAAGAAGTATTATTGCTTCTCACAACATGTTTAGTTTCCTTAAAGAGCAAATGAGACAGCGGCTTCCCATAGATGTATGTGTGGCTGTCCCTGGCACCTTTCTCATGCTGTACACTGCCTTTATCACCTCGCGAGTGAAATGTGTAGACCGTGGCCTTTGCTTGAGCTGGTACTTTCCTTGAGTCTCTGTTGGCTCTTGTCTGTCCTGAAAAATTAAATAAAAAGTGAGTCTGGGAAATGTGTCATGAAGATGGTAGAAATTGCTTTAAAAATTGTGGATGATAAAAATAGAAGTGGCTTGGGAAGCGCAGCACACAGATTCCACAGTACCACCTGTGCCAACTCTGTGCAGGAAACTATGGTTTAAAACATTTAGCACTTTTTAAAGGAAGCTTTTCCTGTGCATGAGGCAACTATGAACTTTATTTATCAGAGCTGAGCATGTTGTGGTGTTTGCCAATGGGTATGGGTCAAGTGCAAGAAATCAGTCCACCACTGAGCAATGAAAGAAGACAGATTCTGCTCCAGAAGGTTGTTGCTGAGTTGGAATCAATAAACAGACAAATATCTCTATTGGAATTACATATCTGTATATGTTGGTATTACTATTCTAATTTACGGTGGATATTAAGAGTGAAGTCCTATATTTCTTACTATTTTTTCTTGTCTCTTAAATTAGATGAGAGTCTGAAGTGGCTAGGCTGGAATGCAGCCATTGTGCACAAGTGCATTTTCGGTGTAGCAGGAGCTGTGTTTGGCATTCAGATATTTAGGCTGTGGTATCATGCATTAATGCTCTGTCAGCAACTTGGGCAGAATTGAAGGGAGGTGTGTACAGTGGTGCTCTTCCCAGCTTTGCATATAGCTTTCATTACTCTTCTGAATCTGTCTGTGCAGAGCCTGAAGCTAGTAGCTGGGCCAGGGAGTTGTTTTGTTGCCTGTGGTTCAGTGTAAAGGGTTTATTGCTGAAAGGCAGCAGAGGGTGCTTGGACTTTGATTTCTTGTGCAGGGAAAAGCAGCACGTAGAAGAGCAAGTAAAAAAATCCCCGATAGCGCTGCAGTCTTTGGAGGCTTTTCACTAAAACTCTTCTTTCATAAAACTCTAGCAGTGGTGTGAATTACACACCCAATTTTTGCGAAGTCTGAAGACTTAAGTTTTGGAAAATCCCCAGAAAATTTGAAAAGATAGAGTGTCTCCAGGCTGGTTGAAATTCTCTCAGAAACTGCTAAAAAGGGGAATAAAAGTTTTGATTGATACCATTCCACTGATTTATTAAAATAACTGGTTAAACAAAAGAAATTAAAAAATGTTTTTGTGAAATGGATTGAATGATTCAATTCTCTCATTAGGGAATTGAATGGAGGAGTTTGGGGCTGTATTTGTGCTGATGCTGAAGACTTCCTCACGAGCCAGCTGTAGATGGGTAATTGATCATTCAGGCTAAGGTTGTGGAGGTAAACACCCCTGGTACCAGGCACGAAGTGCCTTGTTGTGTTCCTTGATGTAGGAATTGTGGCTTCTCAAACAATGGCCAGCCTTGGTTTAGTAAGAATTTAGATTTTCTTGTTTGTTTTTTTTTTTCCCTTCTTTTTTTTAAGTTTAGGTGCACTAGTTCTGTGGTTTGGTTTTCTCTGCATTTCTCTTGTTAGCAAATGAATTTATTCTTAAATATTGCACTTGAAGAATGCATGTAAAGCAGAAGATAAATAATGTGAGGTGCATAAAGCTACAAAAGTGTTAGTGTGAACAGGAAATAGACACTGAAACAAATTATTTTATGCAGTGTTGTAAGTAGGATTGCAAATAAGAAAGCATGAAATAATTTGGGTTGCAGCTGTGCGTGAATGTAACATGCACCCTTAAATTCAGGATGGGGGAAAATCCTATACTTTTTTTTGCATGGAAGTGGAGATTTTATCTCATTTCTGTAGGGATTTATCAGAAAAAAGGATGGTCTTTTTCATCACTATCACAAAGCAAATGTTAATTTTCTTCCACGAAGCAGAGATGCCTTTGTGCTTCAGATTCAGAGACGTGTCCTTGTGAGTGGATCTCGCCTGTTTAGATGTTGTGGCCCTGCAGCTGTGGGACACTCATGGGGCTTGCAGCAGAGCTCTCCCCTGTGGGCAGAAGGCCAGAGGATTACTGTTCCTTTCATCCTCTGATTCTCCACCCTGCGGATGAGCAGTTGTGTAGCCTATTGCTCAGGAAGGTGTTTTGTCCTGCTCATTAAAATTCTTTGTTTCACCAATTGTAACACAATAGAGTTCTTCCCTCAATTATTTTTTCCTCTAGACTGTATGCAGTCTAGTCTTTAAATAATGTTTCTTAGTGGCAAATTTTAACTGATCTTCCCTGCCTGATCACACTATTTAGATCTGCTGCATGCACTGTACTTCTTTCTGCTCTTGTATTACTGATGTCTCTAAGGTGCCACATGACTTGCTTGCTTAGAAGTAGATCTTGGGTAATTTCTGCTCAGATCAACTGTGTTAAGCCCCATTGCTACATCGATACTGGTGCCGGTGTTAATGATCGTTAACAAGCATTAAATAGTGCTATGTATTCAGGGCCATTAACTTGTGTCACCATTGTATTTTGTAAATGGCTCCTCAGCAAACCTCTTTAGAAATCTCCCTTCCTTCACCAATATTCTTTACACACTAATACAACGTTGTATTAGTCGTGACCTCTACACTGTCTTGTACCTCTCTTCTTCCCTTAGAGCGTTACCATTATTGATTGCAAAAGTTTTTTCCTGGGCGTTTCTTTTCTGACCATTTGTTTTTGGTTTTGTTTTTTCACTAGGCATGTTATACTTCCTCCACAAAGTACCTGAAATTTATTTTCCTGAAGAGTCTTTACTTCTTGTAACAACTTACTTCTAGTTGTATTCATTAAGATGTACACTGATTCCCTGCTCATTGTAGTCTATGGGTATGGGACAAAATCCACAGATTGGGATATAAAGTAAGAAAGATGAAATTAAGTATTCCAGCTAGTGAAAGACCAAACTACCTTTTGCCACCTTTAGCCAAAAATACAACTAATCATTGCAATCCTTCTTAAAATTTATGTCCCTATTGATTTTTTACTTATTCCACAACACAGAGCATTATGAATTTAACAAAGAGATCAATATACTTACTTGGAAAATACTTACACAGGCAGAGTGTGTCTGTTGTATAAGGTATTGTATTTTGAAAGAGGTTAGCAGAACGGTTTACATTTTTCAAGCAATATTTATAGATAGCAGCCTAATGTTGAAGGGTTAAGTACAGTAATTCTGTATGTGAACCCCTAGGAAAGTGGACCAGACACTTAAATCTTAGTTCTCCCTGTTTGTTTTCTCCCTGTGATTGGAGAAAACAAGAATTTGTGAAATGGACTAATTTAGTGTCCCAGGGCCGTGGAATTATTAATTTTGAAAAGGATAAAATTAGTAATAATTGGATCAGATATTATAGAGGCATTCCTCACAGGAAACTTATTACTTCATTGCAATTAAGAGTGAATGTCTACCCTACGAGGGAATTCCTAGCAAGAGGAAGACAAATGTCGGAAAGTAAGTCATGTCGACATTGTGATGAGGAAATTGAATCTTGTGCTCGTATTATTGGATATTGCCCTGTGGTACAGGATGCCAGAATAAAAAGACACAATAAGATATGTGAATTGATAATACAAGAAGCAAAAAAGAAAGATTGGTTGATATTTCAAGAACCTTTATTAAAAGATACTCAAAATGAATTGTTTAAACCTGACATGATATTAGTGAAAGATAATCAGGCATTGGTAATAGATGTAACTATAAGATACGAAAATAAATTAACAACTCTGGCTGAAGCGGCGGCTGAAAAAGCTAAAAAGTATCAACATCTTAAAGATCAAATTCAAAATTTAACAAAAGTTAAAAATATTAAATTTTTGGGATTCCCTCTTGGGTCACGTGGAAAATGGTATAAAGGCAATTTTGAAATATTGAAAATACTTGGTTTGAGTAGTTCCCGACAAGAAAAATTTGCGTGTCAATTATCTAATATTGCATTATTTACATTGGTTGACATAGTACATATTTTTGCTAGTTTTTCACGGACTTGTAAAACTTAAGCCTATTGTAGTTTGTAGTTGCTGTATTCTTACAATAAAATAAAAGGGCTAGCTAGTCTCACGACGGTCAAACTCCAACGAATGACAGTGGTTGGGGATGTATTGGGACTCGGATTTATGACGCGTTACTGCATTTGGATAATACCATTGTTTGAATTGGACTTACTATTATCTATGATTAGACAAAATGTATACAGATTTTGACATCAGGTGGACGGGCCACCTTTACTTAACTCGGAAAAGAAACATACATAAATTATATGTTTGTTAACTAGTTCTCCCTGTTTGTTGAAGCAAAAGTCTCCTGAGTGTAGTGCACTTACTAAGGTTACTATTCCGGTTACCATAGCAATGTCCATGAAAGAGGGAGACCTTTTCTCAGTAGCACATTTTTGACTAAGGAAGCAGTCCTTAATAATGGTGAACGAGTATAAACTGGATGTGCTACATCATTACTCTTAGGATGTTACCCTCTAGGACAAATATTTTTACTACATGAGCAAACCTGAACAGCGGATTCAGAGTTTTGAAATGATAACAGATGGTGGGTGCTATACAACAGATTTGTGAGTTCCCTCCAGAATGCCACACTTTTTTCTGTTATACATAAAGACTTCAGAGATGTATGTGTTCATGCATTAACATGTTTATATATGTGTGAAGAGTATTCTTTTCATCCTGTGCCTCCTTGTTCTGTTTTCCCTACTTGCCATCACTGCTCCTGAGCAGAAGGGTACCTGTTGCCCAGCTGGATCTGTAGTCCTTTCCCCATGGGTTGGATTTGTAGTGACCTGTTAGCTTTTCCTTTGGAAGTGGCTGTTTATACGTGCAGCTGCTTTTACAGTCTTTCTTACAGCTCATTTAAGTCAGCTCTAATTTGCTCATCAGCAATTCAGTTCTCTTTAAAGGAGTGCTGCGTGGGAGGGGGATATACCTTCAGTCGTAGCTGCGTGCAGCAGCACTGTTGGCTGATTCTGCCTTGTTTCCATTTGCCTAAAAGAAACACTTTTAATATTCTTGAATTTTCTTACTTATTTTTCTAAATAGACAGTCCTTTAACAAATGCTCTGTTGTGTTTTGTGGCAGATTAGTAAGATGTACAGTGTTTAAAGAAGTTATCTTTAATTTCTAATCCTTATGTTTTGTTGTCTGTTTGTTTTTTTCTTGAATTATGAGGCAGTAAAAACAGTGCTTTGTATACCGTTCTGTATTGCTCAAATGCTTACATAATGGATCTATTAAAATTGCATTTTTTTATCTATGGGTATATATAAGTTTATTACACCTTTAGTCCTTTTTTTCTTTTCTTTTCTGTCTTTAGTTGATTCCATTGTGTATTCTCTTGATTTTTCTTTTCTTGTTCAAATGGCAGATTTCAGAGACACTGACTCGTATTTGCCATTCATTCATCTGTTTCCCTGGTCTATTTTGCTGTCTGTCCCATGTGTTCTTTTTCTTACATGTGTGAATTGATCTTCTACCTCTGGCACGGCAAAGCAGTTCAGACACACAGGTATGGGTACCAGGCCAAGGTTATTCTTCAAATGAAAATGTGGTTTGTACTTGAACAATTTTGCTTGTTATCTCTTTCAGTGTGATGGAAAAGGACTTCTGGTTTTAGTATGTTTGGAAAAGTGGATCTATCTATCTATATATACTTAGGCCATATATTCAGGATTCTTTCAAGGGGTCTATTCAGTGCATCAGTTCTGTTAAATTCTCCCATGAAGTGTTTATGTTCAGCAGGAGGAGATGGAACAAGAGTTACACAGTTTTGCATACTGTTGCAGTTTGGACCTATTCCTTTTAGGTCCCTCAGGATTAGAGGGGAAAGGCACTGGAGGGAGAACTCCACAAAGTAAAAGCATAAAACAAGTAACAACAAAAACATAATGAGAAAAAAGGAAAGCAACTGGGTACAGAGAAAGCAGAGGCAGGAGCAGGAGAGAGAAATGAAGAGACAGTCCAATGGAGAGCACAAAGGCCTGTGTTAGTACTTCATCAGTGCCACAGGACAAATGTTTCCTATTAAGGACACATCTTTATTCTGTAACTCCAGGTAGCTTCTGGGAGGACATGTATAGGCAGTGAGAATTTCCACTCTAATCACAGTGTTTCTGATCTTTGAGGGATGAGAGCTGGCCCAGCGATGAGCAGGAGATATGAGGCTGGTGCTAAAGACACTCATGTGATGTGTCACACATGCGGCCAGCCCCAAAACTGGCCCAAAGCCATACTATTTCCTGTAACACTGCTGGCACAGTGCCCAAAGAGCATCTGGTGGCATGACCTGCCTGCCATTTTGTCTGGCCAAAAGTTGTACTTTACAATTGTAGGTATGTCTTTATTTGAGGATGCATGAAGTGCAGTGAGAACAAAAGTGCTATAAATTTTAAATTATTGATAATCTGATTTTGATATTTTTGATATTTTTGATATTTTGATATTTTGATATTTTTGATATTTTTGATAAATTATTGATAATCTGACATTTTTGAGAATCTGATTTAATTACATTTTTAATTTACTGTTGGAGTTATCAAACGTGGCCCCCATACTGTCTGTATGAGACTGTAGAGTTGAGATGAACCAGAGGCAACTTGATATTTGCTTGTTTATCCAATCTGACAAAGTTTCTACACAATTTATGTGAGATATTTGCCAACTAGTAATCATCATAGCAACAATGTATCGTTTTGTCAAATCTGTAAACGCAGATTGATTTTGATCCATTAATAGGGCTACACAAACCCATAGCCTCTCTAGTGAGATAACTAAATTCTGGCAACTCAGCACCACGCAGCCGCTCACTCACTCCCCACCCACCCAGTGGGATGGGGGAGAGAATCGGAAAAAAAAACCTAAAGCTTGTGGGTTGAGATAAGAACAGTTTAATAGAACAGAAAGGAAGAAACTAACAATGCCACTAATAACAAGAAAAAAATGACAATGATAATAAAAGGATTGGAATACGCAAGACAAGTGATGCACAGTGCAATTGCAATTTGAAAGTAAAAATTGAAAGTACTTGAAACTTTAAAAATGTGGCCATGAAAACCCAGGAGTTTAGAGTCCTCATTGTAAATAATAGCAAAATAAACATCAAGCAGGTTAAGTTAATCTATTTTATTGCAGGACAGGCACTACATGAGAAGCAGTTGTAATAGCTTCAAAAGTAATAGTTATTGATGCCATCCTAAAGCAACCATCTCTATGATAAGAATGCAGCCTCTTTTCTTCTTAGGCCTGGAGTTATGTCCTAAGTCTTGTCTGCCAAAATGTCTGTTAATTCTGTAACAACGATTCAGATATTTATGTATTTGTTACTGGGATCTCGACTGAGACAGCTTATTTGTAAAGGTCGCTACGAAGCTGTCAGTTGATGATAGCTTTTCAGGTGCTACTGACATGAGTTAGATTCAGAGTGACAGTTATGGTTGGCTGAAGATATTTTTGTCAGAAAAGTTTTCTGACAATTTCTTTTTTTAGTCTTCACTTGCAAGTTTTGTGTGAAGGAGTGTTTCTATAAAAGCTTTGTGAAAAAGGTTTAAATAGTTCACTTTAGCTTTCTCACATTTTGGATAATGTGATTTCTTTTTTGTTTAAATGTTGAAGTCTTCTCTTTAGTATAATCATTTCATTTTGACATTTCTCTGTTATTTTAATGTATTTTATATTACTTGTGCACACTATTTTATTCATGCAAAATGCTGTATTTTGATATTATCAGAGTGAACAGCTCAACATTTAAAAAAAAGTATTTCAATATATTCTATTTGAAAGTCTGAGGAATCTTTTCTTAAAAAAAAGTATAAGATTTTCAGTTTATTCTCATTGGAATAAAAGTGCTTTTACTCTCCAATATTTTGTTTTCTAGTCATCTCTATGGGCAATTTAGAGAAGGAGGCTCTAAGCCATATTATCGATTACAGCTCCGGGCCACATTATAAATACCCAAACTATGAGGTCATGTTCCATTCATGGAAATCAGTTGCAGAGTTAATATTATAACCTGCAGCATTTCCATTGATTTCTGATGGATTCCAAATGTATAGAGATATGGAAATGGGCTGCTGTTCTGAGATGTTTCAATGGTGGATGCTAGTTCTTTGCTTTCTGGGTAACTGCACATGTAATGAAATTTATTTAAGTTACGAATTTTTATCTTTTTTCCGTTTTCATACCCAGCGTTGTACCTTGTCCTCCTAGAGGCAAGGACTCGCTGTTCTAGCAAGTTAGTCCTTTCCTTTTTTAGCAATTTAAAATGATCATATAAAGTGTTACATAAATGTTCCTCTCTGTTTCAATACTCTGTTCTCTTTTCCAGCTATTTCTTGAGCTCCTGTTGTGGTAAATTGGTAGTTGAAAACAATTTGGCCTCAAAACTATTTTTGAAGACCTTGATTAGCTCATGCATGTTACTAGAATGGAAATAACGACAATAGTTCTACTGTATTATTCCACTAGAAGTTATAAAGTTAAATTATATTTTTAACTACTTAGCTAATGTCTGATGGCAAACAGTATTGAAAAAGAGCTGAAAGTGAAGATGCAAAAATTTTTTACTTCAGATTTTGTTGTTGTCCAGCCATCACCCCCCAGCCCCGTTTGGTATATAGTATATGGAAGTAGAGGCAGACAATATGTCTATCAGGATGTCATGGTTCAACCCCAGCCAGCAACTCTGCACCACGCAGCTGCTCACTCACTCCCCCCGCCCCCCCCAGTAGGATGGGGGAGAGAATCAGAAAAAAGGTAAAGCTCGTGGACTGAGGTAAGAACAGTTTAATAGAACAGAAAGGAAGGAACTAACAATGACACTAATAACAACAACAAAGTGACAATAGTAATAAAAGGATTGGAATACATAAAACAAGTGAAGCACAATGCAGTTGCTCACCACTCGCTGACCGATGCCCAAGCAGTGATCCCCCCCCAGCCAACTCCCCCAGTTTATATACTGGGCATGACGTCCCATGGTATTGAATACCCCTTTGGCCAGTTTGAGTCAGCTGTCCTGGCTGTGTCCCCTCCCAACTTTCTTGTGCCCCTCCAGCCTTCTTGCTGGCTGGGCTTAAGAATCTGGAAAGTCCTTGACTTAGTCTAAACACTACTCAACAACAACTGAAAACATCAGGGTGTTATCAACATTCTTCCCATACTAAACCCAAAACACAGGGCTGTACCAGCTACTAGGAAGACAATTAACTCCGTCCTAGCCAGAAACCAGGACAACAGGACTAAATGCTGTCTCATTGCCATCTTCAGAGTAATCTTTTACTAATTTTAACCAAACTTTTTTTAATATAGGATGTGTCTACCCTGAGTACTGCAACACACAGCCATTGGTTGCCTCACCACTAGAGTAAAATGTACTCTGAATTAACAGCATCTTTTATTCTATTCCGTGTTATGAAAATGAACAACTCTGAGTGTTCAATAAATTGCATTCGTTTGTGTGACTGCTTGGTGTTTTTTTGGATTAGGTAAGGCTAAACTCTGAGGAAATAAAATTACATTTGAAATAGAATTTGTTTTTATCTGAGAGTAAGACTTTCCAGAGATGAGAACAAGAAAACAGTATTATGAATAGCCTGACTCCTGGCTAGTCTGTGGGAGTTTCTGGTTACCATGTTGAAGACAGTCACTTTTTTGAAAACCATGAAATTTCCGAATTCCCAACACTGGTAATGTGTTGTATGAAAGTTATTTCAGTTCTTAGTAAGGGTATTTGTGGAGATTGACTTAGTGTGCATCTTATTCTCTGCTTCCTGTTTTTGTTTAATAAACACAGAAAGCTTCAGAGCAAAACTTCTCAAACAGTTTTATTCAATAACCTGAACTGAGTACATTGATACATCTGTAGCTACTCAGTGAATACCTGTTCTTTTAGTACCTAGTACTGAACTTCTTTACATTATCATAATGAAATAGATTTTTAAATTATAGAGATTCAAAAAAGGATATTTCTGTTTAACTGAAGTCAGAATATATGGATATTAATTTTGAATTGGAATTTCAGAAAGACTTGGGAGGTTTTGGTATTTCTAGAAAATGTAATGTCTCTGCTGAATACGTTTATAATGTTTCATTTGTGCAATAGAAAAAAATATTTGCATAGTAACACAAAACTTGATTTTGGGGGGGGGGAGTGCTGAGCACTCACAGCTCACTATGGTGGTCTTATGTATACTAATTTAAACATAAGACTTTGCAAAATAGCATTTTTTCTTTCTTAGGTGTAAAAGAATATAGGGGGTTCCTTGTTTGGGGGTTGCCTAACCATGTGTTAGTCGATATTTAGACAAGTGTGAAGAGCTCAGGGTTCAGGAAAAGCATTTGGTCTTCTAGCAAATAGGGAACCTGATACCGAGAAACTACTAACAGCCACTGACTTTGCTACAAAGTCCACGGTGCTGAGCATAGAGAAACTCTGGTTTGACATGGCAGGCAAAGATGGTTTGTTGCGTGCCTTTTCAGGAAGGTTTTTTATTATATTTTGTTGTTTTCTTTCTTTAAACAATGTTGCAGCTTGTGCCAGAATAAGAACTGGGCTCTAATCTTCTTGGGGGTGGTTAGTCTTAATGAACAAATAGCGTCAGAAAAGAGAGGCAGGCATCTGTAAGACTTCTTGTTCTTTCCTTGCGAGTTGATCATGGCCTCCCTCTTCCCCACTCCTCAAGAAGGGCTAAAGCTTAGTGCTTTGTCCGAGTATTTACTGAATAATTAAAGAAGTAAATATGATTTTTTTTTTTATTTCAGAAATGCCATCAGTTCACCATCTTTATTAAGACATGAGTAACTGCATGTTCATAGAATAGTTTGGGTTGGAAAGGACCTTTAAAAGTCATATAATCCACCTCCCCCTGCAATATGCGGGGACATCTCCAGCGAGATTAGGTTGCTCAGAGCCCCGTCCAACCTGACCTTGCATGTTTCCAGGGATGAGGCTTCTGTCGCCTCTCTGGGTAACCTGTGCCAGTGTTTCACCACCTTCATCGTTGTCGTGGTTTAACCCCAGCCAGCAACTCAGCCCCATGCAGCCGCTCACTCGCTTCCCCCCCACCCAGTGGGATGGGGGAGAGAATCAGGAAAAAAAAGTAAAGCTCGTGGGTTGAGATAAGAACAGTT
>JAVKLA010000001.1:44775422-44814893 GCA_034782735.1 Sagittarius serpentarius | reverse complement strand
CTCTATCCCAGCCGAAACCAGGACAAGCTGAAAGAGGAACAAGAGGAAAACAATTCCTAAAAAAAAAATTGAAAGAAGAAAAATCTTCGTGACTGTGGCTCTGAAAAATGCTCTTTCATTTTTTTTAGTTTCCCTAAATTCTGGTTAGCTAAGTGCCTGCATGCTGGAATAGAAAGTGGTTAGTAAGAAGCTTTTAGGTAATTTAATAAAAAAAGACAGCAATATAACACTGAAGTAGAAAAAGCTTCCAAGTTTTGTTTTTTTTTTTTTTTTTGGTTATATTTGATTACAGCACTATTGTACAGTATTATCACACTGTAATTACAGGTATGTAAAATACCCTGTACGTGATAACACAGTCCTTTCATACAACATAATTTCTGTTCTAAAATGGTTTCTGTTTTGTAAAGCTCTTAAATACCTGTTCTGTTTTCAGACTAAAAGTTTCAAAGGTGGGCTGTTTGACTTATGGCCTAGTTCCCACTAAATTTAGTTGTTTGCAAGATGAATGGTGACATCTAGTCATAAGGACTTTAAAATTTATTTTTAATGTTACTGATAGACGAACGCTGAGTAGCTGCAGTTGCTGGTTCCTTTCAGTTAGCTGTTTTCCATAAATTTCTGGGATGAGGGCTCTGCAAATTGATGAGAATTGTGTCATCACAAGGTTTCTTCACCTGGGCAAGGTTGTGCCAGATACCTCCAAAATAGTCTTGTGGGGTTGTTTTTTTGCTTTCAGTGTTAAAGTGTCACAGTATGGGATGTCAGGGAGTTGTAAAAGGGAGAAGAAAAGGATTGTCTTAGAGGCTAATGTTGAAAGTGTTGAGATTAATCACTTCAGCTTTGTGTTTTCTGCTCAAATGAAAGAAAGAGTTCTCTTCTAACCCATGATCTGGGGTGCTCTGAGCTGGCTGCTGAAGGGGCTAATTTCTTTGGATTTCACTTCAGATGGCCTCTCAGGATATAAACCCTCATATACTAAAAATATGGTTTTAGGTAGCCTCCTAAATCCTTTGGTGTGTCTGTGGTTCATAATCAAAAATGTTAAGCTTTTAGCTTTTCCAATTTGATGCTAGGAAATGGAGACATTGCAAATCTGAGTTAGTGTGCTTTGGAGGAAGGCTTTGTGCGTGATTTGTATGGAATATGACCATAGCTGAGAAAACCTGTGAAAGATAAGGTAAAGACAAAAGTCTACTTTCTGCTGTTCAACAGACCACTTACAACAACATTCATGTATCAGAATCCCAAGACAGAACTGTGACAGGAAGTTGCAACACCAAAGAAAAATGTCTGATAGCCTGTGGCAGATCTCCACAGCTGCAGGGTTTCTAATGGCAAAAAAAAGGTGTGCACTCCAATCATCCTAGTCCCAGACTATTCTTCCTGGGTTACTTGCAAGAGCTGAGTCTGTACACTTTTGTATCTAATTTGGTAGTTTTATTTTAATCCTTTTAATGATTGTGCGTAAGCCCATATAAGCAGCAGTAAAATCCATAAAAATATTAGAGGGGGAAATACTCTACAGGTTGAAACACCTCTAAAACTCAGCTTAGGGCATATGCTCCTCAGTGTCTGTGTTTGAGTCCTGAAGAATCTAACACAGTCAAATATTAACTAACTGTACATTTTGGTGTACAGAAATTTTATGAATTTAGTTCATCAGAATTTTTCTTTAAGGCTGCGTGGCAGTTCTTTAATTGCTGGAAGAATAAATGACGGTAACATGTGAGTTCTGTTGGAAAAAAGGAGACGGTCCTAAGGCATCAGTTTAGACTTTACATAGGAGTTTTGGTATTAAAATATTTATTTGGCTCTAAATTAAAGACTTGATTACGTTGTGTTGTAAGCCTTTAGTTGTGGCTTATAATTCAACTGACAGAAGCCTCCTTAGATCTTTCTTAAGATTTAAAAGGATGTATTGTCTTTGTATTAAACTAACAATTTAACTAATTTGATTATTTGATTCAAATACAATATTGAAGTCAGCTTGCTGGTTTGACCTTGATTTGATTGCTATGCTGCTTTATTCCTGGTTTAATTTACAGTTACTGATAGCAGTTCTTGCATTTTTGTTTTTGTTTTGGTTTTTCCCACTTCCTCTACTGATTTTTTTTAAAAATAATATTTATAATAATGGGTTATATTTCTTTCAAGTAAAGTGGAATTTCTGATGACCTGGTTAAAAACCTGAACCAGTTTTGTTTTATCAGACATACGCTTCAGACATTCAGCAGCAATTCTGGACACAGTTCCACTGAGTAGCAGGTACGTCACAGCTTACAAATAGTAAAGAATTTACATTGCCAAGTGTTGACTGAGCCTGCAGACGTCAAAATTTTTGCCATTGACTTCATTGTAATGGCAGCTTCGTCCACTCCTAAGTCAATCCATTTTTATTTAGGTGCTTATTTACTCATAACTATTTGGGTTTTTTTTTCCATTCTCTTTTTTCGTCAATAGAAAATTACTGTCAGGGAGAAAATTGATATTAATGTATTTATATATGATAATGGTTACCTGTAAGATAGAAGGATACAGAAATTCAATGTCAAAGATGAAGAAAAAAACTTTAACAATGGCAAAAAAATTATATTACAAATATAATCTCATTTTTAATGTTAAAAAAAAAAAAGTTCCATTTGCTCTTCTGAAAAAAAAAAAAAATCATGGTGGAGTGCTCTGGTTGCTTCCTTTTAGATGTATTGATTTTAACCAGTTATGATTTAGAGAAATTATACTTCATGAGCATCCTTCCATTCTGACCTCTTTCATATGTTTGTTTTTTTTAATTATTTTATTTGTCACAGAAACTGGAAGTGACTGAAACAACCCACATTTTGCAATTTTAAGCATCTATTCCACTTTTTAGTAACAACCTTTTGTTTGCCTTGAGTAAAAATAGTACATTTGCATATGGTTACCAGGGTGGAAATAGTGGCTTTTTTTAAAAAAAAAATCTAGTTTTTCTGTCAGAACAAAGATATAAAGGACAAATCCTTCCGGAGACATTTTAAATTTTGTTCATTGTAGTTTTATTCATGCTTAGCTTTAAAAGACCCCATGATTTCAAATTCCACACACCCCAAGTATTTTTCTAGCCTGTATTTGTCCTCAATATAAATTATCATGGCTAAAATTAAAAATTCACATTTTCTTTTTTTTCCCTGATTGTGACAATCACTAGAAATTTGTTTATTTAACAAATACTGGAGAATTCTGTATCAGGCTATCTTTGTATATGTCTAATGGGATCCAGATAATTTCCTTATCCTATAGGACGTCTCAGTATAGCATTGGATCATTGAAATTTTGACTAAGAAGGAGTGACAGAGAAGGAATTCACCTGTATTCAAGGGATCTAAGCCACAGAATGGCCTTCAGACTCATGAATTGCTGCAGAAATTAGGATAATGCTTGTTTTACACTGTCCTTGCTAATAGTCTAATGGCTTGTTCGTGTGTACTCAGAAGTGAAAATAGCTCTTCATTGATGAGTGAAAATTCTGCTTTTTCCAGTGGTTTTCTCAGTTACTAAAAGAACTTGCTGAAGGAACCACAAGAAGGATAAAACAAGACAAAGTCATAAAGAAATCACGCGCGTGTGCTGGTGTCTGCAAAATAATTCCTAGATGGCTTTGTTCTTCCCAAGACTAAACCTAGGATATTGAGAAATATACCAAGCTGGAAGGTTACATCAGCCTCAGTGGGCAAGACATTTAGGTTAGAGGACGTGGTGAAATTTCTGAAAATTGAGCACTGCTACACTTAAAAGCTTTTTTGGGATTTTCCTTTTTTAACCAGGTAGGTAAGAACTAGTGGGAGATGAAGAAAGAGGTGATAATTACAGTAGAAATGTTCAAGTTCTCAAGACTTGCAGATGGAAATAACTGGGATGGCTGAAATGTTTTCAGTGATGGCTGAGGGAAACTGGGATGAGAACTGCAGATTTGAGGGAGAGGGAGAATTAACTCCCCAGCTATTGATCACCAGCAGTCTTGAATGCGTATGCATCTCTGGTTTAGGTGATGTATTCAACCTAAAAGGAAAATGTACATTTATTGTTCTTCCTGTTGTACATAGTTTATATGAGCCGATACATAGGAATTTGTTTACAAAGAATATTTCCAAGTGGTTTTACTTATCTTTTGAATCACAAGTCATGCAACTGAAAGAGGCAATAAATGCAAATAAACTTGGGTCTGTTCACCCAGCAGTGCTTGGGAAGTGCTTGGATATCTGAACTCCAAATAGTCTTATTATTTTTAGTCATCTTTGGGACTCTGTAGCTGCACTGCATCTGCATTCATTCCTTGAGGGCAGGATTTTGCTAAAGAAATGTGACTGTGATGCAGTCCTGCTCGTAAAGGGGGAAAGGAATCTAATAGCCAGGAGTCCTGTGTCTTACATCATACCATTAGTTTTTCTGAGTCTTTTAGTATTCACTGTAACATTGAAAATGGATCAAGAATATTCAGGTTCAGAGGAGAAATTTTACAACCAACTCTGTTCATAAATCTGGAAGAATCTGACAAAATAAATCATTTGCTGAACAGTTTTCTTCATTGAGTATTCTATAATACAAACTTTCTTCCCTCTGCCCCTCAGAGGAAGGTTTAGAGGAGTGTGATCCTAGCTGAAGTGGCATTATGTCAATATGACTTCCTTTCTGTTGCTCGTGCGGTGGCACTTAGAAGAAGTTATGCACTGCCCTTGCCAGAATGGTCCAGAAAAAATAACCACTTCACTGAAGAAAGAACATTTTACAGAGCTGAATATTTGAGTGTGTGATGCTAACATCTCGTCCATGTTTCTTCTTTGAAAAACAGTATTTGGTTACTACTGCTAATGACATTGAGTTATAAATACTCGTGCATGCTCAATAAATATTGCCAATTCAATCCTAAGCTGGGGCAGTGGATTTTTTGGATGCGTTGAGAGCTTCATGACTATTAGTTTGAAGGTCACATGTCCTAATAGCAGTGAGAAAACAGACTAAGGGCATACAGATTGAGAGAATTTCAGAAGGCTCTGATGAAATGTTTTGTTCTCAGGTTCTTCTTCAGCCCAGTATAATTATTTTCTTAGTGAAACAAGCATTTATGATTCAGTAGCATTTTATACTTCTGTATTTTATTATGTGGCTTCATTGCAAGCAAGGCAGCTAAAAATTGAATTTTTGTTAAATTAAGGCAGAAACATCTGAAGGGTAATGAAGATTTTGTTCCCTTAAAGCTTGTCATTTTTTTTCCCCACCCATAACAAAGGTCTAATGAAACATACTCTTTCTTGGTATAGAAATTTTCTTTTATGCTCTTTTCACTATTATGTCTGCAGCTAGAGGACACTGACTTCAACACAAGAATAAAAATTCTCAAAGAAAGCATAGTGGACCTTCTTTTGCACGGTTAGAATGCTTTAAGATACTAGTCAGTGAAATGATAATGAACGTTTAATGCAAAAACTTGAAAAGATGCATCTCAAGAGATAAAGAGGTCCTTCAGCTGCAGTTTCTGAATTAGTTCCGTTATTGTTAATGGTAGTACATTGATTTATTTCAGCTAAGGTTCTTTCTTATATTCAGCGCTCAGTCTCTAAAACATTAACTGTTGTTTTCAGAGAAAGTAGGGTACTAGTAGTTGAAAGCCAAACCCACACTATGAAACAATGAAGAGAAAGTGCTGTTGGTCTGTAAGACTTTGTTATTCAGAATGACAGCATTGCTGAGGTTGGAAGGCACCTCTGGAGATGGTCTAATCCGACCACCATTCTCAAAACAGTTTCATCTACAGTAGGTTGCTCAGGGCTGTCCCCAGTCAGGTTTTTAATATCTCTGAGGATGGAGACTCTACAGCCTGTCTGGGCAACCTGTTCAAGTGTTTGATGATTGTCACAGTAAAAGGTTGTTGATCCTTATGGGTCCCTTCCAACTCAAGATATTCTATGATTCTACGATACCCTTTGTAAATCTGTGTCAGCTGCTCCCCATCATTATGTCCTTCATAGTTCTGGAAATCGTTACCAGGATTAGTTATTCCATCACCTTCTTAGGGATTTGAAGTATGCTGACAGGCCCATGGTTACCTGTGTCTTCCTTCTTGCCCTTCTTGAAGATGGGAATGACATTTGCTTTCTTCCAGTTTTCAAGTACCTTCTGCAATTTCCATGACCTTTCAGAAGAATGTGAAATTTTTTTAAAAGATATTAAAAAAAAAAAAAAAGACATTTCACTTTCTGCCTGTTTCCTTAAATCAGTTGTTTGTCTCCAAGGTATAGAAGCAAATTCGGTATGTATCTAAGAGGTAGCTACAGTAAGGACTATTCAAAAATTGAATATAATGGCAACTAGTTTAAAATTGGCAGGACTGCACACGATGTCTGTGATGGTTGAAGAAGAGTTTAGAAAAATAATTTTATAAAGAAAAATAATTGTATTTGCCTGTTGTAAAGTAGTACTTCTGTGTGTGTTTCAGTTTTATAATTGGTTTTACTATCTTTTTTTAGCAGAAAAACTATTCTTTGCAGTTGCTAACCAGTAGCTAAGTAAAATAATTGATTCAAATTTGTTTTCTAATTAAAGATGATAATCTTTTCTTACCTTATTACTTACTAAAGTCATTTAATATACTGCCTCGTAATTTGGTGCTTTAAGCAATTGGGAATGTATTTTCCCCTCAGTATTCTTTTTTTTATCTTTTTAGGCAAGAAATGGAAAAATATAGGATCAGATGTCTGTGAATTCCCTTGGCAAAGTTTACTTTAGACAGAAGGAAACTTTCAGTTTGGCAGTGGACAATATGGTATTTTCCAGTATTAGAGCCAGTTGAAGAAGAAGTTCACCTGCATGTTTGCTACCAGAGCTTTCTTGATTGCGCACGCAGTCAGTTCAGCAAATAGCATTCACTGTGATTGAGTTTATTTAGTACTTTTAGGGGTGTGGGAGACATAGCCAGATAGAGGACTAAAAAGTTTGTAAGAGCCATCTCTAGGCAGTAATTGCATTGAATATCATGCGTATAGCAGAGGTTTTTATCCAGGCCTGAAGGGCCACACTTGCTGTTCTGATTTTTGTGATCTGGCTTGTCCACAGAGCTCGGCTTGCAGAGGTAGGACTGTAGCAGAGGTTTTGTCAGAAGTCACATGTGTTCATCCTGCCTGGAAAGAAGATGGCTCCTCTCCGCTGCTCTGTCGAGTTGTGTCTATCTGGAGTGGTCGTGGTGGGGGTTGGTACAGGGGGTGGGAAGGTCACCTCGGGAAGTGTTGCTTTTGGTCTTTTTGTGAGAGGATGCCGGTTATGCAGATTTTCCTTCATTTCTGTTTGCCGATTCAGGGAAGTACGCCACCACAAATCGATGGTATTTTATTTTATTTTATTTTATTTTATTTTATTTTATTTTATTTTATTTTATTTTATTTTTCTTGCCTAGTCTTCTTTTGGAGAACAAGGGATTTAAACTGATTAAAGAAACCCTCAAAAAACAACTCCAGGATAAATCAAGAAAAAAAATATTAAAACACATGCTTGGAGCCCATCACTAACAATAAGAAATACAAAACCCATAGGAAACAGCCACCTAGTTTATATTTCAGAACATTTTCTTTTCCTGTGGTTTAAATGTTAGAGTGCAAGGCTGACGAGGAGAGAGAATAGGTTTTGTACAACTGTGTGAGTGAGTTCTATATTACATTAGTGAATTTTGCATCATTTAGTAAAATGCTGTGATAAACCCACATTACTAAATATTATGCTACATAAATGCAATGAAAAACTATTCATGTGATTAGCATTTTCTTATTGCATACCGAGTACTACTTTATTTTATTGAAAAATCTCTACTGTTATAGAACAATTTTCATTTTGTAAGAATACATCCATCAGAAGAAAAATTCTATAAAGGTTAGATATGACTAAATGGCTTGAAATTTTGAAGCTCATTATGTACAGAAGAAAGGACAGTGGGAGATAAAAGACGGGAAAGGGCAAAGTGATTTGTGTACACAAAGGCCTAAACAAAGTGCTTCTAGAACGCTGGTCAGAATGTGAAATACTTAAAAGTCGGCACACTTGCATTTATCCTCCTAGCCATTTTAAATTTGTTGAAATGATTCCATGAATAAAATGCTTCCTTTATTTTTTCTCAATTAATTCTGTGGAGCTGTGGTTATTAAAATACTTTATATGAGATTGTTTTAATGCTTTTAGGTACATCATCAGACTGTTAATGCTGTTACATCCGCAGTTAATGCCATATTGAAAGCACAGGCATTAAAGGTTTCTGGGGACAAAGAAAAAAGAAAAACTGTAACCAAGTGCCATTTTTGAAATTGACGAATGAATGTGCCAGTCAGCTTCTGACAATTTCATATTAGGGGAGTCCTGCCTGGTTCAGCAAAAATACACAGATCAGCTTCTTGGGATGCGCTTAGAGAGCTAAGAGACTGAGCCTTCTAGAAATTCTAGACTCAGAAGGTAAGGAAAACACTGGAATCAAATGCAAATGTAATTACAGTTGTGGGGTTTTTTTCTGAGTAGATGAAGAATGAGGATGGATTTTCCTGTTGCATGAATTCTGCATCTGCTAAGACAATGCAGCAAATAGGCAGGGCAGTAAATACACATACATACAGAGAGAAATTATTGTATAGGACACTGGAACTATAGATCACCTGAACCTTTTTGTCTTCAGCTATATCTGAGTGGTTAGGTATTAGCAGAGACTAAGTATAGTTCCTCATCTCTTCCTGTCCTGCCTCCCATACTACCAGGGCTTGGAAAATACCACAATATTTGGGGGAGGAGTGTACACATCACAGAAGCTGCTGTGCTTGCAACTGCTGACAGTGGCACCAGTGATGCCTTTGGGCTGCCACTGCTTTGTTTAATGCTTCTCACTGGCCATGTGCTTCTGTTTGGCCAAGGTACATCAGTAAGCTATGTGCCTTTTGTTACTGGAGCCAGGGACATAATCAACTCTGGAAAAATCCACTAGCTCAAACAATGTCCTGTGCTTATAACTATAGGTATCTACATTTATCTTTTTCTGTCACTAAAGTAGACCAGGATAGAGAATCCATAACTGCAAAACCAAATTAAACCAAAATGGATTAAGAGGAATCATAAAATGTGGATAGTACTCTTTATTTTTAATGGGAATTGCTCTTCATCGTAATTCAGTTTTCTGAAAGCAGTGGTGGAACAGCTACCAGGCTGAATGCTGCTCATTTTAACCCTAGAAAATGACAGCTCCAGTACAGTGGTCCTAGCTGTACACTGTGGTGGTGGGGCATTCATTATTACGTTATTGGAGTAATCTCCTGTAGGAAGCAATTTGGAATGACTGCAATCTGTCTGCTTGTCTGTTTTAATTTTTAAATAACATTATTTTATGTAAGCTGCATGAAATCATTGCATGCATAGTAAGCTGCTTACTGAAAAATCCTTATAAGAAAAATAGATGCTCTGAATTTGCAGTAGGCTTGCAAAAATGTTCACATTTTTCACTCATTTGAACTCATTTGATAAAAATAATTTGCTTACCAACTGGGAGACCGTAGAGGGCAAGTTTCAGTAACACTGATGACTTTTAAACCCTTAAAACCAGGTTAAATTATAAAAATATTGTTCCTGGCTGTTTGGGGTCCTCGTGGCCCTTGTAGCCCAGTGCCAGCATACAACAGTTCCTTTGTCGTGTCTGTGCAATCAAGGAACAGGCTGGAGACCAAGTTTACCATGTAATTAGCTTTATGTTTTCATATAAGCTCCGTTGTCATATTACTGGATTGCCTTACAACTATGTGTATATTTACCTATGGAGGAATGAAAATGCTTTTTTGCCTTTTAATAACTGAGGAAATGAGTCAGAATATGAGTGATATATCTGCCATCAGGCAAGACCTGTACATCAATATAAGAAACTGAACCATGTTTTTTTACATCCCAGACTCGTATCTTTACTTAGGGGTAATGCACCTGTTGAATTGACTCGCTTTTCTAAACCAGGAACAGGAAAGATGTGGTACATGACTTAATACACCCTGCTCTTCCTCCTATCCCCGCTACGGAACAAATACACTAGAAATGCCAGGTAGACTGTATTGCTTTTCTGTCCCATGTCCCTATAGGAAAAAATGTCCAACCAGGATAAAATTCCTGGTTTGCATGCATAGACAGCACGGATTTACCATTTTTCTTTCTGATCTTGTCTCAGTGACACATTGCAGCAATGATAAGGCTGTGGAGAACTGAGACTTAAGAAATACTACTTCACTCTCTATGAGGATTGCATTATCGCAAAGCTGCTTCTGAAAAAACGTTACGTATATATAGTACTAGTGGTACAAAAGTTAATACCAAGAACTGTTTGTCATAGATTTCAAAGGATGCTAAAAAAAAAAAAAAAAGGTGGAGGAGTCTGTAAAGGTAATCAAAGATCAGTTCCCAGAACTATTAGCATTGGCTCTGACCACAGAGGTCACCACACTATCAGTTTTCTTTCTTCATCATCTCTGAATCATGTCTGTATTTACCTTTACAAGAAGAGCAAGTTGTGTAAACCACATTGTAAGATAAGTCTGAAATCTGGAAGCCTTTTAATTTAATGACAGTTTCTTTTTTCCTTTAGGTGACAAGGTTAAAGGGCAGTCTCAAAACTCCAATAATTTACTTTCCGTTGCTTTCCTTCCTGTCAACTGAAAAGCCATTATTTAGGAATCGAGTGGTTGACCCACATAACAAAGCTTATTAATAACCTCTTTGTGCACAGGACTGTATAATACAATAAGAGTTAAAACATTTTTGCTAGGTATCAGAAATTTGTTTGATATTAATTATGTGATTCCAAGGTCATAGTGAAATCTTTCCTTTGTGTATAATTAGTATTTCCGTCTACCGCTAAGAACAAGAAACAAGATGCAGCAAAGCAAGATTTCTACAGCTTGATTTGTATTCATTTCTGCCAGCTCTAGCCCTGTTTGTCTCTGATGTTAGTGGAGTTACTCTTGATGAATAATAGTGTATATTATACATCGCAAAGCTCCTGTGAGCAAATTTGTGGCCATTCTAATCCAGCACTTTGCAAACGTCTGGACTAAAGGCTCAGGCTTGCAAACTCTTAGGCAGAACTGTAACTTGTCATTTGGATCACCATACTGATATTTGTGAGCCAATGTAGATGAAACATTACAGCCCTTTCACAACACTTAAGATGATCATACAAGTGCTGTTGGAAAGGACCTTTTTGTTATGCCAGAGGTCTCCAGATATTTCCTCAATGACAGTCACTTGTCAGATATTCTTGGGAGAGGTGGGGCACTACGATCAAAGTTAACCTCACTCTGTGAAGGTAACAGGGACAGTCTTGGGCTTCCTTGTTACATGGATCTGTGGGATTTTTCTCAGGATGGTAGTATCTTTTAGGTGCCTCTACATCCAGCTTTTTGCTTGGATTAAGTTTGCACTTTCAAAGTGAGTTACCCCATTGCCCCCACTTACTATATTTTGCATTGTGGGTTGGTTGCATATTACATGAAATGGATTCCTTTCCGATGAAGCTTGCTTAGTCGGTGGGATTCAAGAGTACCTCACATGTGCTTCAGTCCCTGAAGGAAGTTCAGTCCATGGGGCCACTCTAGAGCGGGTCTAAAGTAAAAACCCTGAGTTACAGTTAATATGGATGGATGCCAGATCTTCAGTACTCTTCCTGTCTTCAGATCGACTGCTGCTGGGCTGCAGCACTTCCTAATATACATATTGCTTTCATTTGTTTTCTTTTCTGCAGAAGAGTAATAAACTAGTAAGAAAGAGAGATTTACATTTTTTTTTCCTTTAGAGGAGCATGGTGGGAGACTTCATGACAAATTCAGGCTTAGCTTGAAAGCTCTTACACCAGTGGGGTTACAATCTGTTAGACTGGATTTCCTGAACTGATTTTGTGTTATAGCTCAGGACTTTAGCAATGTGCAAAGGATTAACAACTTAATTTTGAGTAACTATTATGTGAACAATCCTTACAAAGAAACATTGAATTCAGTGGTATTACTTGCATGAGGAGGGATTCTTACAATCAAAATCTTATTTGTTGATTATTTTTTGTCCTCAGTTTGAGATTCTTGGAATACTTAGGGAACGACCTGATTCAAACTCCCCAGAGGGTTACTTTGAATTACTTTGAATATAGTACTGTTGAATTCAGTTGGCTTTGGATCAGGGCTCTTGTCAGGATTAACAGCCATATCTTGTTTAAAAAGCAAGCAAACAAAGAAAGAAATACAGATTTCTAGAAAGGTAAGCTTTTTTAATATCTTTTTGGCAGCTCCTGGGTTCTAGGGATTTAACTGAAAGACCCCCTTTCTTTTTCTTCCTTGCTCTTTTTTCTATTTGTTTTCTGATCATGAGAACATTTTATTTTCTGTGCCTTTGTAGAAATCATGAAGATGCTGGGCCATGTGATGATGGTCCATTTGATGTTTTCTTGCTGCATGAACATGGCTTCTGCAGCTAATGAGTTCTTTTACTAGCAGTTGACTCGGTTTATGTTGCTTCAAGAGATCTGCCCTTACCTAACATTTAAAATTTACATTTAAAATAAAACTTTCATATAAGCCGCTGTACTAATCTGATTGTAATGTATATTCTGGAGAGGGACATGCATAGCAAAGATTGTCCAGGGAATTAATTGAAACAGCTGACTGCTCTGTGTTTATCGCTGTCATCTAGTATTTGCAAGTCGTGTTGAATTAAAAACAATACAACAAACAAACTCCTCTGCTTCGTTGCCTCAAAAAGCTGTGTAAACCCAAATTACATTTGTTACTTGATGAAAGACCATTATGAGCCAAAATGGATCCATTTATCTTGGAAAAACAGTATTTTGATCCATGTTTGATGAAAAATGTATTAAAGATTTTGAAAAGCAGAGGGTTTTTTTCTTCCCTGGATATATGTTTGTCAGTGCCATATCTACAGCAGAACAGAACACAGTGAATGATATGCTGTTGCAATTGTAAAAATGCTTGTTACATGATACTGGCTTTTACAAATTTTATTTTGTTATGCCAATAAAGCTATTCTAGAATAGAGCGTATAAACCAGATGCTAATACAGAATTCAATGGCAACTGTGAAATTAAAATATAATCCATAACTCCTAAAATATGTAATGTGGGGTTTGGAGTTTTTGGTTTTTTGGGGTTTTTTTTTTGAAGATTCACCAGTTTTGCATTGAAGATTATAGACTTGATAGATTTGGAGGAACAAAATGTGCAGACAGGTGTGCAGTAGCTTCATCAAAATTTAAATCAGTTACAAATTCTGAGGAATGAAATCAGCTTTTTCCATCAGGAGTGTCTTCTGGAATTTCATACAGAAATGCAGTTACAATTGCCTGTGGTTCTGTGTGTGTTTGTTTTGTGTTGTGAAAGAACTGAAATCAAATCCTAACACAGTCAGAAGGTTTGCTGTAATGTACATTTAATTGGGATCGTGGAGGCCAATTTTCTTTTTATGTATTTGAAAACGTATTTTATGGTTAATTTGTTTCTAAGTGTACAGAAATTCCAAGTGTTGCCTTTCCAGTCCCTATGTAAAATCATTGATGAGATGGTGCACAGGGAGCTCCTTAGAGGTAAGGAGGAAATCAGTCTGCCTTGTCTGTGGGCCACTGCCTTGAGTGGCCAGTATTTCATGTTCAGGGCTATTGAAGCCTCCAGGAGCACAGTTTCTTCCCAGCCTCTCTGTCAAGTATGTCTAATTCTGGGCAGCCATTCGGCCACATACTGTTATTTTTCATTTCAAAGAGCTTTTCCAACCATCCTGTGTTGCTCTGTTTCACACATTTCTGTAACCTGTACTTGTGATGGAGGATTTTGGCTATAGTTCTTAGACTTTAGTTCCGAGAGTAAGACACAAAATTCCATTAGCTTTAAAGGCTTGTTATCTTCTAAGACATGTTTTTAAAAACTTCAGTTCCACCTAGTTTCTGGAGGCCTGTTCTGTAGTAGAAAAGGTAGAAGCAAATGGGAGACTTCAGGCCATGTCTACTTTTCAGTAAAATATTATCCTTTAGAATTGTGCAAGTTACTTCATCTACCACTTTAAACAGAATGGCAGTAGAGAATAGCAGTAGAGTGCGTTTCAAATGGATTAAGAATTGGCTGATTGGCAGATCTTAAAATGTAGTTGTCAGTAGGGAGTTACAATGTCATGAGGATGGTTTGAATGACGTTCCCCATGGTTAAGCTGTGGGTCCCATGCTACCTCGTATGTTCATTAGTGAACTCAAAGTAAATCACTGCTACTAAAATTTGCTGTAAATGATGCTAAGATCCTCATGTGAGTAAAAAGAATCTGTACGTCAGTCTGTGTCATATACAGCAACAATATGGACCTATGTGCACTCAAGATGATTTTATATTTCTTTTAAGGCAGTAAAATAAATACACCCCCCCCTCAAATACCTGTAGTCATAGGAAAGAAATGATTGTGGTACAGTCATACAACTGTTGTGATGCAACTGTATTTTAGAAAATGGTGACCCTGAGAAAGGTTTAGCTGTCATGATAAGCAAGGACATATGAGTTCCCAGTGTGATGTTCTGGCAGAAGACGGCAGGGTGAAGTGGTACCATCACACAGTTGAGAGGTCCCCAGTTTTGAGAGTATGTTGCAGAATTTTAGATGATGAAGGGAGAAACCACACATAGATTTGAAAGATTTGAGAAAATGCCATTGGGTAGTTACAGTTGTAGAGGAAGCTGTGTTTCTGTTGGACAGATTTTGGTTAAAAAACATAAATGAACCTTTGCTTTAGTCTCTCCTCCAAGGAATCTCACATTCCCAGATCAAGGTCTGAACCACTAAGCGACGGAACTCTGTGCCCCTATTGATCTGCTCACGTACCTAATGAATCGTCATTTATTTTATGTGATTTCAGTAAGGAGGAATGTGCTTCCTAAGCAAAAATAATCTAAAACCTGATGCATTGGCAGCATTTTCGAGGGGAGATAGGTGATGGAATGTAAAACCTTTTAGGAGAAGTTGGATTAAAAAAGTGTGTTCCATACCTTGGCTGAATATTACTCAGTTACTAGAAAAAAAGTATTTCTACCAAACTGACTGTGAACAGAAGCTCCCAGTCCAGTTTCTGTCTGTTTTCAAATGCTTGGATTGAGACTTACAGAGGACTTCAGCTGTAGGACAGCTGATTTATTGATCTGGACTGGCGCTTGAATGCAGGTAGGCATCAGGATGCTCAGCTGTGGTTGTGTAATGAATGCACAGAAGCAGAAGTTAGAGCACCTGGAAAAAGATGGCATTAAAAAGTAAAGTTTTTTTCCATTTAGGTGTCCCTGTGTTTAGGCAGTAATTGGGGGGCTTTCAGGATCACAATTTTGGCTTCAGGCCCTCAAGAATTGAGCACATTCATTTGGAAGACTGAAGGCTCTGTTTCATTCTGATGGCCCAAAAGAAGTTGATTGTACTCTCCTGATTATTCATCCATATCCGCCACACAGTGAAGCCTTTTTTATTGCATTATTGTGTCACATTTTGACAACTAGATAATTCTGAACACTATTCTCCCAGAGAAGTAGAAAAGAAGGTGTCTCAGAATGACTGGCGCCTCTCTATCTACTAACTGCAGAGCATGTTAAATGATAGATCACTTTTCCACAAGCCACAGAAAGTGGAAAGTTCATTCAGGGAATGTGGCCAGTAGCTCAGTGTGGTGAAAGGCCAGGGTCTTATATGTGCTTTACAGCTAGTCAAGCTGTTCAGGAGCATAGCCTAGCCTATGTGATCTGCCATGGACTTTGTGTTCTTGGAAAAAAGAAAATAAAAAAGCAAGCACATGTGCATTGTGTTGTCCTTATTATTCTAATTCTCATGCTGATTGTTTTTTCAAATTTACTAAAGAAATCATAGGTTAGTGCAGGATGTGTAAGTACCAAGGTGCATTTTGTCGTGAATTGTTAGAGTACATCCCATTCATTTTATCTGTTTACTGTGCCCACACTTACGTAAGACTCATGCAGTAAATTTATCTTCTCTGAAGAGTCCACCTGGATGAATGAAGGAGAACAAGGAGGAGAAACTGGTAACCTGACTTTATATTCAGGTTCTTCATATCTGTGAACTTCTTTTTTAAGACAAGGAACAACTGAGTTGTTTTTACTTCCTCTGAAACTTGGTGTCGTGGTTTAACCTGGCAGGCAGCTGAACACCACACTCACTTTCCCCCCTGCAGTGGGATAGGGGACAGAATTGGAAAAGTAAAATTTGTGGCTTGAGATAAAGACAGTTTAATAGGACAGAAAAGGAAGGGAAAATAATAATAATAGTAATAATAGAATTGGAATACACAATACAAGTGATGCACAATGCAATTGCTCACCACCTGCTGACTGATGGCCAGCCAGTTCCTGAGCAGCGGCCCCCGGCCAGCTTTCCCCCTAATTTATGTACTGGGCATGATGTCCCATGGTATGGAATACCCCTTGGGCCAGTTTGGGTCAGCTGTCCTGGCTGTGTCCCCTCGCAGCTTCTTGTGCTGCCCACCCCAACTCCTCGCTGGCAGGGCAGTATGAGAAGCTGAAAAGTCCTTGATTTAGTGTAAACACGACTTAGCAACAACTAAAGCATCAGTGTGTTATCAACATTCTTCTCATAGTAAAGCCAAAACACAGCACTATACCTGTTACTAGGACAAAAATTAACTCTATCCAAGCCGAAAACAGGACACCTGGCTACTCTTAGTAGTGCTTACAGAAAATTACAACTTGTTTTTTTGTTACTGATCTGAGTTGTTGAATAGCTCTCAGACTTGCTTTTATCCTATTATGTTTTCTCAGGGAGTTGAAGGTGCAGTTTGACATTTAGGGGGAAAAAACCTAAAACTTCTCTCAAATGTTTATCTTTCATGTTCCCAGAATTACTTTTTTTTTCTTTTTTTCTTAAATCATAACAGCATGTAGAGTGTATTTCTATTTAGGCCCAATCTCTATTGTGTACTGACGTATTGCAGTGATAGTAAGCAGCCGGTCCAAAGGTGGCCGTGGACACCAGTCAAACCACAAAAAAAAGTGCGTTCACTTGTCAGTGAACACACTGGAACTCTTATGGCTGCTTGGCTGAAAGATCATGTCATTGCTCCAAATGCTGCTGGGGGAAAGTACCTTTTCATCTTGCATGTTTGCAGCTGTTATGTTGCTCCTCATAGGTCTCTTGGTTTTGTCAATTAACCTTGAGACCTAGTGCACTGTCTGAGAGCTGGAAACACAGCATGGATTAGCGATACTCTCTTCAAGACTGAAGGTTTCTAAAGAAATAAGAAAAAAACCCCAAACACTTCCATCTGCAGTAGGCTCTAGTGTTGTACTGGTATGTGATAATCCTTCTTCAGACTTACCTTAGTGCTGGACTTTGAAGATGAGTGTAGACATCTTAGCAGAGGTCAAGAATTCCCACAGCTGGTATAAGAAGTTATTTAAAATTGGAATTCAGTTCTAATATCAGTCTGCAATGTATAGAGGCAAGGCTGAAATCTGATTATTGGAAACTTCCTGGTTGCAAGCTTCTCCCTCCTCTGTGGTGTTGTACACTGAAGAGACAGGCTTATATCGGCTTGTGTCTTGGAAGGAAGTAAGAATTGTCAAAGACAAGAAGTACCTGTAAGTCTGACTAAGCTGAGACAAACATGAGAATTTAGCACCACTGCTTATAAAATGTTCTGCTCTAAAGAGTGAAATTCACTTTTAGAGGAATTAGGCAGCCAACAAAAGCACTGCTTAAACTATATTTAGAAGATGCTTATAAATTCTACATAGCATTTCTGCCAGCACCTAGCACATACGTAGACATCACCTGTATTTCAAAGGAAAGTACTGGCAATTTTTCACCAGGTTCTTTTTTTAAAGTACATCTTGTAGTTTTAATTGATTGATTAAACCCACTCAAACTGCAGGATTTATTCTGGCGTGGTTACTGTTTGTATCTTAAAAATAAAAAGCCTTAAATAAAAGGCATATCCAGAGCTAATGTAAATTTGCATAGTGTCAATTAAGTTAATGATCGCATTATAGTGAATTATATCACTGATCAGATTCTGTAATTTATTATCTTTGTGCCTTTATTTTCAAGTTGGCAGAGAAAGGGATTTTTTTTAACCATGGATGGAAAAGTTCTTAAATGTCAGTGGAACTAATCAGATCATCTTAGACTATCATAGACATTTAAATATGACAAAATCTAGAGCTCTGAACATGCCAGTTACAGAAATGTTTGGAAGTAAAGATGTTTACACTTACTTTTTTAAAAATCCAAAGTCAAATCCATAAGTATATTGAGCCTCAACTTGAATCAGTCTGTGTTGATTAACTGAAATTACCATAGCTTTGAAACCAATTCCAAATGCTGAAAATGCTGTTTTCTTCTTCCTTGGTTGCTGTTACAAGTCTGTCTCAATGGCTTCTGTTAGAATCGAAGAGTATCACCACTAGTGATGATAAAGCAGATTTCACTGCCAGTGAGAGACTAAGTGATTAATATTTAGGGGTGAAGCGTGCTCTGATAACTCATACCTTTTTCCTTCTCAAGCTTGGAATACATCATTTGGGGGGAACTGAAATAGAATGAGGCATAAAATGAGGCATGTAGGAGAGATACATATTGGGAAGAAAGGAATTTGCTGTACTTTTTTTAAGCCTCTGGAGCTGATACAGTAAATTATTTATTATTTGTGACAATTCTGCAAAAAAAGCTGACAGCAGTAAAATATGTGATTAATAGACTGTCCTTTAAGAAGATTACCAGAATGAATAAATAAATAATGCCTAGATAGTACTCCCATCTGCACAGGTATTAAATATTATTGAAAATTACTTTTTTCTTTGTCTCTGCTTCGATTGCATCTCAAATAATAAAACTTAGCCCTGAGCTTGAGCTCCCATCTCAAGTTTTCCTATTTCTATACGTGCACTTGATCACTGCAGTACTAATATTATTGCTTGATACTGAGCTTTATGTAATTTATCTCAGCCCACTTATTCCTATTGATCAGAGTGAACAGGATTTCAGTTGTGTTCAGAATAGTTGTATTCCCTCCCAAGTTGGGATTTCATGCATGTTTGAGTGACATAATAGCTGCATTATGCTAGCACACTGTAAGCATTATCATGGATGGATCGTAATGGGTTTGCACCTTAGTTTTGTGACATAAAACTAGTAGGGAGAAACATAACAGGAGTAGTCATTGTGAGCAACTGCTGTGCTCTTCTGGAAACAAATAGCAAGAAACACCACGGTTCCTTACTCTTGCATATTACAGCACCGGTATAAATCACTGCAGTGATTGGGATAATCACTGGTATGCATGATGGCCCAAACCTACTCTCATTATAAGACCCTGAGATTTCAAGTCTCCCACCGATTTTTGGAAGATAAAGATAATTCTGCAGATAACTCAGAAAAGGTATTCTTCCCTGCTTGTTCTGGTAGCTGAACTTGTGCGTGATAATTATACTTAAGAATCCGTGCATAAAACTGTTACCTTTTTAATGTCCTAAAATTATCAGTTTTAATAGCTATAAGCTTGTAGCTGATTTTTTACAGCTCTATCACAGCTAGTATGCTGTAGGATACAACAGTACTATATTATCTTATATAGGAAGATCTTTTTCAGGATGGAAGTAAAAACCTGCTAAATAATAATCCTTGTAAAATAATTGCCTTCCCCGTAGCAAGTCAGAAAGTGGCATATATAAAGGCATTTTTTGAAAAGGAGAGCATCAGTGCTTGCAAACTTTATCCTTGCAAAGTGTAAGAGGTAAGCATATATATATAGGAGACCATTCTTAACACAGACATAATTTCAAATCTTTCTATGCTCTTCCTCATTATAGTGGGACTGTCCTTGGAAATACTGAGTGTTCAGTTCTAACTATCTGTGTGCTCAAAGAAATATTCCATCATTTGTGGTGACTGCGTATCTAATATGGATACCAACTTTACTTCTCTGTGTTCATGGCCATTTTCATATATTATAGCTGAAGCTGTGTCTGAAAAGCTTTGTCATTATTCATTCTTCTTTGTTCATAGTCAAAAAAAGGTGATGATCACTTCTGGTAGTGGAATTAAGTGATGTACTTTCGGATAGCACAGCCTGAAAATCCACGGAAAGAGCCCAGCATACTGTGCAGCCGGCATTTCTGAGAATGCATTATTGCTAGAAACAAAAGTAGCATGAATTATTTACCTAGAAATATTAAACTGGCTTGAGAACATGGCTGGAAATAGAGGGAATTCTGGGCCTTGTGAATCATTCCTGAAGCTTTACTTAACACAGACTTCTTTTTATCTTCACAGACCAACGAATCATATTTTATAACTTTTAGGATGTTTCTGTGTGTTTCATTCTGCTTATAAATAGGTGGGTTTTTTCAATGCCTTCTAAGGAAGCACTGATCAGTAAAGTTACAATTTTATGTTGACTCCTGAGTACCTGTTTGCTTTTTTCACAAGTAAGCAGGTATGGAAAGAGGCAAAGTGGTGCGGTGAAGGAAGAGGAGGTGGGTTACAGTTTCAGTTTGATCATATTATTTGTCCCATTTTTGTGGATGCTGGAAGCTGTGGCACCCCAGAAACTTAACCTGTGGATAGTGTATGGTCTTTCAAGATTTGCTCAGCAGCTCCTGCAAGTAGACCATTGTCTTCTCTGCTTTCTTTTCACAATTCTAAAACTAAATTACTATTTATATATAAGGATTTTATTAAGCAGCTGTTGCATTAAAGTGTTAAAGTATTTTGGCGTGATGCCCAATTCGTCGTTATAAGTCTGGTCGCGGTCAGTGTATTGAACTATCATGATTACAGATGCACAAATAACACCATACACCTTCCAGTCTAGTCACGTTGCATGAACTACCACAGCCACACTTAAAGAGTTTGGTCACGTTCAATGAGAACTATCATGGCTAGATTAATGAACGGTGCAGTTTATTAAAGCAACAGATACACAGGTTCTTTTGGATTGCCAGTGATAAATTCACTGTCTGCAAAGCACGTGCAAATGCCAAGAGCATGAGTAACACTGCCTGGCAACAAATGCGTTAAAAGATATTAAGTGACTCTATAGAGATTTCTCAGTTTCCCAGGGAGGCACTTGGTATAACCAAGTGTTCGAATCTTTCCCCACTGTGTCCTGATGGCGGGGAAGAGAGGCTCAGCCCATCATCAGCTGATCCCAGAAGTCAGGGTGGTACGTGAGGGTATTTTCCCATACGCAACGGTATTTTCTCTAATGTGATGGTGTCTTCCCTAACATCCCCTCTCTCTTAAGCTATTTTATATTATTTTTTATCTTTCAGGTGGACCTTGAGTGACTCTAGTCATACATACCTTTGTTATGATTGGTGTAAAATTTGCTCGCTTTGCTTTCAAAGATATAAACTGGAAAAATTCAAAGCGCAAGCTCAGTGAGGGGTGGTCGCACCTTGGAGGCGGGTAGTTTTTGGGATGGGGGTGTGTTTTAGTATTATAAAGATACTGTAATGGGCAAAGTTCACCAAAAGGACAACATTTTGTCAAACCATGACGGACCGTTGGCCCAGGGTAGCGAATATGCAGCTTATCGGTTTCGTGGTACCTTCAAGTTCCCATAATATCACAGAGCCTGGCTGCAGTGTCTCCACTCTGCTCCACCCTCCGTGCAGTTCCTCTTAGAGTCAGCACACCAAGCTCCCCTGGTGCTGCCAACATCTAAGGTTACCCAGGGAACTTCCGTGGAATGGATTCCTTGTATGCCAGCCACACTCCACCCTGGAAGCTTTTTCAATGCTGTACCTTTCCTTAAAATGTGAAATATAAGTTTAATTTCTGAGCCACCTCCAGCAGTTATTCCACAGCAGCCCATTAAACCTATCTCGTCTCCTTCAGTGACAATGAAAAGCTATTTGTGTCAACAGTCTTTCCTTTATAAAGCCATTCCAGAGGTTATCCCAAACAGGGGTGAGGATTATTGCACACTCAGGACAGTAATGTTTTAGCACTAGTGATACTCTCTTTTCTTGTAAATAACATGTCTTGGGCTACATAAACACTTTTGGAGAACGTGGTGAACCATCTTATTTTAGTGATGAGGCTTGATCCAAATAAGAACAAAAAGAGTCTTTCCATTAATTTATACACAATCCAGATTAAACTTTTAGAGCCACATTCAGACCACAACTGTTATTTATATGTAGACATTAGAACTACTGGCATGAAAAATGTTCCAGGCTAGTCCTCAATCATTATTATGAAAAAAATGCAAACCAAACAACCCTGAAGTGCTCTAACGTTTAGTTAGTTGTCAGGAGATATTATTAAAAACACTGCTTAACGTGACCAGAAATTTGTTTTTATATGTGTGAGCATTTACACTGTTAACATTTGGAGATGCAGTGGCTACTGCTGATTTGGTGAAGTTCAAACATGAGCTTCTAATAATCTACTCGGGACTTTTAAATGTTTAACAGTTTCAAATTCTGAAAGTTACATTGATGTAAGAATAAAAGGAAAAACAGTTGCTTTGGAACCCCGATACAAACACTTGGTGCTTGGTGTGGTATCACTGGGGGCAGCGGGGCTTTTCCTCATAAATCAGTGCTCCCTTCAGGAACACTCTTTGTACAGGTATGTGCCAGCAGGTATTAAGACTTCAGCTTTCCTTACTAAGGAGATCCAAGTGAGGGCCCATGGGACTCAATGAAAGCCCCCTAAGGTCTCTGGAAGTACTTCTGAAGGCTGTGCTTTGGCCTCACGACTTCCAGAGATACTGTCAATGCCTGTTTTTATATGTGTGAGCCTATGAGGCCTACAGGCTAGGATAATATCCTACCTCATAATGTTTGTTTGATTGCTGTTATGAATCAATATAAGATGCTGTTTCATTTACATGAATAGTGGCCCTTTTGTCATACTGTTCTAATGGAAATGTGGTAATATAAGGAAAAAAAAAGAATCACTCATTGCTAGGTTTGAGGAAAAGAAGATAAATGCTAGAAATATCAAAACCTCTCAGTTTTCAGTAAAAGTCCTCCTCTTCTCCCTGATGTAAGAAGAGTTATGACTGCTTTTTACCATGAGAGGCAGAGGTAGTGGAGATCACAATGACATCTTAAGTCTTTCTTGTGGACCTATGGTATATATGGAAAAAGAAGCGTGCTGAAAAAACACTTGAATCTGAATCTATTTAAAGGCAGTCTAATTTCAGAACAGCTTATCCTGTGAAAAATACACAGGCCAGTAGATATGATTACACGATGTTTCTTTACATTCCATTTTCTTACAAAAGCCCCAGTGGCAAGATAGATTTCTCAGAAATACTGCTCTTTTTAAACAGACATTTAATAAAGAGCATGCAACAACCAACAACTGTTGGTGGTTTTCAGATGATTTACCTGTTTGTAGCACAGGTCTGATAGTATTTGTAATTAATCTGACTTCTTGGTGCTGGAAATTACACATTTGTAAAGAAAATTTTAACTAATGAATAACGCAGATTTTTCTACCAGGTAGGTTTTCTCTATTTTGTGGCCAAGACTTTTCCACCCCATGTGAGGACAAGTCAATCAATTTGGTTTATCTTTATAGGAAGAGGGGAGTAGAAGAAGTGATCTGTAGTCCCTGCATCCCAGGGAGAGAATGAAAAAAATCTAAACAGTAATTGATTTCTACTGATAGCCTTAATTTTTTCTACTCCCATGAGGACCTTCAACAGTAGTGAGAAAAGAGATGCTCTTTGTTCTCTGCTGCTTACACAGTTGTTCTTCCTTAGGCTTGTCAATGGAAATTTCACTGAAGCAAGATGCTTTTAATCATCCAAATTAGCAAGGGAATATAGTCACCTATATAACTCTCTCTAACAGAAACTTGTTAGTATCAAGTATATATACAATACCATATGTATTTATGGTGCCTATGGAAATACACTGTTTTTATCCTAAAGCTAACACTAGACTTCATTATAGGTTTTGGTTTAGTGCATCTCCAGAGAAGCATATACATTGTATTTTTGCATTCACTGTATGTAGACTGTTGCCTTCTCTATGAATTAATTGTTTGTCTTGAATAAAACTGAGAAATAAGGGTGAAAAGTATGATTGCTCCAGCACCTGTATGACTGGAGCCTATGTGGAAGTCCTTTCTGACTCTCCTTTCACAGAACTGGTTGATTCAAGGCATAATAGCAGTTCTCAGTTCTTTTTCAAGAGATGTGTGCAGTTAAAGCAAGGTTTGGCTGTTGTGGGTGCTGAAGTGACTGTGTTCTGTCCTTCCTGATACTAGTATGAAGGTTGCTCATTTTCAGCTGAAAAACTGACTGCAGTGAATGAATGTTTTGCTATAGCAGCTGAACTGAAGAAAGACAGAGGGATGTGTGTGTGTGCATGTAAAATGCTGATTGTGGCTCAGCTCAAAGATCAAGATGCTTAAGGATTTTCATCAAAGGGGAGACTTTATTTGAGGTAAATGAGGCTTTTAGTTATTTTGAACAAATGTAAACATCTGATTCACAAAGGGTTTTAAGAACAATTCATGAAGCAGGAAAGGAGACACAGTTCCTTTATATCTTGTAGTGTTTGGGACATTTGTTAGAGATGTGGTAAACATCTTTTAAATCTTTTCAGACCAGTTGGTCTGAAAAGTTAAGACCAACCCACTCGAAGATTAGGAGAGGGACAGGTTATCTGTAAGGTCAGTTGCATCCTACTTCCTACAACTTGACTTAAAGCCGTTGCAGTTGACAGTGAGGTTATTTGAACCTGAATTTCATGCTTTCTGGGTGACTGTTCTACCTGTTATGTCAGAAGGCATGATATTAAAACATTTCCAGCTGAAGCAAACAGCTTGAACTCTTTATTTTCAAAAAGGTAATTTAAGTCATGGTTTTTTTCCTCTTTCCCATCTACAAAATACTTTCTCTCCTAATGATCAAACTCTAAACACGGTTCACCCAGTTCCAAGGTGCGTCGAGCTTCTGCCATTGAGATAACTTTTCTTCTCTTTTAGAAATACAAAGTAATCCTTTGGGGAAATTTATGAAGACTTCTAAGTCTGTAAATTTATGATATACCACATTCTTTTTTTTTTTCTTCCACCTTGTAGTCACTTACTTTTGTACTATTTGTGTGGCTTTTTCAGACTTTTGTCTTCAGCCTCTCAGTCAATATTGATAGAAGTTGAAGGTGCAGGAATCTTCAGTCATCACTACATGTCTAGGGAAAAGCCAGGTATCTCCTTTGTCTCTGCAAAAACATCATTAAAAATAGGGCATCATTAAAATAAAGACAGGAGGTTAAAGTGTGTTACAGTGGTGCTCCTTCTGTTATACTCAGTGCTAAGATAGCTTTTTTCAGACCTGGGGAAGAAGTGATAATGGTATATCTGCTATATATGTCATAAAATACATTCCTTCCCATTAAAAGAAATACTACAGGCTAGCATGTGAATGATATGCAAATTACAGTACACAATCTGCAGAGAGTAAAACTCGATTCCGTGGATCACCGGAAGGTTCCAGATAATGTCCTCAGCATTTCAGAATGCCAAAGCTGAATTGCAAGCTGGAAGCACTTACTTTGTCTCTCTTGGACTACCACTGTTACCTGCAGGAGTTGTTGACATGGGTACTTCGTTAAGCTGGATGTAGTATTTTGTCTCAAAGCAAGTTTAATCTCAATGCCTTGTGCCTTTTACTTAAACAATCATAGGCTGTGCTGCTACCTTACATCACTAGTGAGGTAATCTGTGCTAAGAAATACTATGTGCAGTTAAGAACTAGACACCAAGTGATAAAGACATGTATTAAAACCCTCCAAATGGCCTTATTTAATGGTAAGTCTGCCTGGTGATATCATACACCTTATTAAGTTGATTAGAATGTAGCTTTAAAAGACAAAAATACAATGGAGATATTACATGTAGCACTATATAACCTAGTGTGCACAGAAAATACTGAGGTTAAAGTCATTGGAAGATTACAAAAAGCCAGTGATGAAAGTCACACAGTTGATGTGTTGCTGCTTCTGCAGGAAATGCACATTTTCATTTTCTAGCTGTAGCAGCGCAGAAGTCACCATACTTCCCTTGCTGTCATTTGCCACCATAATTCTACCAAAGTGACTGTTACATGATTCAAGGGAGAACATCGCTCCCCCACCATTTATTTATGCTCCACGTACAAATGCTGTCCTTGTGCAGCCACCCACTACAATGTGTTTATGACTTAGTCCTTGATTTTGCATGCAGACTCCAACACCTTCATCTTTGCTGAAGGTTTGCTGGGATCTGTTCCAGGATCACTCCTTATGAATGTCTAGGGAAGCCACTCAGATATCTTTTCCATCTATTGGAAAATAGCTGTATGAGGAAGGAAAGGTTTGTCAGCTCATTTTGTCTCCTTTAGATTTGAAGAGACTGTGAAATGTTTGCCTGTAAGTATGTATTTGCTTTTGAAATTGAGTGAACTGACTTTATACTTTAGTGCCTTCTATTTGCTGTCTATGTATTTCCTGTAACACTCAAACATTACCTGCATGGATCATCCATGAATAGCAATAACTCTTAATGTAGACTGAATGCAAAATTTAAGTGTTACATTTTACAAAAATATTTTGAATTTGTATGCCTCTCTGTGTTACAGGAATCACCAGTTGGTAAACTGAAACAATCTCTTATGTCTTCTGTAATGAGTAGTTTCCTGTGAGGGGGGAAGATTTATTTAAGGAATTCACTGATGAACTTTACAACCAAATGTATGCAAGAATTTTGCCGTGTTGTCTATTTAAGCAAGTAAATACCAAACTTTTATTTTTTTTATCTATATTGTAAATGTCCATTTGGGTTCTATCACAGGCAATGCTAGTTATCTTCTGCAGTATAGTTCCCAAATCTTTTCCAGTCTGCATATAAATAAGAGAGTTCGTCTATTGCTTCCTGTAGAAAATGCTTCCCACCAAGATGAAGGACATTTGGAAATGCGTTTTGTGCACTAAATGTCCTTCGCTGTAAGAGCATCTCCTTCTGGTTTATCGTTGTATAACATGACACAGCTACTGATTCTGTACTTTGGATATCATATATCTACCTGGGGTTTTTTTCTTCATTTGATTGTAATTAATTTCCTTCCAGCTACAAGCTTTAGAAAGAAATTAAAACTTACTCAAATTCTTCCTTTATTACTATATCTAGCAAACTCTGATTACAATTTTTCCTTATCTGTTCTTGTGTCATCTTTAATGAGTTCATATGATCTTCTCTAAAAAAAAAATACGGACTCCACGAGTACCTTCATGCTATTATTGAGGTACTGGGGTATAGAAACATGCACACCTTTTACTACTGTTAAACCTCACTTCCTCTGAGGTACTCTGCTTTGCATATAAATGTCTTCTGACTTGTTACTGCCTTTTTAGAAGAATTTCTGAGTTTTTGATAGTTTATTAACATGGCATGTAAGTGGTCAGGCTAGGTGACATTTTACAGTTCCTTTTGGCATCGGTGTCAGTGTCTGTGGTCTCTGACTGTATGGGTTGCTCTGGAATTTTCTTCAGGTAACTGACTCAATAAAGTGTTACCCATTTAGTTTCCAGCCTTCAGTTTGGCTAGAGAAATTGTGATGTAAATAAACCAAACCTGGTGAAAAAGGAACAGAAGAATAAAAAAAGAAGTGATCCAAGAGTCAGACTAATAGTAAATGCTTTAACTGTCTGCTTAATGAAACCTAGGGCTATTGGAAAGAGCATCTCTTACAGCAAAAATGTCTGCGGAAGGAAAACTGGAAAAATATTTTCCCATGCATTCTTCTAGACTTGACAACAGTTTCTCCCATGAAATGCAGTGCAGAATCCCTTTTCTAGTGGCCCTTTCCTGAGAAGGAATGACTCCCTCAGCTGGCTATCTGAGCTCAAGTATTTTGCATGTATCAGTTTGATCTTTGTCACAGTATATTACCTATGTAAGGATGCAGAGGCATAAATAAACCTATCGTAATTGAATTAGAAATATTGGTCATCTTATTTGCTGTCCAAATGAAAAATATGACTTGTTTTAATCCTTCTGGCCACCAGATATTTTACTGCCATCTAATGAAGACGTCAGAGTCAGCACTTCCATCACTGCCAATGGCACCACGAGCAATTGTGAAGTACTATGTAGAGAACTCTGTTTCTGTACCCAAGTTGTCGAGGGGATTTTTTTCTAAGTCAAAGGACGCAAAGCTAGGCAGGGGGCTTTCATAGCTGAAGTTGCTCTGCGTGACCGGCAAAGTGCTCTGGATGTGAGTACGGTGTAAGTGATGTAGAAAGTACTGCCCTTGTCTACTTCTTAGTGTTTTGCTTCTATTAAGTTTTTAAATATTTCAACATTTCCTCTAAACCCACATATTATTGAAATGATTCATTTAACATTTTAAAAAAATCATTACAGTATAATTATAAAAGAAAAAGCTATTTTAAGGGAAAAAAATCACTATTTTTGCACTTTTCAAAACATTATATTCAATTATATTGATTAATTATATATTAGTTTGGCCAGCATCTCTAGTGCACAAGTAAATCCATCTGAATTCATGATCTAGATTAAGTGACTGGTGCTGTGCCAGGTGAGTGCAGGTTCAGGATCTGGTCTGAGAGATGGGCCCTTCCCAGACACACGTGCCTGGGCCACTGCAACTGCCGTCCTTTTCCTCCCTCCCTGCGAGCCCGTGCTCATGCCTCTGCGTGGCCAGCCATCTCAGCAGCTGCTTAGTCTCATAACGGTTAATACCAGCCTGGCTTCTTCTGCATGAGAATCATGATTTTAGTAGGCATTACATTTTTAAATTGCTACTTAGACGAGAATAATTTACTTGACGTTTATGTTATGTGGACTGTTTGGTTTTGTTTTTTTAAATAACCTATATATGAAGTTGTGGAATTGATATTATTTTCTTGGTATGTGATGTATATTCACATTATTATATGATGTGATTGATGTTAATTGGGCATATTGAATAGTTAAGTGTATCTTATCAGGCAGACAGATCTTCACAACAGGATGAGTATCCTCTTAAAGAGGATAAGTATTATATTACCTCTTCTACAGGAATGTAACAAATCTTGATGTGGTCTATACAATGTAGCTAATATTTACTATTTAGTAATTATTTGTAGCACTTTTTATTGAATTTATAATGCTGTATGTAAATTGTCTGATCAAATATATAAAAAATATATTGTACAGTGTTAGATGCCACATCACTTTAACTGTGTTAGGATATGCTAGCATCGTACTGTTTTTCCTCCCTCAGGTATATGTATAACCAACCATCTATTTTACAAGTAAAAAATAAATGGAATGGAATCTCAGATACTAATTAGAAGTAGTACCTAGAAACCCAATACTTGGAAATAATTCTGTGCTGAAAGACTTCAAAGGCATTTTGTCTTAAAAAGCTAGCATGTTAGAAAACATGAAGTGCAAGTTATTTACTACATTACGATTTTTTCCATTGTCTTGTGGTATTTCAGAAGAATAGTGTTTAATTGGCTTTAAGACTGCAGAAACATGGATGACAGCTTTTTGCCTGTTTTTCCATAGCTAAAAATAAAATTAAGTTTCATGGGTACTCCTGTAATTATTGCTTATTTACTGAAAATAATGAATATATTTTTCTTTGCATTATTTGATGTATACTCCCAGTATTTTTCATAGAGGTAGGAAGAACAGTGATTTAAGTCCTGCAGTAAGAGCCAGGGCCACTCTGTGCCAAACTTTGTCAGTGATGAATTTCAAATATTTTGAAACTTACAGTTTTCTCCCAGCTGCTTTGCTTTCTGTAGGGAATAAGTAACCTGCTCTTGCCAAGAGCTAGCTACTTTCTTTTGTTTCTTCTTTTTTTTTTTTTTTTTTTTTTAAAGTGAGAATCAAGGCACTTCTCTCTCCTCTCATCTCCCCAAAACCAAGTATGCCAAGCATGTCCTCATCACTGAGCACACACTCATCGTGAGGATATTTCACTCCAGGGACCTTGGAAGCTCTCTTCCTCTGCCCTTCTGCTGAGTAAGAAATGTGAAAAGCCTTTCTTAGAGTCATTGGTATCAGGCCAAGGGTTCTTGGCCCAAATTAAGCATCTGCTTGAAACAAGCCATCCATCCTCAAATGTAGTAGCTATTTTCTTCCTACGAAGTAGTTTCCTTCCTAGGAAATTCCATTTGTGGGTTCTTTTCCTGGAGGAAAAAAAGTGGAATACCTCTGTTGCCAGTGCAGGGCTGTGCCTTTAAAGCTGATCCAATGCTTTTTTTTGTGTAAGCTGAAAATAAGTGTTACCGTAACAGTAATGTTGTCACTGTTTATTGGGTTTCATATTTAGGGAAGATGCTACTGCAGAAAAAGCAATGTTTGCGCTCTGTGCAGATGGAATATGTGTGAGTTTGTATGGGGCATAGGAATTTATTTGCACATCTTAAGGAAAATAAGTAATCGAAACTGAGTAACTGGTCTTTAGATACATCATTGCATCACATTACCTGTGACTTCCAGCGGCCCAAGCACGAAATGTATTTTCAGACTCAAAATGAACCATCTCTAAGTATTCAGAATAGGTTTAGCCCTGAAAACTTAAATAGTGTCACTAAATGGAGGCTTGCTAATAGGTACTGCTCCTGAAAATGTGTGGGGCTAAAAAAGGATGTTGGGAAACTGGATGTGAGTTTACAACTTACGTTACCCTTTTTTTCTCTCTACATAGAGAAAATTTTCCAATATGTTATGAAAACTTGTTTTTGGTACTGTGCATGTCTATGCCTTTGGCACAAGGTCCTTTTTAAAAAGTGTAGGGTGATTGTTTTAATATAGAACACAAAGGATTCTTGAAGTCTGACCTACAGTGGCAGAGGAAGCCTCTACATTGTTCCTGTAGGCTGTTTTGATGGGAGACATAAGGCAATAAGGAAATGCTGGACATTTTTATTTTTAACATTCCTTTTTTTTGTAGGCAATTAGTGTTCTTATGCCGTCACATGCAGCCTCCCTGACTATGTGCTGTAGAGCTGTGAGATGTAGCCCATCCCTACAGGTGGTTACAGCCCTGTTAGCTGGAGCTGTGTTTACTGGCACTTGTGAGACCAAAACCCTCCCACAGCTCTGAGCAGGGCAGCAACAGCTGATGTGTAAGTCTCTGTTGTCATTGCTGCATGGGGATTTTTAAGGAAAATCTGCTTCCATAATTTTTTAAGTTGTAGTTCTTTAAGCACTTTACTGTTTTGGAAAGCACAGATCCTGATGATTTGCAAATATAACCATTTGCTTCTTCATGTGTGTAATATGTAACACAAACGTTTCCGCTGTGCAAAGCTATAATAATCAAAGGGCAGTATTTGAGGCTGTTTCCTATAATGGGTGGGCGGGAGATAGTTGAAGCGGTTGTGCTTTGACCTTGAATGGCAAAGTGCGGAAGAACAGTGTAGGGCCAGTCCCCACAGGTGTGTTTGCAGTATGCTGGATAAGTTTAGGTACAGTTTTGTATTTTTACTCTAATAGTGAATTGTTTCAGTGACACAAACTGGATTCAGACAGCACAAGTGGTGCACTCCACAGAACAGAGCAGAATAGGCTCTAAGTTCTGGTATTTGCTTAGTGTGTTTCACATTACACTGTAAAATTAAATGGATTTCTTTTATTGATAGTTCCCCCAGGCATTATTATAGTGAAAGGTCTTCCTTTAGGTAAGGTGTTAATGGCATCATAGTAGGATTTGTTTTTCTCCTTTGTCAGCTCATAGTATAATATCAAGAGATACAGTGGATTCTGCATTAAAGTGTTTAAAGCAAGTCTGCATGCTTTTTATGAAAGAAAACCCATCAGGAAATTACAGGCCTGGTGCCAGAATTGCAGGTCAAAATCCTGTAATCTGTGCTCTGAAAGAATTCAGGATAGAAGACCATGATGGGCCCTTTTGGCCTTGAAATCTCTGAATCCACTGTGTATAATGGATGCAGTTTATTCTGTTTACATCAGTTCTGACTGTCCAGCCTCTATGTAGTTAGAATATATAATTTGGAAGATAAAATCCACTTCATGTACTGCAGATGAGTATGTGGAACTGCTAAGTAGCTTCCCTGCAGAGACTTCAAGTTCAACCTGTAAACTAGCATAAAGTTTGGTTTTAGAACTAATCAAAGTGATCTGCATTTGGAAAAAATCTGAACATTTCTGTCTGTGTTCCAATTTGGTGCATGAAGTTTTTTTTTAATTGCACGGAAAGTGGAAATAATAGAACAAGATCTGTTTGACAAATTCAGCATCAGGAAAATGTTTAATAAAGATGTTAAAAATGAATAAATGTAAACAAATCTAAGGTCTCTCATTTAGCAAGGTATTTAATATTCTTCCAAAGCAAAATGTTTAGGTTTGAAAATATGGATGTTCTGCTGAAGGCACAGTTACACCAAAACAAATTTCATTCCTGTTAATATTTGTAGATCAGCCCTTCTTACATGCCCTGTAATACATTCTTGGTAATGGAGTAGAGGAGAAAAAGGAAGGATGTTTCTGTTCAGGTTTTCCTCATGACATAATGATGCTTATTCTGGATCTATTTATTTTAATAATTATAGATTATGAACACTGGTATGTATTTTTCCCCTTTTATCCTGTAGCTTATTCAGTCCTTCCAGCTATTTTTGTGGGTTTTTTGGATGCAAAAATAAGAAATCTTAGAATAATTTCTAAGTGTCTAAAGCAGTTATTGAGCAAGTATAGACTTACTAATGAAGTTAGCATTTCAATGAAAAAATTACACTTTTACTTAGGGAAAGCCAGAAACTAAGAAAATCGGTAACAGTGTTAATCTTAAAGGGGAGCATAATTCAAATGGAAAAGAAAAGATGAATTGCTGGAATTATCTGATCAGAAGCAGGTAAGCAGTATAGTTCCCTGGAATAATCAGTGGGACAAATTTGGAACCATAATTTAAATATTTATTCTTTGAAACTAATGTATGACTAACATATGGAGAAAAGTTCTATTGTTTCACTTGCAAATCACACCTGGAGCAGATCTGTGCTCCACCTTTTGTGGGTAACATGCAGTCAAATTACCACTAGATGTTCACGCTGTTAAGGAACAGTTGTTGGCTTGCCAAGAGTGCCCTTGTTCAACCTTTCCTTGATTTTCTTCTTCTTGTAATATTGCCACTCAGCTACATTTTATTTTAAATTAATAGCATAGATGAGCTGTACAAAATGTCCCTGTCGCCTTTGTAATTTTGAAAGAAGTAAAGTAAAGCACATGAAGATAATGTTAAGATAGAAACTTAATTGCTTGTGTCTCTTTCCCTTTACAACTAAGACTTCATCTTTGAGCCAAATAAAATCTGTTGGCAAGTGCTCCAAAATACAATTAGAATCCTTTCCAGGCCAGTATGAGGGGCTTTGGTTGATCCGTTTCTATCAGAAGGGTTGTATGTATGACTTCAAGCTTACGTCTGAGTTTTCTGTTTGCATCCTGAGGATAAGACTGTTTCCTAGGTCATTTAATCCTCCAGACCCTCTTCCTGCTCTTATGGAGCTCTGCACTGAGTGTGCCATGTAGGGCAGGACCCACTGGATCAAGATAAGCACTGTCCTGGTGATCCTGCACAGTTCCTGGCATTGCCTGTGTAGTTCCCCATGCTTCAGTGGACCAGTGGAATTACATGCACAGACTAGGCAATGATATCCAAAATAAATTAATGCCAAAGGAAATTCTGCCAGTGTTTTCAAATGTTGGTGCCAAGTCTGTGTTTTCATATCTATGTTGATTAGAGACCTACATACTCACCATTTAATTTTTAAATTATCTAGCATGGGTATTTCCCAAGAACTCCAGTAGTGTGGTAGGTAATGAACACATAATGAAAACAAGACCTCTTAAGTGCTTTCATTTCATAAATTAAAATTAGATACGCAGGATTTAATACTTCTGGGCAAAAATTTTAATGGCACATGTGACTTCTGAATCCCTAATTTCTGTTCAAAATCCAGATGACTGATCAGTAGAAATAATTTAATATAGACTGGTATTTTTGGTTCATAAAAAGATGCAAATAAAATCACAAAACAGTGCCTTGATGTGGTTTATGTATTACTGGTTGCATGGTAATTCTCAAGAGCTAATGATCTTCATTTAATCAACATGTTTTTCTCATAAATCGGAATGAGACACCTGCTATTTTGGAAAGAGCAGGTTAAATAATTGTGAACAGAAAATTGCCTACCTTTGTTTATTTTTATAATAACTTAGAGTATTTTGTTTACCTTTTAGTAGTATAAAATATAAAAAACAAGTCCTGTCAATCGTGTAGTTCTGTGACATTTAGCTGCACCTGCTAAATTGTGGGTCCACTGCACTGTGAAGCAAAACTCTCATTAAAGCCAGTACAGTCAGGATTTTAACAAAGATGTCTAAATTCTAGCAAAGCTGTTGGATTCAGTGCAATGAAATTGAAGCACATGGTAAATACCTCACCGAAAAGGGCCGAGAGTAAATGCACTAGTGGCTTACTGAATTTTTTGTACCCGCTGCCATAATGATGAATATTTATTACAATAAAAAGCATTTCTGTTGCACACACTGATACTTTATTTTTCAGCATCGTATTTTAAATTTAATTTCATTTCCAGTGGCAGCAAATTGATAGCTGTGAAATATGTCTTACTGTTATCTATAAGTCAGAATTTCAGAGTAGATTTAAACTACATATCTAAGGTCACAAACTTTTACCTTTTGCTACTCAATAGTTAGCAGATCCTCGCAGACCTGCACACAAAGTAATAAAAAATAGAGGGCATTGGTTTTCACAGATAATTAGCAATCCCTTCTACTGCATGTTCCACATCTCAAATGGTGTTCCTTATCAGCATCCAGTTGATGATGACATAACTATTTCTAGAGGCAGAGGCTCAGACTTTGAGCTGTGGAGATACCATGTTCACTGCTAGCCAAAATAGCAGCTGTGTTGGCAAGCGTTTACACCAAGTGGCAGTGTCTTTGCAGCACTGGAGGAGGCTTGCATCCACATGTGCAGAGCCTCAAGGAAGAGACCGTGTGTACATAAAGGAACCATCTCTAGTTTTGTTACTAATATTTTCTCATATTAGTAAATAAATCCAAAGCTTTTTTTCTCTTTTGAATAATTTCATGGTTTTGATGAGGACTGAAGCTTCAGTACTGTTTGTGAATGGGGATGCACTCTGCGGAGTACTAGTCATGGAAAAGGCAGTAGAGAGCCATTCAGATTAAGCTGGATAGAATTAAATATTCTCCTGGTCGTGGAATATTATGACATATTGCAAATAATCAACATTATTTTCATTCCTAGATTATTCTTTCCCTGTATTGACTATGGGCCAAGGTTCAATACAGTCAAACCATTCATTACAGAGGAGAGTTTGCTTTTGTAATGGCTAATGAGGTAATTTTTGTGTGTGTGTGATGCAGTCTTATAATAGCAGTGCCAGCCGTGGTAAATTTGATGATTGTTGTTTTCATTACAGTAGAAAGCTTATTCTGAAGACGTGAATAGTCATTAAAAATTGAGGAAAATGGAGCACTGAATGGGAATGTTATTTGCCACTGTAATACTCTGAAAATTGGTATTTAATGGGATTGATATGCATATTTTGTTTTGGGACATAATATGTTGTCCTCTGATTTCACTGACTAAAGCTGGAGAGTTATGATACATTGGTAGAAGGTAGTCCCATCCTGAATGAAACATATGATAAGATCTGGGTAAAACTAGTTTGATAGTATACATATATTTATTTCACATTTCAAGTGCTTGTGAACACTTATTTTCCACAAAACCATCTGCAGGTTTTTTCAGTAGCAAATGATCTGACTCTAGACTATCCTTGCTCTCACTTAGGGTTTAGATGTTACATTGCATAATCATGTGCTCTGTGTCCTCTGTTTTGATTATAATTTCTTCAAGAAATTACTAGAGCCTGTACTGGATTTAGCACAATTTCCATGTACTACAGAAATTAGCTGGAGAACAGTAAATAATAAGCATCAGCATTGTCAGTGTAAACCTGTAAATCCTATGCCATGACCTCGTTTGCCTTTGACGTGCTCTACTGGGAGTCCAGAATCTCAAGAGCTACATTACGCAGCTGGTTAAGGACAGCCCTGAGGCCGCTTCGACATCGCGACATTGTACTTGGGATCTTTTCACTGCAAGCTGGCAGCCTGAGCGTGATGGTAGGCACTGAACCATCAGTTCTGGCTGAATCTGCTTGCTGAGACACCTTAGTGTGGACAAAAGCGGGTGAGCAACTGCAGCCCTAGGGCTGCTCTGGAGACTGGCCTTTTACCGTGATATGTACGTAGCCACTGAATTTTAATTTTCTCACTTGTTGGGCTTGTCTATGAAATGCCAGTCGCATCTAGAGCGCTGCGGAAGTAGGAACGATGGTGAGCTCTCAGGAGTGTGTGGAAGGCACAGGAAGTTCACATTTCTATTGCAGGTTGAAATACCCAGTTTTAGTTGAGAATTGTAATTATATAGGAGTAGAGAAGCATATAAACCGTCCTTCCTTGAAATCACTGTATCTTATCCGAAGTGCAGCCTTGCCAGTTCAGCGATCTGTGTGAAATTCGGCCTGGACCACGCTGCCCACTCCAAAGCAGAGCTTCCACGTCCCATCTGGCTTGTCCTCTTGACAGTCTCAGCAAAAGGTCAGCTCCTGAGGCTATCAGAGAAGTGCTGCCATTATTATCTCTCTGGGGAAGAGGCTGGGATAGGATGTGTGACTGAAACTGATAATTTGTTCCCTAATTTTCTCAATAGTCCAGGGACATGTACATTATTGGGGCAACAGCTGGCTGAGTCCGTTGCTAAGCTGGCTCAGTAATGGTCCTTGGTGCAATGCAAGAGAGCAACCAGAGATTTTTTTTTTATTCCTGACCAAAAATGTTTCCATGTAGTTGGGAAAGCTGAGCAGTTTTGTGGGAAATTTAGGAAAAGGTGGAGTGTTCTAGGCTGGCAAAATTACATCTACAACGTCTGATGTTTCACCTTCACTGTGCAATGTGGGGTGAGAAAACCAAAGAGTTGGTAAAACTTGCCCAGCTCTTCCTCTAAATTTTTTAGCACCTTAAGTACACTACATCTTCTAATTTGAAGTGCCTATATATATATTTTTTTTTTTTTTTACAGAGAGAACAGCTAAGTAGAAGTGTAGGCATCATAAGGTACCCAGGAGTAATAACCTGGTGGACCTTACTAGAGTTGTGTGGCACATGAGCAGTGATGTATCCTATTAGGAAAGCTTTGTCTGCTGTGAATCCTGCCCCTTCCCCTCCTCTTTCTCTTGGTGCTGATTTACTGTTAATTGCATTTCAAACAAATTGGAATGGACTAATAGGCTCAAGTCTGTTATCCCAGCTTTTAACACCATGAAATCATGTTTAGTGCTTTGCTCGGGGAGGGGGGAAAATTAATATCCCTAGCATTTTCCTCCCAGTAATGACAGAAATACAGATGGAGATTTCTGCATTTAAAAAAGTGGAATGGGGAAAGTGTGAGGAGGTATGGCAGAAACAGTAAAATCTTCTGCTTTAGTCCATCAACTGATTGCTCTTTGGGTTAGATAACTGCCTCCCATTTATGCTAGTACACACTTAGGTCTTTGCATTTTCATTTGTTTTTATTAATTTGCTTTGTAGGGCTTTGTCCAGTTGTGTTCTAGAAGTGAAGGAGACTTATTACTTCTGATAGGAGCTTAATTATGGCATAACTCCTATTTTCTTTCAGCTTTTTGTAATTGTTAGACAAGACAGCTGTTTAAATGATGTAAGTTAACATCTTGCTGTGTCACATGACGTATTGACCATTTCAAAAAGCTGGAACTCAGCTCTAGCTGTGTTACTCTAACTGTGCTCTTGAAACGGAGAAAATGAGACAGACCGTGCTGGGGCAGCCTCGATTTTGGAAGTCTGAGGGAGCAGATCTATGTAGAGGTGCTATGCTCACTCCCAAGCAGAGTTCCAGGGGAGCTGAAGAGAACTGCAGGAAAATGTCTCCATCCAGGAAGACTGGAGAAGAAATAGCTTTTACTCCATCCAACAAGACTGGAGAAGAAATAGCTCCAGCCAGCTATTTCTGCTATCTGCCATGGATGGCAGGACTAAAGCCCTCAAGGGGTTGCAGTTAAGTTACCAGTTAATAAACTAGTAAATTTGTAGGAAAAACTTGAAAATTTCTGAATTAGAACAGCTTTGTGTCGTCATGGCAGTAATAAAAGAGGAATGTATTTTTCAAAACTGGGTGTGATGTTTAGTTTTGCTGTGAAAACTAAGCTGACAAGCACACCTGGATTCTGCAGCATGTATGGGTAGAGCCTCAGTACAGTCACTGGAACTTTATTCAGCTACATTCTCTGTGATTACATGCATTTCAGTCTAGCTATATCTTTGTTGTCTTCATGAAGTAATTCAGCTCCTTCCCTTGGGTTTACATCTTTTCAACATGTACAGAAGTAGCTTACTTAGGCAGCAGACAGTCACGTTCCTCCAGCTGAGCTTGCCACAGACATTACTACCTGTGGCTGTTGGTCGCTGTCTACCTTTATTGCCTCCCACAGCTCTGCAGTGAGTATTTCCTTACCTGCTTCAGTTGAAACTCAAGAAGGCTTGGTTTAACTGCACTATATATTTCATTATTGTATTTTTTTTCTTGTAAATCAATCCCCCAGTGGATTTGTTAATATTCAAGAGCTGTCTACTTCCTCAGTCCAGTCTGAAGTGCTGGCATGGGGATACCAGCAGTTGTAATAATGACGCACAATCCTGTGCAATTGCATGATAGGGAAGAAATCTGTGATTTTATAAATGAATAGTGACTGTTGAGAAGCATTGAAGATTTTCATACACTAAAGTAATCAGGACCACTGAAAACTGGCATGAGTTGAGCATGACTTGATCTGATATCCAATGACAAGATTAGGAAAAGAGGAAGATACATTGATTATGGATGGAGATTTGAATTTTCTAGCCCAGTGCAGCATGCCTGGACACTTTATTCTGGAGTTGAAGAAAGTAGGAGGATACGTTCTGTGCAAATGCCTGCACTCACAGTTTGTGCTACTTACCCCTTTCTGCACAAATATACAACATAGAGTAAACATAATTAAAAAAAATCCAGGTTTTTTTTGATTAGGCTGATTAATCCATCAATATCAGCATAACAGTCGAGGTCTCCTCTCTTGGGCTCTATCTTCACATTAATATAGCTCTGTGTAATAACTGAGAAGGCCACCTTCTCAGCAGAGCAAATTTTCCTGTGTCCGGTGGGATGCCTCTGTGACTGTGCTGCTTCCATTTCTGTAGCTACTGTGCCATAAGAGCTTGTCGTGGTTTAACCCCAGCCAGCAACACAGCACCACGCAGCCGCTCACTCGCTCCCCCCCCACCCAGTGGGA
>JAVKLA010000001.1:44757300-44769538 GCA_034782735.1 Sagittarius serpentarius | reverse complement strand
AAAAATTCGGGAGTGAAGGTGTGCCTGGAAAAAAGGGGGGTGGGGGGAAGGTGTTTTTAAGATTTGGTTTTATTTTCTCATTACCTACTCTGGTTTGATTGGCAATAAATTAAGTTCATTTTTCCCCAAATCGAGTCTGTTTTGCCCATGACAGTAGTTGGTTAAGTGATCTCTCCCTGTCCTTATCTTGACCCATGAGCCTTTTATTATATTCTCTCTCTCCTGTCCAGTCGAGGAGGGGGAGTGATAGAGCAGCTTTGGTGGGCACCTGGCATCTAGCCAGGGTCAACCCACCATATCCGCTTATGCTGAAGAATTGCATCAACCCTTATTGCCATGATATTGCATTGAGAACACATAGTACAGTATTTATCTCTATAAGCCCATAAGCTTTTCTTTCCATACTGCTCTTCAGTTCCAGACTCCCATCCACAATAATGACTGGTTAACCAGGTGAGACAGATCACTTGGCAGGAGTACCCTGTCTTCCTCTTTTATTTTTCTTAGTGATACTATTTTTAATCCTCCTAACGTGTTTCCCGTTAATTCTGTATAATATAAGCTTTGGAATCACAATGTCATAAAATAACTCAAATAGCTTGAAGAAAACCCAATATACAGTTTCAGCATAGTTGCCTCTATCAAACATAACCCTGTCAAACTTTGTTTAAAAGCATCTATGTTCCATAAAATGCTATCAGGTATTAATTATATTACTAGCCAGTATTTTGTAGGAAGAATCTAGGATTTATTGTGCCACAATTTTATTTGGGACTGATGTCAGGATAACTTATGTACAGACCCTTGGTTGTCTGTCTTCACCTTTTAGTAGCACAGAATAAACTTATCAGTCATCCAGTGCTCTGGAGTCCCCAAAGTTTTCAGAAATTTGAGACCTATTACAAGTAGGAAATTTTAAATTACTTTTTTTGAAGACTGTTTTGTGTACATCATCCAGGGCTAGTGAGTTGATAACGTGTTCTTTTTTAGAGTCTTCCTCACATTCTCCTTTGCTCAAGACAGAATGCTTTCTACTTTAGTGATGTCCTTAGATGGATAATGTGGCTCTTCAGTGCTGCAATTTGTGCCCAGCCAAGAGGTTTTTACATGATACTACTCTTTGTTTTAAATTAAATGAGAATTTCTTTGAAGTTGGAAATCTCTTCTCTGAATGGCCTTGTGAAGTGTCAGGGATCCCTGAACTTCTTTGTGGTAAAGACACCAAGATAATAAAATAAATCAGTCAGTTGTGTAAATGGACAATGTTAAGGACTAGGTATTATTTTTTCTGTAGACTTTTTGACTCTAGGTAACAAAAATTTCAAAACAAATGTATGTTTATGGCTTTTATTTACATTAGAGCTATTAATAAGAAAAATCATCATTATGTGTGACCATCAACTGTCACATTATCCAGCCTGGCAAGCTATTGATTGGAATGAGACATCCATATAAATTAATATGATTACTTTTGAAGACTGTATGCTCAATGCTTGCATGGTATTTTGATATAATCTTTTATCTGAGAATCTCCATGCATTTTGCAAGCGTTCATTTAATTTATGCACTTCAGGAGTTAACTACTGAATCCAATATAGAGAGGAAAGCCTAAGTTCAGTGAGAGGTATAATTACTGTCCAGTAAATTCTGCCTTTTGAAGAGGTCTGATTCTCAGTTTTCTGCTCTGATCATTTGAATAAATTTTCTTCTAACTTGAGAACACAGGCTTTAATTTATGTCATTCACAGTATTTGCTATGCCAGATGCTGTTTCACACCATGTGTATGACTTGCAAGAAGAGCCCTAGGACTGCGTATTTTACTCATGGTCCTGTTAGCAATTTTAAGGGAAAGTTCTTTATTTGGGTGAAATGTTCTTGGTAGAGTTAGTTAATGAAGCACAACGCTATAAATCCTGTTGGCCAAATGTACATGGCATGTAGAAAAGTAGATAACTGAGAAGGAGTTACATTCTGATGCTGTTGTTTGGATTTGGGTAGCATATCAGTCTCACATATGGACTGAAAAGGCCTTGTTCAGAGCACTGTTCAAGCAGGGGGAATGAATGTGGCTAGCTGTTGACAGCTGTTCAGTGTTTCTGGGTTATATGTGCCATTTCTCACATTGTGGTTTACTTGTAATTGGGGACGGCTCTTTGGCCAGACAACTTTATTTTTTCTATAATATTGCTTAGCACAGTGGTACAACATCATTGGGGATTTTCAGTGCTAGGGTACCTAAAAGAATACATGCAAAAACCCCTAAAAGAAGTTGCAAAAACTTTAATGTTCTGTAGTAGTCAGTAACTTGAAACCAAAATAACTTCCTACAAAGTTACCTTTTTAAATTCAAAATTAATATTGGAATCTTTTTCTTTATAAGAAGTTGCTATTAATTCCACACTTCACAATCTGATTTTCCTTCCTAAACAACAGCTCCGATAATACTGTCCTAAACTCCATCAATCCCACCCCACTTCCCAGCCATGATCCTGAAATAGCTTTGTAAGCTCATCAAATGAGGCTTCATTAATTTTACAGAACATACCAGAGGACATTCAGTAGTGCTGTATATATAGAGTTTCTGTGGAGTCAATTAAAATACAGCTACATTTTTCTGAATAAGCGAAGCGTTTTTTTTATGATAGCATAACCTTTTTCTCCAGTCATGTTTACTTCCCACTTCATAAAATTTGGGAATCTATAATGAATTTCTCAGACATTACTGAGGATTAGTAAAGTTCACTTGTGTTTCCTTTAGGCTTAATTTAGAACTTCTCTTATGCTTTCTAAAAATAGTTTCATTTGATTAAAATAAATCTCTTACATGGGTTTTAAATAACATGAAATAATCAGCACTCAGTCTATTCAATCTCTTATTAGAAATAGTGGGATATTGGAACCAATTATTTTTTTTTTTTAATCAAGGCTTATGTAGTTATTGTGTATTTCTTGGTAATTTTGCAGGTATTGATACAAACAGATACAAAGCCTTTTTCATAGGAGCCACAATTAATTTTGTAATATTTTTTTTTCTTTAGTTCAGGTTTATTCAATTATTTTTCCTATGGAAACTTATAAATCAACTAAGTGGTAGAAGGAAAAAAATTACAACAGTTCATTCCACGGTGTTTTAAATGTTCTACAAATGGACATACTTAGCTTTAACCCTCCTTTGCTAACATTCAGTGTGTGTGACGATCTGGTATTCTGTGGCCCAGCACTAATCACACAGGACATGGACTGTCTTTTAAGACCTATCTTTCTCAGTCGAGTTACCAGAGGTACAGAATAGTACAGAAGGTTTGTTAGAATCACTTCTAAGGAGATATATGAATATGGTGTCGAGCAAAAGCTTTTTTCTTTGCAAAACTTTACTTGGGTATATGGCCCTTTTCATATGAATATGGTTGGACCTGAAAGTGTCAGAGTGGACAGTGATACCTAGGTGAGAGCAATTTTATGTTCAAGATGTCACTTCATTCACAGCAATTCCATTGTATATGTTTCTGCCACAGAAAATATTTCCATTTAAATGAAATAATATTTTTGAGGTGAACATGCTGTAGGGCATAGACTGGCATTTTTGAAGCTCATGAGGCAAATCAACAAAACTAGATATTATGAGTGCAATTCCTCTCTCAATCTTGCTTGCATATTGTAATAAAGATATTCTAATGACTTTAATATGCTGGTTTTCTCTACAGATGTATTAAATACTCAAATGTGTTTGCTAACTGTTAATGCCTTTGTTGTTGCAGATACAGCAGTGGTATATAAAAATAGGAACGGACATGTTGTTGAACTGAATGTAGAAACAAATACAACTACATTATTATTGGAAAATACAACTTTTGTAAGTAATACATATTATTTACTTATTTCTTAGTGGAAGTCTGCTAAAATTTTTTCCTGCAACAGGAGTGACAGAGTATAATATTTGAAGGTTACAGAAAATACATTTATAACCTAGATTAAATTGTATATAAATGGGAAGTATAGTCCATTCCCCTGTCAGTGTACAATTTCTGGCTGAAGTTACTTGTTGTTTTAGTCAACCTACGTGTAAATAACCAAGATGTTGGAGGATATGTTGTTGGCTGTAGTCCATGCTTTATTCAGGCCATTTGAAGGATCATGCCTGGCATACGTGCTGGTGAATCTATCTGATGTCTATTATAATAAGAGATTTCATAAAATGAGGGAAAGCTACACAAAATGTTGAGAGCTTTTCACTATTAGAAAAGGGGAAAAGTGTTCAAAAATCATATGAAGATTTTCCTTTAGGCAATTAAATATGCAAAGAAAAATGTATTTCCTAGTCCTGTGTCGTGGTTTAACCCCAGCCAGCAACTCAGCACCACGCGGCCGCTCACTCATTTCCCCCCCCACCCAGTGGGATGGGGCAGAGAAATCAGAAAATAAAGCTCGTGGGTTGAGATAAGAACAGTTTAACAGAACAGAAAGGAACGAACTAGCAATGACACTAATAACAACAATAAAGTGACAATAATAATAAAAGGATTGGAATACCCAAGACAAGTGATGCCAAATGCAAATTGCTCACCACTCACTGACCGATGCCTGAGCTGTGCTTCTCCCCGCCGCCCCAAGCTGGGCATGACATGCCATGGTATGGAATCCCCCTTTGGCCAGTTTGGGTCAGCTGTCCTGGCTGTGTTCCCTCCCAACTTTGCTGTGCCCCTCCTGCCTTCTTGCTGGCTGGGCACGAGAAGCTGAAAAGTCCTTGACTTAGTCTAAACATGACTTAGCAACAACTGAGAACATCAGGGTGTTATCAACATTCTTCTCATGGTAAACCCAAAACACAGCGCTGTACCAGCTACTAGGAAGAAATTAACTCTATCCCAGCCGAAACCAGGACATCCTGTTAATCTCTGGTTTACTTGTTCCTCTGTGCTTTAATGTCAAACTAGATGATTGGTTATTATTTCTCTTGACCAGTAAATAGTATATACATGAGTGGTTTGCATGTATTTCTGACTAGCAGTAACTGCTAAGAAATGCTTAAATGTCTTAGTCTACATTTTCTTTTGCTTTGCTTGGTGATGTTATTCTCAGTGATATTACTTATGTCCTACCCTGTAATTCTTTTTTATCAGGGTTTTGCAGCATAAACGCGTGGTTTGTCAATCTTTCTTCATAAATACTCCATACAGACCACTGGCTGTTAATTGTTAATCCCTGTATTTTTAGTTTAGTAAAATCTTTTGCACCTCCAGACCCAAAAGGATGACTCATTTTCATCAGGCATCTTTGGCAAAGGCTGATTTTATTCCTGGTCTGTTCCTGGTCTTTGCTGATACAGATTCCTCCTTTCAAAGCATAAAGCCCCTGGTGACCCTTTCTTCTAACTCCTCAAACTAGAAGGAGTAGAGCAAAAGTTCAGGTAAAGGAACTTGATGCTGTCTTCGTAGGTCAACGTAAGGATGAAGCAGAAGGGAGGAGAGAATTGTATTTTAATGGTGTGTGTGTGAGGCTCCCTTTCTGTAAGCTGCACCCTTCCATATGTGGGGATGTGCCTCAGGGTACCTCTTAGCCCCAGAAAGGCTGGCAGACACAATTAAATATGGGTGAAAAGGTGAATTTCTGTGAAGTACAAACCACAAAGTATTGCAGAGCATTTTCCCTCTTATCCATGTATCTGTGTGTGTGAGCGCTTGCCTGGCTAAGTAGAGGGTTAACTGTGTCAGGCCTATGTATTGCCTTTAGTGTATAACTTGAATGCAAGCAGCTGCTTGTGCATCCCTGGCTATAAAACTTGACTTTAATGACAAGACTTGAGTTTCCTCACAGATGAATTCATACACTTTTGGCTGCAAGTATTTGGCTCATGTTGTCAAGTGTAATGCCAGCATGACAAGCTATTCAGGCCATTATGCTAAAACAGTCTTGCCAAGTAATGATGGATCAGTATGGACAGGCTGCTTCGCACTGCGAGCGTCGCCTGTTTTCACGGAGTTGCTCTTCTCTGGGCTTTTTATGGAACTGATTTATCCTTAAGCCACGCAGACTGAGAGAGCTCTAGACACTAGATATCTACTCTTAATTAGAAACTCTTAATTGGGAAACTGATCGAAAATAGATAATATTCAAGCAACCATTTAACAATTACATATGGAACAGAGACAAATAAAAATGTCAGTGTGTTTTTTCCTGTGACTGTACACAGTCAAAAGCTGAGCATGTTAGAGGTAAATAAAGTGAATTCCAGCACTGATTATTCATATGGAAGTAGAATAAAAAGCTGAAAATAGAACAAAAGACTCGGTAAGTTTGTTGGTGTATGTTTGGCAGAGAGCAATGTGAAATGCTGCTGTGCCGAGCTGTCTGTTGACAAGGTGGCCAGCGATCTTAATAGGAGATCATAACGTTACAGAGGCAGACTGTACAGCTGAAATCAAAAGCTAAGCTCCACTGTCCCTGGATTCACAAGGCTGAATGTACTCTTCCAAAGTTAGACACCTGGATCGTTAATCAAACATTTTCCTTGCTCAGTGTCACATCTGCTTAATCAGTGGTGCATAATTAGAATGGTGCTGGTGTAATGACATGCAGAGACGTCTTGTATTAATAAAAAATACAGCACAGATCCAACATAGGCAGCGGCAACCCAAGTTCCCTCATTCTTCCCTATCAAAGGGTTTTCGTCATGGAAGAGTCACCTTTTGATGGGAGTTATGAGCCTGCTTTCAGTCTGTGTTCCCTCTCCTGTTTGCCTCTCTCCTCAAGCAGCCCACAGAAGTGGCAGCTTTTTCTTAGTAATGTTGATAATTGTCCATTGAAAATTGAACTGCCATGATAAACTCATTGCGCAGAGGCAAGGGGCTAGCAGTGACTCTTTGTCACTACTGATTGGGCTGTATTTGAACTAGCAGCTCAGAATAGATTTTCTTTTTTCCTCATTGCTAATCCCCTAAAGCAGTCTTCACTGTGTAAAGATCAGTGGCTCTTCTTTTACATCTTAGAGACTGCCGTTTTTGTGCAAAGTAAATTTCTTTTATCCTTCTTTGTGTTGCTTATTGTCTAAAAGTCAGATAGCCCTACTGAAGAGCTGCTATGCTGACTGTGAATGTGTATCACCAAAAAAGCAGGCTGCAGTGTTTTTAAAAACATGTTATGTGCATAAAAAAACCCCACCTTTAAAAATGTTTAAAAATATGTTTAAAAATAGTCATGCACCTAGGAAGAAGAAAGGCTAGTGTTTTTTCATTCTAAGATGCCCATTTCTCTTCCATAGGGAAGTATCTATGCAAAGTTCCTGAATTAAAGTATTTTTTTCCAGTTTCATTATGTTTTATTCAGAAGTAAAAGAAATTACTGCACTTCATTTGTCCTTTTCAAATGGAATGCTTTTCTATAATCAATCTATCAGTAAAACAATCAGGCCTTTATATAATTAAACTATCAGCAAGGCAATATTATGGGTAACAAATACAGTGACATAAGTGATAAGAGTAGCTTGCAAGGCACAAAGAATAACTGTTAGCATCTTCGGGTATCATAATTTAAAAATGTTTTCTAATACATATTTTTCCTCTGAGTGTATTCGTGTAGTGCATCCTGTTTAAGCTGTCTACTAAACAGTTAATATTCTAAGCCAGCGGCATATAAATGTTAACAGCTGGAGGCTGGGCAAGTCTATTAAATGGAGCCAAAAAAAGCCCTCGACATTAATCACTGTGTGGCATCCTGATGTTTGCGATGCTGTCTGGATATGTGATTACAATATGTTCTCTGTCATCTATCTGAGGTGCCTATCACCATGATTGTAAGTGACATGCCTACCAGTTTTTCAGCATTTAGCGATACTTTATTACACATTACAGTTCAAAAATAAGTAACATTATGCCGCATTTATCTAAGTAATTTCAGTGTTTAACAAGCATTTTATTTACTCCTTTTGCTGTCAACTGTTACATAAAGTCACTAGGAGCGGGTTACTGGTTCACACACAACCCAGCCACAAGATCTGTGAGAGAAAGGAGAGCATGGAGGACCATGTGGATTCTTTCGCCCAGGGGAGGTTGTCCGTCTGGTCCTTTATCATGCTTCTAGCGCAGCCTCTCTAGTCTGTTTTACAATCCTTAAACCCAAACCAAAATGAAAAAAACAAACACAGAGATGAGAGAAAACATGTGTAGGGACTGTGTGTTCTGTTATGGCACTTCCCGTATGTATTGAATCCTCTGAAAAAAACCTTTGCCTTCATTTCTCCCTCTTCAAAAAAGCTGCAATAATTATGAAAGTGGTAAGACTGTTACTTGTTAGCCCTTAGTTCCACTGCTTTTGCGGTGGATGCAAGCAAAATTATTTGGATACCACGCATACACCCTACAAACACTCAGTCCAGGATCCTGGGTCATAAATGAATCTAGCGTGACTCCTTAAGCCTTTTGAGTGTAGATGATGGGATATATTTTGAATCATCAAATAAGAGGCTGTTGATTTGTTTGCAGCGCCTGACAAAACAAGTATAATTGTTTTCAGTTTGGAAACTCTAGAATAGGGTCTTGTATTTACAACAGCTTCTCCCCAGCTGTATGCTTTGGACTCTTTTAAAACCCAGCAATTCCTGACTTGCTCTCCTCCTTGATTTCAGTGCCTTTCCACAACTCTTTTCAAGCTCAAGGCGAAACTGCATCCTGGTGCACAGCAAAAAAATATTACTGAGTTGCAAACCTGTTTACAGGGGCTTGCCAGGAGTATACGCTAGAGTATGTTGTATTGTATTACTGTGGACCATCTTTTACACAAGGATGGAGAGAGAAGGATTACTTCTTGCTGCTTGCTAGTTAAGGAGTGGCGTCAGAAGGGTGAGCAGAGCAGGAGTAGCCTTGGCTCATGACTCATGAGTAGGCTGTGGCATCCCAGCTGTGAAAACCCTGTGGAGGCGTTGCAGCCAAAAGCGGAGAATGAGAGTTTTAGTCTAAGCAGAGCTGTTGGCAGGGACTGTTTTGTTGTGGTTTACAGACTGTCGTTCATAAACGGCCCTTCTTGTTGATAGTTCTCTTCTTTTTGATTTTTTTTTGTTTTGTGTTCCCCACCGCCACACCCCCTTCCTCTTTAGATGTGAAACTCGGTGCAGCATCTTATGCAATTATAGTTCCTCTGTTGATTAATGTAGATTTAATTGCAAGAGTAGTTTACATGCTTATATTTTAAGAGCCTTGTGTAAGAGATTAATGAAAGGGTGAATAATGGTAAATACATTAAACAACATTATATAACCACATAAATATTAGTAATTGTTGCAACAGTGGACATTTTAATGACCCACACATGTTGTAAATAGGTGGTTATGAACATTGTAACATTATCTCTGCTCTCCCATGCTCCTCTAAATGTTAAATAACCCCCTCAGCAAAACCTTTGCAGTAGAGGGGTTTTATGAGTTCGGGTTTATTGTTGCAGTGCACCACTGTGCATAGAGATGGGAAGGCTTGACAAAAGTGCAGGCGAGAGTACTCCAAACTGTCAGGTTAGGGTAGCTCTGTGTGGGATCTCTCTAAATAATAGTTGTGAAGAGATCATTCCTTGGTACAGAAAATAGTTAAGGGTTAACTATATGAAAGATGGGGAATGGAAGGGAGAAAATTATGTGATTTACTGGTTAGAGGTAATTGAGGCAATAATACGAGCCTCCTGTGAGCTGCACAGGTCGTTCATGTCTTTTTTATGTCCTACAATCACCTTCTCCTGTGTGTGAAACATGAGGAGTTTCAGGTGGGTTTGGGGAATTTGAGAACCACCAGTCCAGGATGGCCCCCATCCATAGGGTAGAGTTCACCTTAGATCATGTTTTAGGGCACGTTCATCTTTTACATGGGATAGGAAGCCTGAGTGTTAACAGTTACATAGCATTGCAGCATTTTTGGATCTAGATTAAATGCTCAGGTGCATTATGAAATGTAACCTTGGAAACCGAAGTTTTTCAACATTCTAATTAATGTGCATTTTCCTAATTACAACCTGACTCGATTCCCAGAGGTCCCCTGTTTCTACTGCTACTAGGCTTGCTCTTCTGCTAGGCTCCACTCTCATCTAACCACCCCATGGTCCATCTTCCCCTTTCAGTTGCAGCAGTGGTAATGGAAGGAAAATCCCATTGTTCCCTTGGTTGCTGGTACCACCAAGGAAACTGCTACATGCCAAGTGCCTTCTCATTTTGCAGCTAGTGCAATTATGTCCCATCTGATTCCTCTTATGCATTGCCATTTGATCAATGCCTCTCTGATAAGTTGAGCTGAATACCTATGAATGCTAATGAACTCCCATACATTGATGTTCAGTTATACCATTAAGTTAAAATTCTGATACAGATGTAGGTATGTGATATAGAGATGTATAATTTCCTAAGTAGTAGTATTGCCACCAGGCTTTAAAGTAACATTCTAGAGGTCTTGAAATATTTTATCCTGGATGAAAACCAAACATTTTTAAAGCCTAAATGTGTGTAAACTGAGCACTAAACAATAATTGGAGGATAATAATAGGAGTGTGGAAGATGTAAATTTCTGGGAAAAGCAGAAGAACAGGAAACTGAAACAGAAGGAGGGGTAAAACTAAAGGAAAAAACCCACCAATAACAAATAAGTAAACTCCACAAAAGTGAGAATTTCCTCTGCTAGGTTTTAACTGTGATATATTGTTTCACTTAAAACTATCCATCTGAAACTATGAAAAAAGAGTGCTATAAAGTGTTGACAGATGTTAAGGATACATTCTTACAGCTCTGGGCTAGACTATATTATAGGTAACTTCCATCTGTCAGGTCTATAGCATATTTTCAAAAAAAATATGAATAAGGCACTGATTTAAATGTTATAGTAGCTAAAATCCACAAAAATAGTAAACCCAATATTTTACAGTAGTTGAAAGAATAGAGCAAAGATGAAGGTAGTAGCCAGTACATCAACAACTCAGAACCAGGCTTTAAGAAAACAGAAGAAATAAAAGGGAGCTGCTACTGAGGGGCCCTTGCTGAGGATGCAGAACCTAAACCCAGCCTAAAATTTCTCTTAAACACAGTCATAACAGGCATTTCTTTTAACAGCAGAACACACTTAAAATGCAAAATATTGACATTGGAAATCAAACTTGATCATATATTGTTCATTGGAATTTTGTTTTCCATTTTAATCATCCATACGGAAAGGTGGAAGGAAAGCCAATTATATGTGTGTGTGTGTGGGGGGGTTGTCCCATATATATATTTGTTGCAGAATTGCTTTTTTTTAGCTTTCACTCTTACAGTCTCGAGCTCTTCTCCTCTTCTTTTCTTTCCATGCAAAATTATGTTTAGCAGGACATATTTGGAATGTGGATGAGAGAAGGAAGCTGGAAAGCTGAAGGGCAAAAGACTGTTTAAATGTACTGTGTCCTTTTGCCTCCATTTGACTTTAACCCTTGGAATCTATGGTGACAGTGAGACTAGCAGTCATTGCTTGTCCATGGGATCGTCACATGATGGATTGCTGTCAGGAGAAGAATTAAAACTCTTTACCATGTGAGGTATTTCAAAGAAACCTAGAAATGCAGTGTTTAGTATGGTTAGACCTAATTATACAGTCAGTGGGGCTTTTGGTTGGGTGGGGAACGCAAGGTCAGATACAGGATCATTCTTTCATGTCTGAAAAAGTGAAATGATGTCAAATTCAGCAATATAGGAAAAGGGATGACAGATTTGTGAACTAAGAAGGGAAGACAGTGTACAGGTGTTTAAAAACCATATTTTTGGCTCAGAATTATGCACCAGTGTGAAATGTAACTAATTTAGGGATTCCAGCAATTTATCTAGTTGAAGTGTTTTCTGGTTGCATGCAGCTGACACGCGGAGCAAACTCTACCTCTCAGAGAGAGTTATAAAGCAGGTATGTTTATTGAGCGCTGGGTGCATGGGGGATCGCTCCTCCAATGGCACGCACACCGTCCCAGCAAACAGCTGGATATTTATTGTACCAGAACATATATATTCATGGAGTTACACAATACAAAGCATACATATGTATAAGCCAGGGCGGCGTTAGTCCGAAAAGCCTAAGTCGGCAGTTCTAAAAAGTTTATGTCATCTTGCGCAGGCTCAGATCTGTCTCTGGTGGTCGTTTACTTCTTCAGGGGTCTTATTTTCTTCTTCCTCTTCTGTCCTTTAGATGAACTTTAGTCATTTACACATGCTTTCTCCTTACTTGTTGATTTCAGCAGTTCCTAACAAGTCCT
>JAVKLA010000001.1:44741259-44757200 GCA_034782735.1 Sagittarius serpentarius | reverse complement strand
ATAGTCAAGGTTAGCAGCGTCATTAAGAAGCAGCAAGTGGTTAGTCATTAGCAAAGCAGATAATTGTTTTTCTGTTTTTCTGTCTGACAGCTGATGGTTTTCGTAGGGATTTTAAGTCTTGATGTGGCTAGGCAGAACTGACAAATATTAGGGACATAAGGAGATGACTTTCCCTTTTTCCTTCTCTTCTGCCTTTCCTCTGTTGTGGTTTGGAAAGGGGATAAGGGTATATATGGAGTGCAGTACTGTGTTGAGTTACCCCCAGTCTCCTAACTAGCTGATACTGTGCAGTGATGCAAGGGAAACTAGCCGTGCTTCTGCATCCAGGGACCATGCCTAATTAACTGGCTATATTTCTCCCTGTTTCAGAGCTTATTTGTCCAGAGCTACATTTCTTGGAGATCAAGCACGGCTAAACCATAGAGGCATAGTCATAAGGGGCAGCAGTTAGGCCTGAATGAAGGCTAAATAGCTCCTGACAAAGCAAGAAGCTTGAAAAGTTGCAGATATGCAGACATGATAGTGGAACAAACATCCTCCAGGATCTTGGTAACAAGACACCCGAGGTTTTTTAATTCCCAGTGTTTCCAATATGATATTTTTTAAACACTTTCTTTAAAACTCAAAAATATATTCTCCTGAGAAACCCTTGGGATCAAAGTCTTCACAAACTTCTTTTTAATGAATAAATATATCTAATCCCCGTAGTGAATGTCCCAGTAGACAATCTCCCAAAGGCTTGACTGGCATACATCTCACCTCCTACAGCAGGAACTCAATCTTCCTTTTAAGCCCATCACCAGCTGATCTTATCTCCTCAGTCATGAAGTCAGTTATCTGTTGGTTGATGAAATACCTTAGACAGGTTTATGGGGAAAAAACGCATGTTTTGTTTTAGTGAACTCACAGATTGTGAACTTACTTGCCATGTAAGGCAGGAGGAACGAGTCAGGTGATTTTTTTTTTTTCCTGTTGTTAATCTGGAAGGGCTTCTTCTGTGCATACAAGTAGACAGTTTCTGAATTTATTGTCAAAATTGTGCTTGTCTTTATCAAAAAATCCCCAAGCAGAACTCTAAGGAAATTTTAAGTTACTTTAAGTCACTTAAATTTCTCTGAAATTCTATTAGAATTAAACATATATTTTCTTAAAGGCTTGATTGTAAATCTGACATAAAAAAATGGGCTAATTATGTTTTTATGATAATTTAAAGAAATCAGTATTGCTATCAGCTTTGGCAATGAGCACATGACTTATGCTGGTCTTATTTTTATTTTCTTGTTTCTTAAGTGAAACATTAAGAAGTATGAAACAGCTTTATGCTCCTTTTAACAAGAATAATGCCATTATACCAAAAAAAAGAAGATTATTTTGCCAAAACCATTACCTGCAGTCAAGAGATTGTAGATTATTGGCATTGCACATACACCATGTGTCTGAGGCATTTCTGGAGGCAAACGGAATTTTGCAGATTTGCAAGATGAATGAACAAGGTCATCTTCAGGAGGATTAAAATGATTTTAAAACCCAAATCCACAAGACTCTACTTGGATATAGAACACAAGAGTAGCTCTTGCTGGTGTTGCCTCAAACTGCTAATAGTTTGCAACTGAGCTGCTCAGGTGTTTGCATTAAGTGTATCATTAGTTTTGTGGTGGCATAATCAGTGACTGAAGACTCCTACTAAAAGCCTGAAATGGTAAGCACCGTGCTCCCTGAGAATAAATTTGGAAAGCTGCCTGGGTTATATATTGCTGAAGACTGAGGTAGTGGGGCAATAATTAATAAACTGTTAGAAAACAGAGAAATTTCACATCTAAGAATGTTTCACTGATGTGAAAAGAAAAGGGAATGTTACTCATAGATTAATGTTAACATAGTCTCTGCTTAAAGATGGTTAACTCATAAAAGCTAGTTTGAGCACAGTAGAAATCTGTTCTGAATGCTTTGTAGATACAAAAGGATGCTTTTATGCTTTTTCCTCTTCTTTCCTCAAGACTTCAGATTTATCCTCTTAACTTTTAATGCTGTCATGCTCTTGCATCAAACTGATACATGGTTTATATCTTCAAAACTAATTTTTTTCCCTTTCATTTTTTTGGATAGCTTGATTCTAATTATATTACCTAGGAACCTGAGTTTAATCTCTATATCAAATTTTTTTTTTTTTTTAGGAAGTTATTCCTAACTACTCTGAATGTATTAGTTTGTGATTTCTGGTTTGTGTAGCTTAAAACCCCTGTTGAATTCATTAGTTTAGCAGAAGGATTACGCTAAACAGAACAGGATGCTTAAGAAGTAAAATAAGGGAAAGACTTCCTTTGAATAGTGGATAGGTCTTGTTCTGCGTAACTATTTGTTTATTTTCTTTCATCTTCTACCGTTGTGGTTCTGTTATTTTTTCTAGCCTACTTTTTCTATTCTTATCTGCAATTTCCACTTCATCTCACTTTTCCTTTCATTCTGCAAAAAGATGTCTTGAGATTCATTTAAAATTACTTCCTTCAGTGCCCTTTAAAGCATGTTCTTATCTTACACATACATTAGATGCATTAAATTCTTTCTGACATCAACATTACTCTTTGATTAAATTACAGCCCTGAATTCAATTGGGTGTCATGTAGTCTTGGATAGATGTAAAGCAATATTGGTTTTATAATGCTACCTTATGTTTCACTTTGCTCTCCACCAAGCATTTTCTTTCTTATAAGAAAGTTTTTCTTCAGTGCAAGTTGTCTTGCAAAATGTTTCTGCATGTGGTGTTAAAAGAGAAGCGATAGAGACATAGTGCACACCTAGTCTCTTTACTCTGTGTTATTTTTAAGCCTAACCTAGTGATGAATCTCCCTTATAATCATTCCTGAAGTACACACCAACCAAAGTGTCTCCCTTCATCCTCTGTAAATGAATTGGTTATAGTTGTTATCCTTGAGCTTTAGTGCTTGCAATCATGACAAAAAACTCATCAGCTTCTTAACTGGGATTTAGTGTTGAAGCCAGATTCATCTGTTGCCATTGCACTGATACCCGTGAATTAGACTAAGAATTATTTGGTTCCTTCTTTTGTGAAAATTAGATAGGTGTTCTAAACCAGGTTTGTCTTATGAATAGGAATTTCTTAATTTAACTGTAGGAAATTTTTGAAAAAAATGATCCTTCCTATCGCAAACTTACTTTTATCGTTACTTCATTTTAGGTAACGTTCAAAGCATCAAGATACTCTGTTTCACCAGACTTAAGATTTGTTCTTCTTGCATATGATGTTAAACAGGTAAGCTAACTATTCATAATCAAAGAGCCTCTAAACTAAAACTCTGATACCCTTGTTGTTTTGTATGTTTCATCTGCGATTCCACATAATATAATATGATTCATGCACTTGATTTCTCTTCCTAAAACCTTCTGATGCAATGATGGTGAAGTATGTATTTAAGTGTGTATAGAAATACTGCAAGGTTCTCACCTGATGTAAATTGCCACGGCTCCTCTGAAGTGTCATGTGGTTTTTTGTAATAGAGGTTTCATGACCCTTAAACTGTTCGGTTACTAGGCGATTACATGAAAGCCTATCTTTTGATATTCCTTCTGTTTTAAACAGCTGTACATGTGATTTATGGACTATATTTAAAAAAATCTAGGCTGATTCATGTCATGGAAGTTTTATTGTTGGCTTCAGTAGTCTGAAACCTGATAGTCTGAAAGTGTCTTGGACTATATAATGCAGTGTATTCTTTGTTTCTCATAGTATGTACAGATTTTGTAGGCTATTATGTTGTCAAAAAGTTTCATTCAATAGTACCATATAGAGTTTTCTAAAATAAATCTTTGAACACAAACAAAATTGAAAATGGTCTTATGAATTTCCTCTGTGCATATCCATGTTTGTATAAAAAGTGCTATTATACTATGAACTGTTCCTCATTACGGAATAGTTCTGGATTGATAGTCTCAGTGGTTATTCGAGCAAGTTTGTTTTGTTTTGTTTTAATTTGGGAACAGTAAAATTTACAAATGCCTGTTAATACCTGTGACCTTAATATCAGAAGTCAATGTTCAGAAATGAGAAAAGATTACTATTTTTTATCATGTTATACTACAGTATAGTAGTTTGCTTACTGTTTTGTGTTGGTAACTGATAATACAATAGCTGTGTGTTGTGGATTGAAATTCTTGGAACAATAAAGTATTCATTTCCAGGGCAGTATATGAACCTTTCCAGCCTTCTGGTAACATTGCTGTATTGATCTGTATGCCTGCAGCTTTAATAATTATATCTGCAAAATGGAAAATGCCCTGAAAGCTGATCTGCAATATTCTAAAGGTGTTGATGTAAAATGATTCATTTACTTGGTACTAGATCCAAGTTGGGTTTTCTTCTACAATTCTAGTGGATTCTGGATCAAGCTCTTTTTACGATATGCATGTCTCGATAAACCAGGAAAGAGCTGCTGTTGTTCATCTCACTGTTTTTGTTGTGAAGGGTTCCAGTTTGATTCCTGTCTGAAAAATACTTGCTCCTTGCTGTTTCCCTTCTTGATTGCTTCTTACTGCGTGAAAGAGTTTAATAATCCCTTATACTGACTTAATTTCCTCATTTGATCTATGGAAATTTTCGTTTTGGATGAGCTGGTTTGCTTGGGATTTTCTTAGTAATAGCATATATAGCTGATACAGAAAAATAAGGAAAACTTGAAAGTATCCATTACACTTTATTACATCTAAATGTAGTAGCATCAGGGATGAATCGCTGCCCCACAATAAAGATGGTCCATTGACATGCAAATTGCTCTCAATGCATGCTGACTATATCCCTTTGCAGTAGAACTCCCTTTCTGTATTTCGTTTTTGGGTTTGTTGCAAAAAGCAGCTTTACCTTTTACAGCCTAGTTGCTGGTAGTTACCTAGAGGGATGAGGCCTGCTGCATTTAGATTTTGCATCTAGCCATTTCCTTTGCTCAGGTGTATTGACAAGAAGTAATTAAAAAGAGCAATGAGCAGGGTTTAGTGAGCAATTTGTGTTGGTAGTCCTGGATGGATTTGGATGAGGCTTGTGATGCTTACTCTCGAGTGCTCCAGCTGGGCTCATGGCTTTCAAACCAGCAACATACTGTGATTGTTGTGTCCTCTAGAAGTGGTGGTGACGGTGCTAAAATTGGTTAATAGCTGGATGTTGTCAGTGAGATGTAAATAATAATAATGCCATTGAAGTCTGTTACCTTCTGAGAAAAATCTGTTGCTTAGGGTGGAAAGGAAAATAACCAAAAAGAGTGTAAGCCAATTCTTTTAGAAGTTATAAAAAGAATTATTGTGAATAAGTGGTAAAAAGCCTTTTTTCCTCCAAATTTTTTGATTCTTGGGATGTTTGTTAGGCTGATGAGACAATTCTGTTTTCTCAAAATCTGCTGGGGAAAAGGTATGTAATGCCTTGGAAGGCATCTTTATTTCTGCCTAACTGATGCTTCCAAATAACATGAAGGGTTAAGTTAGTGATCATTCTTCTTGGGCCTTCTGGTCTTTTTTTTTTTTTTTTGCTGAGTCAGAGGCAGACTCTACTGGGTCTGGATGAGAGGAAATCCACCTGTCTACCTTACTTCTTCCTCTGGCTGTTAACTATAAATTATTAAATCTATTGGCTATAAAATTAAATTAATATTAAATGGTATAACTTAATTAGAGATTTTCAAATTAGTTTCGGTAGAATCGGGCCAGATTCTCATTTGAGTGTAACTTTTTACGAAACTGAGGATTTGCTTATTGTAATTTGTTACAACACATGATTGAGTCTATAATAATACCCAGTTAAAGGAACTGCAAGTTATTGTAAGCATTTAGTTGATCTCACCATCTGCTATAAATTACCACAGACCCCTGGACTTTACTACCTATGTTTGCCCTTTATTTTTCTTTTTTTGTTAATATTTAGGTGTATAATTACACTGTAATGTATTTGATAGGATTTCTGCTTTTGCAGACTGTCAAGACTTTGGGGTTTTTAAATTATAATGGTTGTTTACATACATTAATCTGTGTTCTTTGTAACATACAGTAATACAGCTGGAACGGATTTATTAATCAACAGTTTTATAAATAAGCTAGTGTGTTTCAGCTGAACAGATTGGAGAAATATAGAGACAAATGTTTCTTCAAGACATTTTGTCATGAAATTGTAATTAGAAACAAGGTTATTTTGATGTTTGGATTAAAAATAAATTTTGAGTTAAATTAAATAGTTGAATATTTATTTTACTGTTGTCAGCATTTTCTTTAATGTATTTTATGCTTGGAATGGCAAACTTTAATTAAATTTGCGGTTGTTTCAGCACAATTAAGAATGTCCTCTATGCATAACGGGACATAAATCTGCATGAAAATAAGCCATCTTTGAATACAAAAGTAATAATTGAATGAATCATTTAAATCATGCTTAATAGAAGGAGCAAAACTATTTCATGTGGCATAGCAGCTGTTTTGGTGTAGCTCTATAAAATTCATATGGAAGAAAATTCCTTCGCTAAGCAATTCAAAGTGTTGTAAATTTATTTCTGGACGTCAGATTCCCTCCGTCTGTGGACGAGGCTCTGAGCAACCTGATCTAGTGGAAGGTGTCCCTGCTCACCGCAGGGGGGTTGGACTTGATGACCTTTGATGGTCCCTTCCAGCCCAAGCTGTTCTATGATTCTATGATAGCAGGTCACAGAATGTAAGCCAGTATTACTGGCATAAACAGTGTGGCTGTCTGGCTTTTTCTTGTTTAACAGAAAGCTGTGGCAATTTTAGAGGTACTTTCTGTGTCTTTGCTGCAGTACTCCATAGCTCTCCACGCTTCAGAAATGCTTTCAATTCTCCAAGTTCTTTGACTTTGCCAAAACATGCATGGATCAACTGTATGTAGTTCAGATTTTCTTTCTGTCACTCACTGTAATTTGCTTGGCGTTACTGAAAAAGTCTCATTTTGCAAGGCAACAGATCAGTAAGTAGGAACTAATTTGAGAAATGAACACATACATTCTTGCTGAATGTCCTGCCATTCTGCTTCTTCTGGGACAGTGTGAACGCAGCAGCAGGGAAACCATTGTATGCATTGTATGCAGAGAGGGGACAGTTTTGCAGCGCTATATCTTTTTGATTTTCCTTTGAAGATTGTCAGGGTATGAGTAAAAAATGTGACATTCTGAGAGGCAGAGCATCTAAGCCAGTTGAGATTTCCAGAGGAAAGGCTATTTCACTCTTGCTTTTAATAAGGACTGTGTTAAAATGACATTTAAATTTTTTCTTACCCTGCTGGTGGTGTTGCTCACAACTACCAAAACGTGATTTATAGTTTTGATTAGAAAATGGAAATCAGACACTCTGTTCTTGCATTAATGGTAATGATTGGGGCAGTAAATTTGAGATTTGCAGTGCAGTGAGCATTGAGGTCTTAAGAAATTCTTTTACCACTGGGGAACTTCGGTGTCCCTTAGCAGAAGGTTATACCTTGTGAGTAGTCTCTGGATTCCATGTGAAATAAAAATAAGCTTTGTTCCAGATATTAGTGGGTTTTTTTGCTCAGACATCATAGGCATGTTCTCCCCATGCTCTTGCTGGAATGTAATATGCCACAGAAGAGCAAGTGAAGAAGTAAACGAGATCAGTTCCTCTTTTTCTTTGAAAGTCCCCTTTTTTTCCTCACTTGTTTTAATAATCCCTTCCTTATGATTTTTTTCCCTGCAAAATGTCCTTTCCTTCTCCCTGCTTTCAGATCCCTTTTGAATACCAACTTTCAGTAATTTTTCCTACTTTATTCTCTTTACTATTACTAATGCATCATTTTCTGCTTTCAATGCAAAATGAATTATGTGCAGGTTTTTTAGATCTTGGTTCAGAAATGTGCTTAAAAAACAGATTAAAGTTCAGCTCTAGTTTAGAAGCATAAGCATTTATACACGCTTTAAAAAAGGAAGTATTTTCCTGAATTAGGGCTTCAAATGGTAATCATTTTAGCTAGAGAATTTTAATAAAACAATATATTTAGCTTAAAGCACCCTGAAAATAGCTTTTAATAATTCCTATGGTAAGATCAGGATGAAGAATGATCCAGTCCTCTTCAGAAAGGTAGGAGAGTAATAGTTTTAGATCTAAATGTCACTCATTCAGTAGGAATGAAAAATATTTTAAAAGTATTTCTGAATATTTGTAAGTTTAATGTATTGAAGTAAAGATGAGAGTCCAACACAGTGTCTAAAGCAAAAAAAAACCAAGAGAAAGAAGTTATTTATCTACTGTGTGCTGATGCTGTCATCACTTTGCTGCTATAATATCTATTTTTTAGAGGATAATTATAGGGACTACTGACCACAGTCTACAGCGAATAGAGGGTGAACAGCAACAAGTGACACTGTCATCAAACTGTTAGAGATTGCCTCTGATACTGGCTTACTTGACTGCACTGAAAGTATCTTCAGGAGTTTGTCTGCAGATTAGAAGAATCCATGAGGGGAAAAATTCAATGAAGTCTTAAATTTTGATTAAAAAGCGTTAGGAGATTATCTTTCTACCAACTAGGTAAAAACTAAATGTTCAATTCTCAGTAATCTTCTTGGTCAGTGAAATTAATTATTTGATTTTTTTTTTTGTGCAAAATTAAAGGATGAGGAAATTACCTTGCATTAAGTCGTATTTTTAATCAAGACACTGGTGTTAATGTGTGCAGATGTTTTCAACAAGATAGTTTATACCGTGCTTATGAAAATCTCACTTTGAAGAGCATTATCTGGAGTACCCGCTAATGGTTGGAAACATACACAACAGATGAAATGAAATCTGTTTTCTAACACATGGAAACAATATTTTCTCAACAAGATTATCCCATACAAAAGAGTAACAAAAGACTTCTTAGACGAGCAGTGATCTGGACAACAATATTTTACGTAGCGCTGTCTATGAAGTAAAGATCTGATACAAAATTCATGCTATCAGCTTTTTCTTCCAGAAGTGCATGCTTCTTTAGATAAACTTGGTTTTCATGTCTATTTCCTTAGGTTCTCAGGGTCATCTTTCATCTTTCATTTGTTCATTTTGAGATGAGCCCAGAAGCAAATCATGCGTGTGCATACTCCTGAACTTAGGAGATCATAAAGAAAAGTCTGATCCAGACAGGACTTTCCCATTCATCCTTATCTCTCGTCAAGAACACAAAAGACCAATTTTTATCAGCGTTAGGGCAGTGATAAAAAAATAAGAAGGAAATTTTAAGTGAGATCCACCCCCAAAATTTGAAGCTATTTTTTGCAAATATTTTTGTGATATATTTTATTCCTCTCTTAGGTATGACAAGATTAGGTGTTTAAAAGCTCAGATATTGAGCAATTCATGGAAGTGGGCTGCTCAAATTTTCCCCCTTTAAAGGCTGTTGTTTTACTTTGAGTCGAAGTTTTAGCTGGATAGATTAGCATTTGTTAACATAATAGCGAGGCTGTAGGTGATCTTGGCATACTACTCACCTATGACATATATTTGACTATATTTTATATAGCTCCACAGATACGCAAGGCATTTTAAAGATAAAAAAAGACAAGGTCTTTGCCTGAGGAGATGATGTGCTTTGTAGTAAAATCTGGCAAAATGAATTTGGTGACACTAGGTGCTATTGTGAACTATCCCATAGGCGTGAGTATTCATACGAATACATAGTGTCCCACTTCTATCCAGAGCTTCATCTAAATTATGTGGCAAAACATAATAACCATCAGTCCCCATAAATAGAAGATGGGGAAAATAGAGTGTATTTTATGCTGAGAAACATGGGCATTGATGTTTGTTTAGCATTTGTCTGATAACAGCCTTTTCACATTTCATCCATTTCACATTTCATCATGTCGAATTGCAGTCCTATAAGTACTTGCATTCAATTCATCAGACATCTTACTAGCTTACTACTTATTAGAAGCAGCAGAGTTATACCTGGAGTATCTGCATATCTTTTGCGTTATTTGTCTTTATATATGCATTATTTGCATATTTGTGATGGGATGATGGGGCTGCTCTCTGCCAGGGCATTATTATGATCACCTGCAGAACAGAGGGTGAACTGTCACAATTTTTTCCTTTTAAAAAATTCTGAATTAAACAGGTAGGGAAATGGGTACTATTTGGATGCTTCCACTACTTTTTAGAATCTAATGTAAAAGCTTTCATGTCAAATACGTGTCCATGTGCATCCACTTACTTATTTTTTCAGAAGGATTTTTTAAATTTTTTTCTAGAAAGTGCATGATTTCATCAGCTGACATGTTGATTCATATATGCGGGTTCAGCCTTGTGTAACAGTTAAAAAAAAAATAGAACACCGTCCACTTTTCATAGGAAACGACATGAGACAAGGTGTTGCTGCTTTTCAAATAACTTACTGGTTCTCTCTTCCGTTTGTACTTACAGGATTGCTTTTTAACCTCGAGTTTTATAAGTATACAAAATAAATAATTCTAATTTAGGTAGAAGATGGCTCTTTTTTCTCATTCAGAATTGCTAGAGTTGAAAAATCAGAATTCATGTTTTATTGTTCAAAGACAGTATTGAAAAAAGAATGTCGTGCTTTGCTACTGTTCACTAAAAATGGATTCTAGGGCGTTTAGCTTTTCAAACAAAATGTTTATTGACAGAAAAAGTATTTATTTTCAATAATATTGTCATTCTTATCAAGTATGAATACTGTTATTTCAGGAAGACTTAGGTAGGGTCCAGCTCAGTTTCCAAGTTTCAGTTTAGAAACTCAGTCTTAACAAAACTGTGATTTTCACATGGTCGTAATCCTACATCACATAATCAACCACGGGCACTGGAATCCCTGTGGGCTAATGCTATATGAATGGGCAATATTACACTATTTAAGTCAGCAGCTCCCTTAATCTATGAACAATTTATTTCATACAGCATAAGTTCTAGCTTTTGCTCTGAAGCTGCCAATCCTATCACATCCTCCCTATTTCTCTTCTGTGCATTGATAATATGCAGAAATGTCCCAGAAATGTCCATTGTAAGTGAAGGGTTTGTCCATCACAGCCCATAGACAAAAAAGCACTGTGTTTAAAAGGTGGGTTTTTTTTAATTCCACTTATTTCTTGCTACAACCTGTTTTATGTACTAATGATGTTACCAGAAGTAGTGTGCAATTGAAAGCTAGTTTTACAATTATACTGTTACTTATTTTATTTTTTTTTTAGAAGATGAGGTACTACTGACATTTTAATCAAATAACTGTGAGAATAAGTCTTCCTCAGCAATGCTGAATGGAAAAATAAGTTGGTGAGGTTTTTTAATTTAAAAAAAAAAAGCCTGAATAAATAACAGGGCAAGGACTGTTAGGAGTCCTAATTGGAGATTGTATCAGTAGCTGTTAGAGGCTGGAAAGCTGAACAGAGCTTTAATTTGGATTAAGATCTGCCAGAGTTCACCACAAGCAACTAGAATCAACTGATACACCCATCTCTCTTTAAAAATTCTTTCTTCCATGCTCCCAAGAAATAATAATTCCCTTCCTTGCTACCAGAAGAATATGGACTAAAAGAATATTTTACATATCTCTCAGTTTTGATAGATTTTACCCTGAGCATGAATCATTGTTAGTTCAACTGCGACACTTACTGATTTCTCAAATACAAAAGCTGGCTCACATCTTCCAATACAGTGAATAAATTACTTCTGAAGAGCAAAATCACTTCATGGATCTGACCCATATGTTAAAACATTTTACTGAAAATGCCATGTATGTTTTTTATGATGTAGGTATCAGCATGTTCCATAATGAATCATTTCAGATCTAAACTTAAAGACATACTTTTTCTGTATGTGCTGAAAATAACAAGATTGAATTATTTAAAGAATAGCCCTCTTAACAAATGCCTACAGTCCAGTTTGTGTGTTCAATACACTTAGAAAATCCATTTTAAACAATGGGGTTTTTTTGCTTTAATTTCATTTTTCATAATATCCTCTATCTGAAATTCAATAATAATGTGTCTTACTGAGAAATGTGATATGCATTATAGCTTTCTCATTAAACTTTTAAATAAGATACCATTAGTATTGATGAATGTAATCCCAAATGGTCACTTACTCTTAAAACAGTCATTGATCACACATTCAGAATTTTAGTCTTGCAGACAAACTGGTATATGTTGTTAGTGGTCATGAATTTTATACCAAAAGGAATTAACATCTTTCTTTGGCTGCAGTGTCGTAAATTAGATTTAGAAACTACGGATGACTTAGTGAGTTTCTGTTTTTTTCTAAATGCAGCAACATTTGCTAAAAAAATCTTTTCAGATACATTTGATATATGAACTAGAATGCTTAAGCACAGTCTAGAAGGCAAAAGTTTTCGTCTTTCGAAATATTTTGTCTTTGACTGTTAAAAATCACATTTAAAATAGAAATTAAGAGGCAGAGTTATTCCACAGTATTGATTGATGTGCTAGCCTGTGGTTGAGGTCACATTAATAGCAGAGATAGTAGGGTTTGGGTTTTTTTAATATCTTTAGAAAAGCTAAACCAAATCTCTGTGTAGAGGAGCCCTGCTGTTTTTCGCATTTTAAATGTATATAAGAATGTATTTAAATATACATATATATAAATATATGTATATATTTAAATATAGGTTGAAATATTTATTTTAAAGTAACTTGGAATTTAAATAACAATACAAAGTAGAAGCATATACAAACCAAAAAAAGTTAATACTTCTCTAGTTCTGTCAGTGTTGCAATGCATCTTTTGACTGAAGCCTGTCAGTGACGCTATCTTGAAATCAAAACCCCCAAGCATTATATACATACCTTATTTCAGTTGTTAAATGCAATCAAGTGTCATTTGGTTTGGCCCAGAGAGGCTGTGCACTTTCAGGACCTGTCTGGGCCAAGCCCTGGGCCACCTGGTCTGGATTCAGTGTTGATCGTGCTTTTGTGCAGGAAGTTGGACTAAGGACTTCCTAAGATCCTTTCAGTCTGGGTGAGTCTGTGAATCTGTTTTATCATGTCAGCAGTATTCCTCCTTGAGATAAAGATTCCCGAGATTAAAAAAAAAATCTTTACTTCTTGGAACAGGTCCCAAGAAAGAAAAGTCATGTCAAATGTCTACCTAAATGTCCAGTTTTGTAAAGTGCCAAATAATAGAAAAATATTCCTTAAACCATTCTTGTTTTATTCATCCTTTTCTTTTTTCACTTAGATTCTTAATCTCCAAATGTTTCTATACCTTTGGGTATATAAGAAATCTCATCCTCTGCCTCTCCAGATACATGAACAGGTATAATTCTCACTGCAGCAATCAGATTGGGCTGGAAGAATTTCTGAAATGTTTGTGCTCTGCAAAACGAGGAAAATGAGGTGAAGGAAAAACCTAAGCTCAGACTGGCCAGATCTGGAAACCAATTATTTTAACATGTGAGAGGGGAAAAAAAAGAAATCTGCCTTTTCAGTTGTTCTGCATAATTCTGTCTCTATCAGCAGCGCACATTGAATAATAATTAAATTTTGCTTAAAATAGACAAGTTGGAAAAAAAAACTAGTGACTTAAACCAAAAATCACAGCAGTGGGTAAGACTTGCAACTGCTTTTTAATTCCAAATTGCAAGTTCCTGCTCAGAAGAATCTAATGCACAAACTAAAAGTGTAATTGTAACATTCTTAATCAATAAATGTTTTCAGTCTTGAAGGAGAGACTTTCTGTATTGTGCATTCACTCAAATTGCTTGGGGAGGTGGGGGAGATGGCTGGCTTTTTTTGTTTGTTTGTTTGCTTGTTTTCATAAGCAGGAAAAACCCAAGTAGGTTGAAATCTTAAAATCCTGGCACCTTTTTAGAAAAAATTAGTCACTCCAAAGACAAGTTCAAGTGTCAGTACCTGTGGTAAGGACAACCTGTAGCAATGGCAAATAGTCCAGAACATGAGCAAACATCTTTCAAAGCTGTGCCATAGAGAATATTTGCTCTTCCCAAATGCCTATACAAAAATGACCTTGAAGCTGGAAGGTGTTCTGTGCCATGGGAGCTCCAAAGCTGCTTGTCACGTTTCGGAGAACCAGGGCAAACACATCAGAATTTAATTTTCTTCCACAATCTTTCACTGCGCAGGCAATATCATTAACTTTTTATTTAAGTAGCAACCTTTATTTAGCAGGCACCTAAAGTTCTTTTCACTTCTGAACTTGATGCAAATGCCATTAAAGTCAGTGGGACTTTTTCCGTTGACTTTAGCATTGACTTTTGGATCAGCTCTTGTCTACCTATCACACAAACCTAATAAAGTCATCCCTGTAATGTGACACCATCAGCCAGGTGGACAATGAATAAGACACAGCGTGCCGCTAGGATTTTCAGCAGGATCTTGTAGAGGATAGATTTATCAATGTTTTCAGAAGCTCATCTGTGCTGTAAGTCAGCCTTTAGGTCTGTAGGTTGTTTGTGTCTTTGTGAACATTAGTCATCTTACTTCCCATGGTGTTCCTCTTCCGTAGGGACAGCCATGATAGAGGCTTTTGACAGCTTGCTATCATCATTGTTATTTTCTCTAGCATTTTGGGTGCAATTCACTTGGCCCTGACGCGTTCTCAGCTTGTAGTGGTTCTAATTGCTGTCTTCAGTGTCATTATCTTAGAGATTTTAAACCTACATTTTCCTCCAGTGGAAAGCTTCCTGAATGTGACTGTCAGCCGCTTCTTGTGGATGCTGAGACAAGAATTGATTCAAGTTCAGACAGGGAATGAGGGGAAGAGGTATTACCCTCTATGTCAAGAGATGGACAGAGTGTGAAGAGCTGTCTCTGAAGAATAGCCACAAACAGGTTGAAACTTATGGGTAAGAATTAGAGACCAAGGCAACAAAGGGAACCTTGTGGTTGGCGTCTACTACGGATCGCCTGATCAAGGGGAGCCTATTGACGAAGCCTTCTTACTCTAGCTATGGGAGGCGTCGCGCTCGCAGGCTCTTGTCCTGCTGGGGGACTTCAGCCACCCTGACATCTGCTGGAAAAGCAGCACGGTGAGCTGTAGGCAACCCAGGAGACTCCTGGAGTGCATGGATGATAACTTCCTCAGGCAGGTGATGGACAGCCCCCCAGAGGGGAGGCGATACTGGACCTGATGGTCACCAACGCGAGTGAGGTAATTGGTGATGTCAGGATTGGAGGCAGTCTGAGCTGCAGTGACCATGCACTGGTGGAGTTTACACTCCTGAGGGACAGGGGTCAGGCAAAGCGTACAGTCAAGACCCTGAATTTTAGGAAAGCAAACTTCCAGCTCTTCAAGGAGTTAGTCAGCCAGACTCGCTGGGAAACTGTCCTCAAGGACAAGGGGGCAGAACAGAGCTGGCAGATCTTTAAGGAGGCTTTCCATAGAGTGCAGGAGCTCGCGATCCCAAGGCGCAAGAAATCAGGCAGGAAAGGCAAGACACTGGCATGGCTGAGTCGAGACCTGCTGGTCAAACTGAAGGGCAAGAAAGAAATGCACAGGCAGTGGAAGCGGGGACAGGTATCCTGGGAAGAGTACAGGGATGCTGCCTGGTTGTGTAGGGTCGGGGTCAGGAAGGCCAAGGCGCAGCTGGAGCTGAACTTGGCAAGGGACGCAAAGAACAGTAAGAAGGGCTTATGCAGGTATGTCAGCCAGAAAAGGAAGGTTAAGGAAAGCGTGCCCCCTCTGACAAGCAAGACCAGAAGACTGGTAATAGCAGACAAGGAGAAGGCTGAGGTACTCAACGACTTTTTTTCTCAGTCTTCTCTGGCAACCTCTCCTCCCACAACTCTCGAGCGGATGGACCTCAGGGCAGGGACTGGGGGAGCAAAGCCCCCCCCACTGTAGGAGAAGACCAGGTTTGTGACCACCTGAGGAACCTGGACGTGCACAAGTCTATGGGACCTGATGAGATGCATCCCAGAGTCCTGAGGGAATTGGCTGATGTAGTTGCCAGGCCA
>JAVKLA010000001.1:44715064-44741159 GCA_034782735.1 Sagittarius serpentarius | reverse complement strand
CGGGGCTCTGAGCAACCTGATCTAGTTGAAGGTGTCCCTGCTCACCGCAGGGGGGTTGGACTAGATGACCTTTGATGCTCCCTTCCAGCCCAAGCCCTTCTATGATTCTTGTCACAGTCAGCTTCATCTGTCCATGGTTTCTTTTAAGACCCTTCCTTCATTGTTTGTGCTGACATGTATGTGAACGTGCTGTGTTTAACATGTTTAAGACTAAGAGGCTGCATAGGGGAGTGAGAGCAAGTTTATTCTTCTGCTTTTCTTTCTCCCTCATGGGGAGTTGGAATTGGGTTGGTAGCACTCCTGCTCACATCAGCTGTTCTCCCTTTGAGATTTATAATCAAGGAGTAATTAGAAGATGAAGAGGGCCTTTGCATCCCTCCCTGGTCTTCACCAGCTGCGCTGGCCAGACTCGCAGAGTACAGAAAATAAGTAACCGATATTCTGTGCTAAGTGCATATGAATCGCAGCGTTTCCTGTGATAATTCCTTGTCTCTGTACTGTCCCCTGAGGATGGCTGTGCCTGAAACTGTGATCTAACAAATTCTGCTGAACAGCTTGAACTCCTGTTGAAGTTGTGATGGAGGATTTAAGACTTTATATAGTTTATTCCTACAAAAATTGACCTTTTTCTAAACTTCGTGTGGAGGAGGGTTAGTAAAAAGAGGCTATACCTATTATTAGATCAGCTGAGGAAAGATTTGCATGTAGAAATATTCTTGTTTTCATGCTGTATCAATTAGTAACATAAACTGTTATTACAACTTGATTGTTTATTTGTTTATACATTTAGGTAATTTGCAGCTGCTATGGACCTTACTAGCTCTAGTCCTTACTAACATCATGTAGTCCTCATGTTCTAAAGATGTATCTGGCTTTTCCAGTTTCCTTTAACCCTTTGATTTGCAGTCCTCAGTAAGGTATAGAAGATCAAACTCTCAGAAGTAACTTTGTGTCTCTCTTTCCAGCACATGATGCCAGTGCTACTTTATTTTTGTCTCAGACGTTTTCTTGAGTCAGCAACACTAACAGTAATGGAAGTTTTAGTACAGCGGTATAATGAAGATCTTGAAGGATGTGGTGTTAAATGCGCTTTAGCACATCAAAATGTCCTTGAGGTTAAGGGCAGATCATTTGTACCATTGGTACTAAAGTAACCTTTTTTTTGGAGGCTTCTTTCAGATAGAGGATTGCGTAAATAGTTTAATTTACTGTATAGGCCTTTGCACTCTGCTGTGAGGTTTGTATTTGTCATGTAATGATATCTGTGAGTGCTGGTCAAAGCTGAAGAGTCTTTTCTTGACATATGTTCTGCTATCTTAACCTGGCATTGTACCAGGAAGGCTCAGGTTACCATAGTGGTTGAAGAACTTACTTGAAATAGTGTAAATATACTGCAGTTAGGCTTAAATTAGCAAATTGAAGTGGTATTTATCATTCTAGTAGGGAGTGTATAGCTATTTCTTTAGTTTTTCTGTAACCTGATCTTGTGTCTTTTAAGTTAAGTAAGACTTTTGTATGAATGTTAGAGAACTTCAGTCACCTCAAAAATAAGACTGATCTTTCTTTTTTCTATGTGCTTCAGTCTCAACCCACGTGTGATCCCATAATACTGTACTTGAGGTTCCAGAGTCTCAGTGACGTGAAAAAAAGATGTTACTCTGATCATAGAAACACTCTGGTAGCTTTCGTTCAGAGATCCTCAAGTGACATGAAAGCGTTCATGACTCATACCTCTCAAGAGTCCTACAAAGGTGTTTTTAAATTTGAATGTATTATGTATTTATATGCTTCATTTTTTTATATTTTAAGTGATACAGGAAAGTTGTTCTCTACTAAAAATATATATATTTCATTAAAAATTTTGAATATTAAAAAAAGCGCAGTTGGACACTGTAATGAAAAACTTCTGGACTATTTCATGATGTATTGTTAGGCCTAATTATTCAGTTCGTTAAAAGATTAGGAGTGTTTGGAGTGGATGATTGGTAAGACTTCCACATAGGAAGCTTAAAAACAATTGAGCTAATATATATATACACGTAAAATAAAAATATAGTGATTAAATTCAAAGTTTGGTTCGCAGCACCTTGAGACACATAAAAACCAGTCCTCCTCAAAAGGGCAGACTATCAAGTTGAGAAAGGAAACTTATATATTAATAGTACTTCGCGTCAGTGGAATTTCACTGTGACTCTCAGCTGTGGTATTCATTACAGCAGCCATCTGCTTTGGCAGTGCCGTAATTTATTTTTTCAGTATCTCAGATGAAATTAAAATCGTCATACAGTGAGCACTGCTAGGAAGCTAAAAAATCGGAATATGAGCTCGGTGTTAAAGTTACTGTAGACCATTGCAATTTATTTGTATAGTATTCCAAAAATAGAACAACAACATTTACTGTTTTGAATATTCAGGGAAAGGCTGTCTATTTCAGTGTTTTTGCTTCTGTTAGTGTTCCAGTAATTTTTGCAACCTTACAGTGAAATAGGATTTTAGAACTTGTAAATGTGACAAGCAAATGAATGGGGAGAAACACAGAATCAGCCAGGGTCACAGTGAGGAACAGATTGCTCTTCTCTTCCCTACTACTGATATCCAATGATGGGTCATTCTTAACTCTTCTTTTTACTATGTAACTTAATAGTCTTGAGCTTCCAGGTATTTGCATTTATCCTAGTAATTTGTTGTTATGTTCTCCCAGGGAGCATTCCCAAATGCTTCTTGTGTTTTCTGTGTACGCTTCCATAATCAGAACCTTTTAATACCAACCTATCAGAGAAATCTCACCCTTCCTTCTTTTTTTCCTTTTCCACTTCTCTGGCTTTTCTATTCTTGCCTGTCTTTTAACTATCTTGTTTAGTGTTCGTGAGACTTTAACTTTTTGTTTCTTAATCCAGTCCCCTCCCAGATATAATTATGCACTCTCTTTCTCCCTTCATTTTCAATTTCTTCGTGTCTTTCCCTAAGAGAGAAAGTTCCCTTTTCAAATATATTTCTTGATCTCAAAAAATCCTCACTTAATCCATATTCTGTCTACTTTATTATTTTACCTCTTCTCACAATTAGTAATACCTACTTTCCTTATTGCTTGTCTTATATTTGATAGTTTTACAGATAAACCAGTCATAACAGTCTTAGGAAATGTGAGGTAAGTATGTTCCAGCAAAAAATGGGAATTCAGAGCACACAGTCTTTCTGCAGTTTCTTATGATTTGGCTAAACTGTGAGACTGGAGCATGCTTAGGAAGTGATTAAATGTAAGAAGATACCTGATTCCAGGACTTCTTTTCTCATTTTGCTGGTTGTATCTTGGGCTCAGAGGTGTTACATGACGGAGATTGGACGTATCTTCTGATAAAGTGAGCAGATGGTCTTGTTCATGCCAAGTGCAGCTAGATGGTGTGAACTAGAAGGGTTGCCCAGTTCATTCAAATTCCTATAAAGCTCTTGCTGTTGTGATGGTTTATCGAAAAAGTCTGGGACTACAAAAAGTTCCCATGTATAGAAATGAGTTTAAATAATATGCAGAGTAAAAAATGAATACAGTAGATGACAAATGCTGGCAGCTAAATTTGGTCTTCATTTCTACTCTTTTCTATCTGATGGAGTACTGCAAATGGATAATTATTATCAATAGTGGCTAGCATATCTATCAATCAATACATTTACCTATCTTAAATAATGGAAATGAAAGTCAATTAATTAGCTATATCTCTTTCAGAAAGGCTTGAGACCTTTTCTTTATTTTTCTTTTTAACCTTGAGATAATATGTATGGTAGTATATTAAATTAGCATAAAATGTTATGATCATTGAGGGTGATAAATGGTCATGTGTTGTCTTACAATGCATCAAGAATAATGAGTGATAATTGGTTCAGGACATTGATTAAAGAGCTATTGAGTAAATTGGAGTTGTAGTTTACTACACAAATGGCATACAAGTTTCATCTCTGTTGTACTTGCTACTTTATTACTCTAAACTGAAAATATTTCATGAAAATATGGCTGGACCTGTATATGTGTATATAGCACTTTATATAGCTATTCAGTCAAACTGTGGAAAAAAATGCTTTGTTCACAGGGGTTGTTTAAAGGGATTACTCTAACATCTCCAAAAGAGTTGTCTGTGGATGATTTTAGTGAAACTAGATCTTTAGCTGTCATGTCTTTAATTGTGGAGGATCATGGAGAGTGCATACTAGTCACAGAAAGCCTATTCATACCATATGGAACAGAATTTATTAAGCTTACCTATTTGGTGTTAAGGCATTACCACCAAAATGAGGCTAAAATAAAGGAAAACTCTTGGAAAAGTCACGCTAATCCTTTGTATGTTTTAAAATAGTTTGGAAATAATGATTTTGTTGTTGTTAGCTGACGAAAATATATAGAACACACTGTACATGAATAGATTCTGAGAGATTTGTGTTCCTGGCATGTTTCTGATTTATTTATAGGACCATTTTTTTTTCTGTGTTATCCCTAGAAGGTATAAATTGCAATATGCCAAAGGAAAAGCATAATTCACAGAGAAGCTTTCATTTTGGAAGTGTCATCACATGTTAGAAAATGATATCCTCAACTTAATTGTTTAAAATTTTAGAATAAAATGCTTTGCCAGCTAGCTTTCTGCATACGTAAGAACAGCACAGTTACCTTGAATAACATTTCCCTTGCATTGTTTTTGAGCAGCATATTAAACAAGAGCACTGTATTAGAGGGGGTTGCTCTAATAACAATCATGGAAGAAGGAGAAATCACTCTTTATCCGTACTTACTAGAAAATTACATGAACGTATCTTAAAGGTGGAAAAAGACAGATTACCATAAACCCTTTGCACACATCTGCACTAAATCAATATGGCACAGAGATCTGCAAGTCAGTTGATGTGGCCTTGCACAGCAGGATGCAGAAGTAGTAGTCAAGATCCTGAAAGAAAGGGATGGTTGTGTCAATGTGTCTTTCTCCTGACAGTCTCCATTGGATATTTTACACTTTTCATGACTTTTTTTAAAATTCTGTGAGCAATTTTACTCACCTTTGCTCAAGATGTCTAAAGGAAGACCTTGAAAAAATTCAGGAGATTGATGTGCTATCTCATAAGAAGAGCTAAAAATGCTTGGTTTGTTTTATAAAAGGATGGGGTAAGAAAGTGCTTTATATGCTAAAGGACAGTGTTGCCATGAGAACAAATAAATGAATGTAAACTACAGAGTAGAAGAATGAGTAAAAAGTGTTAACCACCAGAGCAGTGGGGTCTTGGGCAACTCTTCCAGTAGTAGAGTAAGGGCAACAACCTACTCAGTTTGACGGGGAAGAGATCAGTCTGTGCATGAGATTCTGGGAGAATGTTGCCTATGATAGCAGTGGGATACATTTGATAGAGAAGTCTTTTTAAATCTTCTTACTCAGTAGTTATGGTGCAGTTTACAAACAACAGTTCCAGTTTAAAAAAAAAAAAAAAATTTTGTAGAATTTTTAAAAATTGGAGAAGCTGATCGTTAAATACTTTCAGAATCCAAGTGAACATAATTCAAAGAAAAAAAACATAATGGAAGTGGAACAATTCTATACTATGAAGTAGTGGACTGGGTGATATATGACAAGGTTTCCATGTCTAATTGCATTTGATCCCTTTGATCTTTAAACTCTGATATATTTCTCCCTGGTGATTTCCTGCTTTCAACTGACTTGCATTAATTTATTTCCAGTCCTACACAAAACACTCTTGCCCACCTCTGCACTGTTCGTTTATAATCTGTTACCTTTTCTTTTTTCTTTTTTTTTTCCTTAAAACATTTACTATAAAATATTTATCACCCAGAGCCATTCACCATCAAAATGAGTTAACAAAGTGTTTGTTAGCAAACTTTTCAGGTAGTGGAATAAATATTCTGGAGCTCTGGTCTAGTTAATTCCTGCCCTATCGCACTGTTATCACTGACATAGAAGATAACCTTTCACTTCCAGGGAATTTCAGACAAAAAAATTTCTCCAGTTCTTTTCATCTTGACTGTGTTGGTCAAGACAGTCTCTTAAATGAGACGAAAGTAACAAATAGTACTGTGAAGTCTGTACTAAGAACTTTTTCCTCCATCTCAGGTTTTGGCAGTGGATGGAGTAGACTATATAAGGGTGAGTTGAATCCAGTCAATAGATTCAAAATGCACAAAGATTCCTAAGCAGATTAAAGAAGTTTGAAATCAAAGCTGACTCAGTAACAAACTTTAGTGTAGGCAGTGAAAGGTTATATCTGTAGAAAGACACTGAAAACTGCCACCTAGATCGTATCTTGGATAAGAAGAGACATTGATCTACAGATAAGAGTAGAATTAGGAGCATTCTCCTCTCAAGATTGCATTTACTGTAGTGTCTTCCAATCATGAATGTCAAAGTGTTTTAAGAATATACAGAAGTGTATATATGTCATGGTTTTGGTGTGCTGTTTTTGTTCTCTCTGAGAACTGTGTCTCTGATATCCTGCTTTCTCATGCTAGTTTGTACCCAGTCGCTGCTTTGGAATAAAGTGAGAAAAATCAGTTGCTGGGAAGGGGTAGTCATGAGTGCAGGATACTGTATGTCGTGGTCCTTACATTTAGTGTGGATGTGACCAGTGGAAACTTACTTGGCAGGCAGTGAATGTTGTTGTGACCCGTTTGCATTACTACTAGATTTTAGCTCTCTTTGGTCAAGTTAAGTGTGACCTTTAAAATTTCTCTTTCTCTAGCAGCTACCATTATTCTGTTGAGGCATGTGATTAGCTGCGCTTCTGCAACATGGGCCGTGACTTTGCGTGCAAAAGCGTGCTGGGCAGAGACCCTTGGCTAAGCACTGGAAGCAGTAGGGAGGTTCAATGTTATGGCCAAACTATTTCATAGTATGAAGAGGCAGGGATTAACTGCTCAGGTCAGTGTGCATCATGCACAGGTGGGCTGTCTTAAAGGCTGTCTCCACAAAGGGCTGCACTGCATTGTGCTCCTGCCTAATTCCCCTGCTTCTCTCTCATATATTATTAGGTATTATTTCAGGCTCCATTAAGCGTTATTGCAAAGTGCTGTAGGTCTTTGGATTGATCAGGGTATTTTTTTTTCCTCTCTTCATTTCCTGCTTGTTGCTTAAATGTGGTATCTCTAGTTCCACATATGGCAACTAAAACTTGTAGTGGCACAGTAATTTTAACAATATAAGAGCTTCTTAATGCACTTCTGCATGGTATCTTTTTTGCTTTTTGTTCACTTGCTTTGGAGTAGCAAATACAATATTCTAGAGGACAATATTTTGTATTGATTTTACTTACAAAATCAATAAATAAAAATAACTTGGCACAAGAGGGAATTCTATTACAGTCTTCATGGAAATTGTTGGAAGACATAAGAAAACCTTAAAATGAAGTAATATGTATAAGTAATCAAACAGTGTTGACTACATCATTAGGAATGACAAGCTTATGATATAAAGTACTTTCTCAGTACTGAAGGTCTATTTTTATTTGTGACTCTCTTCCTATTCTCATGGGCATAGCACATAAAAATGATCTATATTGTTTAGAGAAGTGTCAGAAAGGCAGGATCTTTCAGGGAAGTCCTAAAATATGCTCTTCATTCCTCTTCTTCTTGTCTTCAGCTTAGTCTTCTACTCATTATACTTCCCAGCTCCTACTGATTCAGTGGATGCAGTAAAAACTATTGTACTGAGCTAATTGGCAATAGGTTTTGCTAGAGGTGCTCTGTGGTATTTGGTTCGAGTGAAGCCACTATTAATTAAAACAGGTACTGTGCATAGTACTCTGGCAAAAATTAAGATGTAAAGATCTCGACTAGCATAAGTGAAGGCAGGATTAGATAAAAAAGACTATAGCTGGAACAGCTGACTCACTGTGAAGCCATTTTGGGGCTCTTTTGGCCAGTGTAGTAGACTAGAAATCAGGAAATCACCTGCAGAATTTTTGTCCTCTTTTTTTTTTTTTTTTTACCCCACTCCTCAATTATTACTCATTAGATCTTTATTATAGCTCCTTATATAAAGAGGAAAACACATTTCTCAATTCCATATTACAGATGAAGCAAAAAGATCTTGTTACTTTTGAATGTTCTCCTTTCTCTGAAAGTGTGGAAGATCAATAAACATATGTAAACTTGGGAGGAATTTAAGAACAGAATATAAAGAGTTAGGCTCTCCATTGCGTATCTGTGGAACATGCTCCCTAAATTGTTTCTGTAAGACTAAAATTGCGTGTCTCTAACTTTTTAAAAGAATGATAAGTCAATACATTACATAAATCGGAAATTTGTGTTTAATTGAAGATTATATGGTATACTGAAGTTTGCAGCTTAAGATCTTTATGATTTTGCAATCAGGCTTCCTGAGAACTCCTTTATACTGAAAGAGAAATATTATTATGTAGTTACAACCAAAGAAGTTCATGTAGGTAACACCAGTTTGTCATTGGCCTGATTTATTTCTGGTTTTCCTGAAGTTCAACATCACTCATGATGCACAGAGGTGAAATAAAACTCTTTCAAAACTCGAAACTGGGTTTTGAATAAGGTTTGAGGGTGGAAGACTTTACCTGCTTTTGAATGGTTCTCCCTTCTACTCCAAAGGGTCAGTTCAGAGTGAATCATGGAGTGAATAAATGAGAAACCTCTAAGCATATTTTTGGGGCTTATTGCCGTTGTTTTACTACAAAGCACGAGAAGCTACCAAGACCCTTCCTGTAGTTGTCAACTTGTTTTATCTTTCTTTTACCTCTAAGAAACATATATGGACCCTGCTACTTGAAACACGCTTATTGGTTACGTCAGGAATGCATTTTTTCCCTTCCCTTCCTTATGTAAGTTATTAGACTGATGCATACTTAAAGAAAATGTTTTACGTAGGCTCTTATTTTATTTCTAATGGAGGAATAATTTGTGTCCCTGCGCATAGTAATGTCCCATTTGGGAATCCAGCCATTTTGACAGGAAGGAAGGGGGAAAAGGTATCTGAAGAGTGGAAATATTTCAGCTTCCATCACTGGATCCAGACATCCAGTTTTACAAAGTGTTTTATTATCTGGATTAAAAGAGCAGGGGCAGGGGTACGGAAACAGGCAAATAAGGTATGAAAACATAAAGAACAATTAAATGATTCAGCATTATACTTTTTGCAATATTAGGCACTGTATTGCATACTCTACATATCAAACACAATAATTGGATCCACAGAGATCTTCACCACCACTATACTGAACTTATAAAGCTGTCAGAGGGCACAGTCATTCAGGCACACACTGCTAATGCTTACTCAGTCAGAAAATAATGCAAGGCATAAAAAAAAATACCAGGAGTTGCGAATTAACAACCAAGACAAAAGAGTATGAAGTTCTGTTATGGTACAAGCTTTCACTTTAAGTCTTGTCCGAACATTTAAATGTACATTTAATGAGAACAAGAGCATTTTTAAAAGGAACCTGTAAATAAATTGTAAGTTAGATTTAATGTAATTAATTTTATTTTTCCTTTAAATAAAAAAGCAAAGAACCTAAAACCTTAAATTGCAGTCTGATCTGGAATATCAACCAATGACAGTATCTGAAATTTGATTTGTGATCTGCAGATTGAGGTAGTTAAGCTGAGCGTGTGGATTGAAAACATCTTCCTCTTTATTTGGAAATTGTAACATACTAGTCCTTAAATTACTTGTTGATTGAAGATTGTGGTTGTAAAAGAAAGCGTAGGATTCCCAAATATACATGAAACTTAAAGCTTCTAATTATTCCTGAATAGGAATATATAGAAGCATTTGTAATAAACCCAGGTTTGCATGGTATTTCTCACTTCTTACAGGGCCTCCCATGTATGACATTACTCTTGCATCCTGTTATGGTTGTCCTCTTTCCGTTTTGACTTAAATAATATGTTTGTTAGGTTCTTAATATCTTACCTTTTAGTAAAAAAGAAATTATTTTGAGAATTGTACCCATTTCTTATCAATCCCTTGAAGAGTGAGATTCACATAGAAAGGACTCTTTAAAAACTCTTCCCAGTTCTACTCCATAAACCAAATGAGAATAACTGAACAATTAAAATAAACTAACCATGCTTACACAACCAAAGTCAGGTAATTGAAGTGAAGCACCAACATTTTTTTTATTTTATTGTTCTTTAACTAAGAAATGGATGGGTAAAAAATACCTCTAGTGGACTAATATAAATTACCATCATAGTGACATTTGAAAAAAATTGTGATGCTAGTTCGAACAGAAAGCAGTTGTGAGGACAGATAAGCATTTCAGTAAATTGTTAATTCTTTGGGTTAACTGTATGCCCGTAAGTAAATTAGAGAATCTTTAGAAACATCCAAATTCTGCACAGTAGATACGGTAAAGATACATATTTTCATATGCATTTACATAAAATTTTAAGAAAATGAAACCATGCAAATGTCTGCATAGCTTGTGTTCAAAAATCTGGACAGCTTTTTGAGGAAAAAAGTGCTGAAATTCTCAGGTTCTTACCCAACTGTATTTCTAATCTACTACTTTTTTTTTAGGTTATCTACCGTGCCAGAAAGGCTTTTGTTTGCTTTAATTACAACTGAAATCACACTATCTCTGCTGGCTGCAGAGCTTTCAGGAATTGTCACTCTCATTTTCCAATTTATAGATGTGCCAAGAAAGTATCTCCATTTCCTTCCTCTCTCTAAATTCAGAGCATTATCAGACTTTCACGCAGAGAGTACTTTGCTTTTGAACACAGCTGTTCTCCATGGTCACATGTTCATTTTCAGAGTGCACTTCCACATAGCCCTGCAAGAAAATTATGTTAATTAGAAGTAAACCTCAGGAAGATTCAGAGTTTAGTTCCAAGGTACATTTGAGCCTTCTTTCCTCTATGGAATAGGTAGGAGCTTTCAGATGATCAAGGTTTATTTGGTTGTTTTTTTTAAATACTTTTCAATGTTTTTCCCATTTTACCATTGCTTGCAAAGTAATAAGAATTTTCAAGCGTCATAAAATGTTTTTTTGTTTTCAAGAGTGAGGAGGTGGTGCTTTTATTCTATGTCTTTTTTATTAATCCAAATCGTATAGAAATAAACCTGTAGTCCTCTTGTGCTTGTCACGAAATGAGCTGTAATGCTGACAAGCAGAGGAGAATTAGTAGTGGTGAAAATTGAAAGAATTAAGCTGCACAAAAGTGGAAAGAGGGACTATTAAAGCTGTGACAGTTTTGAGACCTGCAGTTGTCAGATTTCTTTTTCCTTAATTGAAAATTAAAAAAAGTGAAAACATTGATTTCTTGCTAAGACATTCAAACTCTAAAGCGTTCCAGTTTTAAGGTAGCTCCAGCCAGGTGGTACATCTATAAAGGCATGCAGTCGAGCTTTTTTGGTTTTGTTGTTCTGGTAATAGACGTGAGTAGGTATTCAAGGGTGGAGAGGCCTTATCGAGGGGGCTAATGCGGGAAGGCAGGAGCCCTGAGCACAGTCTGCCCCAGGGGTACGCAACTGAAAAGAGAATCTGTTACAGCTCTCCAGCCTTGTTGTGTTGTACTGGTACATGCTGAATGAAAATGTGGGTTGAAGGAATATTCAAAATAGGCATTTAGTGGCTTTCATGTTTCCTTTGACTACTAAAGCGAGACTGGTCGGTTAGTGAGGGCCCCACTCCATCATGTGCGCATACCAGGAAAGGATGCTGTCAGTTCACACGAGCACAGCAAACAGTTGTCTCAAGTCCTCTGCTTCTCTCCCCGCCAGCTCTGGAGAAACGTGTAGTGCAGACAAAGGAGTTAATAATAAAGAAGTAGTGCTAAAAAGTGTTTGATAAACATCAAAAATTAGAAGAAAAAGGGTATGCAATAAAATGTATTGATTTGTTTTTAAAGCAGTGTAAACCAGCATAAGCTAATTACACCCTTCTGTCTGTGGTACTTGCACAGATATTTGTTCAACAGAATGCACATGTTGCTATGGCAATCATTTTATTTGTCAAATGTTAAGTAAACTTCAAAAAAAAAAAAAAAAGCCTTGAAATGTTTTTTTCTGTTGTGACTAGTATCTCCAACCCACACACAGCTGTTCTAAAATAGCTAAGTCTCCTAGTATATAGGATTCATATTCTAAACTGGCAGTAGCATCACTGCTGTCAGAGGTGAGCTCTGCATCGGTAGGTGTCTGTATGCTTGTCTGCAAGCATGAAGCAGACAGAACACCTTCCTCCACCCACGCTGTTTTGCCACGTGCTAGGCACTGCTTGCTCGCGCTGCGTGGCACTTGCCTGCCTGGTTTCCGAGGGCACAGCCCGTCTTCCCCACGTGCCTAAGATCCCTCTAAGAGCCCTGTGGGGTAATTCACTTTTCCTTATGGCCCCAATGAAGAGGATGTTCTAGCCTGTCATCACACACAGCTACAGAACAAGCGCAGTTCTGTGAATTTATGGTTCAGGGATGAAAGTGTAGTTTCTTTGGAGAAGCTCCTAATGCCTGGCTCGGCTGTTTACATGGTAGGGCGCGTGTTCAGGTTGGTGTATTGCCTATGTTCCCCTTCAGGAGTGGAGAAACCCTGGGAAGATCCACAAGCGCTGTTCACCCATAGCCATTACTGACATCATCTCTCCTCAGAGACCTACCGCAGTGGGAAAGGGTGAAAGCTAATGCTTTGCACTTTGCCTGATATTTTCTCAGAACCTGAGAGTACTATTGGTGTGGATTTTCTTCCCCCTGCTATCAAGGGCAACAGTTTGCAAGGACATACCTGACAAATGCTGTCCATAGAAAGGACCTTCTTTTTTAAAGAAAATGTTACAATTCCATTTTTATGAGAGCTCTCTTAAATTTTCATCTGTGAACAACAGGCTTTTATAACCTGTGACAACACGGAGAGAGAAAGACACACTGACTATTTATAAGAACTTGTGGTGGACATATAACAATGACAGCACAGTTAACTATTTGCCTTTTTCAAATTCATGTATTTGCCTACAATTCTTTGTTTCTTCTGCGTCACAGCCATTTTGAGATGTGTGAGTGTGATGGTATTTTAAGAAGGAAAGACTAGGAAGCTGCAGCATAAATCCCTTTTGAAGGGATTCTACCCTTAATGGATCATACCCAGAATGCTCCTTAATTTGATGACTACCCAAAAAACACTTCAGTACTTTCACTCCCTTTAAAATAATAACAACTATGTCAGCACTTACTCGGTTGCAGCACCATTTTTGACACTTCCACCTCAGTGGCTGTGCCCATAATTTCACAACTTCATGCTGAATTCTCTGGGAGGTGAAAGCTTTGTCTCACACAGAGAAAAGATCCTGCCAAGAAGTGGATCAACTGCAAAAAGAGGAGTTCATATGTCTTACTTAGTCATAACTTGGACACCTGCCTCTCTCTTCTCCTGAAGATTACAGTCCTTGGTCCAGACTGCCAGAACTGTGCAGAGAGCAGCTGTTGCCTGGATCTTGTATCTCTGAGAAATACACCTGTGTCGGGGTTCCTGCAAGCCCTGGGAGCGCAGCCTGAAGCCAAAAGGGACAATGCTCATAGCCAGAAATAGCGGCTGAGGAAAATGAGGGTTAAGTGCAGAGATGGGTATTGTCCTTGAACTGCAGGAAGACTAAAGAGGAGGTAGATAGAAAGGCAGAGAGACAGAAAAAAGAGAAGTAGAAAATTGTCTGTGTTTGACTTCTGCAATTCCAGTTTATGTTGTAACCTCACTGCATGGAGATGAATAGTGATTGAGGTGGGCGCAAACCCAGAACCGGAACAGACCTGCCAGCTTTGACAAAAATTATGTCTGTTTTGTGTGTGGGTGATAGGGTTGTATGGGCAAGAATTCATATTCAGATATCTTGAAGTTTAGGCATATTATAAGGATTCCTTTAAACTGTAATTTTAAGAGGAAGATATCTTGGGATAGGAAAGGTTGCTCTGAAGGAGGCTTAATTGATGTGCTGGTTTAAAAAAAAAAGTTTAATGCATCTATACAGTGTACATGAGAAGCAAACAAAATTGTATTGCCCAAAAAAAGAGATAAATGATCTCTGTTTTCCTGCATCCTCCCTTAACTGAACAGCACAGGAGGCTGAATTTGGAAAAGCACATTTTGCATTGTGCTCTAAAAAAGAAATGCACATAGTTTGATTGGGGAAGGAAACCTTTTAAAACGTATATATGGTGAGAATCAGCAAACTCTCAGTCTTACAGTCTCCATTAATGTCAGTATTATCTGCAAGTAAAAGAGAACGGAAGAGCTGAGGGGTTTTAGCTAGGCTTAGCTAGCCTTTGGCCTATACCTGCTGAAATCTTGATCCTTCTCAAGCAAAATGCCATGCAATTCAGCAAGGTGATCATTTCACTTTTAAAGCTTTGAATATGAGGGCTAGTCTAATGTGTGCCTAGAATTTATGGAGGGGAAAAAAAACCCACTAACTACCCTGAGTATCAGGCCATCTGATTCATTTTAGCAAGGAGATCATGCTGGATAGAGTTTCAGCTGAGGTTGTTACCTAGTTTTGATGGTCACAGGAGTACAGCCTATTTCTTTGTCAGCCTTGACCTGACATGTTTGCATTTGAGAGGGAAGTGGTTGTTGGCTGGTTGCTGCTCAGGACAGCAGAAGAGCCTTTATGTTGACTGATTTTTAAGGGTTCTGATTCGGGCTTCAACAAGATTAACAGAGAGATTCCTTCAGTGCCAAAGCAAGAGCAATTCAAGATTTGATGACGTTAGGCAGGGTATTGAAGAGACCTTTGTGTTTTTACCAGAATGGAATTTTTAAGTTTATATGCTAATAATATTAATTTTTTCTGTAGTGTTTTCTATTTTTAGACATATTGGATGTTTGGACTTTTTCCCCCCCTAACTGCTGTGATTTTGTTGCTGGTCAGACACTTGCGGTTCTGCGACACTTCAGATAGTCGTATCACACTTGCAAATCCAATGGGAAGGAAGAATAGTCAGTAGCAGATTACCTGCAGCTTCTGGGCTTTGCAGAGATGACATTAGTACGGAGGAACTTTCCTATTACTCCTATCAGCAGAGTTGCCCAGGGGAACTGCAGACATCCCCAGCTTACAGGTCAAATCTCTGTGTCTGATGCAGTTTGAAGGCTGTTGCCTTTCATCTTCCCTTTGTTCCTCTCCCCCTTCATTCCAAGAAATTCTGCTAGGAAAACTATACAATATGTTGGCAGTGAAGACTTGAATTAAATGTGGTATTTCTCTGATCCATTAGTCGTTCAGTCTACTTTATAAGTATCATTTTAATTTGGGAGCCCGACGATTTTGTAAACAACACATGAAATCCGCTTTTACAGGACAGGGAATAAGAACAACAACAAAAAATGTTGTTACAGGTTTAGTGTTGCTTAATGTTAGTATGATAGTATGTGTTTTTCTTTTACTGAATTTTACTTTTTTTTTTTTTTTTATTGGTAGGTCTGGGTTTGGTGCATGTTTAGTGAAACGCATTGTTCTTAGGTTTTATTAAAAAAAAATTAAAAAATCAGGAGCACAGTGTAATTATAAGAACTGTCCCTTTCTCCCTTCAAAGCGCTCCCTCTGCCTCTAAACTATGAGTGAACACGGTAGCTGAACTTCAAAGAGAAATACTGTCTCCCTCCATCCAGGCCAACCGCTGCCTTCAGCCACTCTAGAAAATACTGGACTGACTTTCAAGTTTCATTACTTAAAATGCTGAACTGGAATTGCTTCTGATTAACTCGCAATTTAAATGTAACTTTTTCTTCTTCTTTGTTTTATTTTCCTTTTTGAGCTAAGACTTCAGAATAATTTCTAAAGCACAGCTACATGCAAGCAAGGCAGACCTGTTGGGAAAAAAAAAAAAGTCATTGGGAAATGTGGCTTGACACTGTACTTCTTACTGAAACCTCAGATATTTATGACAAACGTGTTCGGTACTGGAAAATAAATTTTACAGGTTTTTTTTTAAGTGAATTTTTTCATCCAGCCCATTTATGTCTGTCTATGCCATGATATATATATAAGGGAAATGGACTGATGACACATGACTTGCATTTAATCTGAACATGCAACAGCAATATGACTGTGACAGCCTGTATTTACTCTGAGTCATACAGCAGACAGCAGATATAACAGAATGACAGAGACCACATATGGGGTTTTCTCTTCCCTGTTAAATTTAAACCAACAGCATTATTGCATTCACTTGGGGTGCTGTTCTTCTTGGATCTCCTTGTTTTGTTTTTGTTTCACAGTAACATTGGAGGTTTCTTTGGTACTTAACATAACTGGCAGAATTTCAAATGTCATACAGGAGGTTTATCACATGAGCTATTAGCTGTGAAGTTGAAGACTTTGAAGGCGCGTATGTGCACAAATAAATGGAGACTAAAAGAAGAAAGATGTCTGTAAAAGGATGGGTGCAGTGTGTTTCAGCTGTTTATGTGTGACATACCAAGTACAAGCTGACTTGTTAAAGATTTGAAGTTGGTAAAGATTTGAAATTGGCAAAGCTTTTATTTCTTTCACTGCTATTCCCAATTATGATCATCAGCCCCAACACAGCAATGCGGGGAAGCATTTTACATTTATGTTCTGAACTACCTCATGGACACTTACAGCCTGTTTATACGTAGTATCTGTCCTATGGGTGATATCTGCAGGTATGGTTGGTACATTGTAACATGAAACACTATTCCGTATTGCTCCACTCTTGCTTACAGAGTACCTTTGAAGAGGGTAGACTGAGTGTAGACTACAGCGCCTGGTAAAGTTCAAGCATAACATGTTATATGTTTTACCACTTAATTAGTGTACTAATCTTTTAAAGTTTGTAACTTGTTTCAAAGCTCTCAGTTGGAGGAAACCAGTGTGTACTGGGAAATGAGCTTCAAGTAACATGAAGAGAATTGGTTCTGCATTTCAGTGAGCTAGTTTTCAGTTGTCTGTATTTCTTTAATGGTTGTCTAGTCAGGTTTTATTTTTGGCATCAAAAATTGCTATTCATCTGATACTTCTTTTTTAAATTGGTGCCTGTATAATCTGCTGCGGATAGTGGACTCTGGCTTTCAGGCTAAAATATGATATAAATATCCTTGACTTGAGCAGAGATTATTCTCAGTACCTCATCCAGTTCCACGCTGTGATGATGTCCTTGAAATCTGGGATTGTTTCAGTGCTTGACTTTTTAGCTTCTAAGCTCTTAAGAAATAATGTGATTAAGAGCTGACTCCTGATTCCATTGTCTTCATTGACTTGATTCAGTGGTGATGGATCAAGCTTTTCACATACAACATACAAGAGTGAAATAAAGACTTTAAAACCGTTATTTCTACTTAGTTAATGGGGATCATTCTGAGGCTAAATTTTCTTGAGGGGAAGCTTGATAGACAAGTAAGAATTTGAAGAAAGTCAAATAGGAATAGCTAACAAACCTGCTAATTTAGCAGGTTTGAGTATGTCGGTAATATTCCAGTCTGCTATGAAAACATTTTGGAGCCGGCTTGCAGGTTATAAATTACTATATGAGGTGAAAGTAATTTACTTTAAATGGCCATGGCACTGTTTATAATCTGTCTTCTCCCAGTGTGATAGCAAATGTTGGATTCCAAAATTCCAGCCAACTGACACCACACTTCTGCGTGGAAGTCCTGGCGAGAGCAGAAGCTGCGAGTGTTGCCATCTAGAGCGTTTGGGAATCCACATTTCCCACGCAGTGTAGACTTGTGTCATACAACAATGAGTTATTGTAAGGGCTGAACATAGAGGAGCTTGTGTACTAGAATAACATGGGTAGTTGTAGGGGAAAATTTCTATTAAATGTTTTTCATCAGAAGATTGTTCACAGGGCACTTGTTGCTTTCATTTCCAGGGTACTGGAATCTTATTACAGAACAAAGAATCTGAAACAAAATCTTAATTTGAAAACCCTCATCTTATCAACCAGTAATAAATGCAGGTCATCACAGTTAAAATTTTAGAGATATTTTGGAGAATTGGAAACTAAAAAATGATACTACATACAATTCTTTTAAGTTTAACCATGCAACAGAAACAGCATATAATGCTCGATATGTAAGAACATTAAAACACGGTAAGGTTTTATAATTAAAAGCTTGTGTTAGTGTGATTCATCAGGTTCCTTGAGGGATCTGTCCTGACTCCCAAAAGCAGTTGTTGACAAAATGGAATAAATAAATAAATACAATTAATCAAGATGCCTAGGTGTTACTCTTCATTTTGATTAACAGTGGCCTTTGGCATAAATACATTTTGATGATTTACTTTAAAATGATATTGTTTGTAACTGAACAAAACAAAATCAAAATATCTAAGCTGGGTAAAGTGTAAATTATTATAAATCTTACTGGACTGAACGTCACCTGTGGTTTTGTTAAATATGCATAAGCAGTTCAGATAAATTGGCCTTGGTGAAGGCTTCGAAGTATACCGAGTCCTATGTTGTGAGCTGGATGGGTGAAGTCCTTGCTGCAGGGCTGCTCTGAAGAAAAAGGTGGAGGTTCATCTGCCTGATGTTTTGCATCTTTCTCCCTTCTGAGAAGTCTGAAAGCTCAGTCTTCCCTTCTTTTAGTGAAGTTCTCCAGACTGTTAGTTCCATGCGATTTGAGGGTTTTCATGAAGGAAAAGTGTTTTGTAGATTATAAGACTGAACTTCTAAAAAGACAAAACAAATAGCTGTCCCTTTCTGTCCCTAAAAATGTTCAAGGAAACAAATCACACTGATCAATGGAAATGAGTAGAACAAGAGCAAGACATTTCAACAGAGATGTGGAAAGGATCCTAAGCCGTGGTTTAGATGTGTAAGTTAGGAGATTTCCCTCTCTGATGTCTCACTATTTTCTGTGGAGAAAGAAAAGCTTCTCCAGGGGTGATTCAGAGCAGAAGCTTAACTTGGAACAGTAGGCTAGTAAAGTTAGACTTTGTGATATTTCCAGTTACTGATTAAATAAATTTTTCAAAAGATTTTGTAATTATAAATGCTTAAAGAGATCATTCCAGTTTTGTCAAACTTTACTAGAGAAAATTAAGAATGTTGATTACTAACTGGATCATTCCTGTTGTCTGTGCTTGGACATGCTCTCCAACCTCTCACCTTCTCCCAGTGTTTTCAGGATGCTCTTCACTTTTTTGTATGGCATTAACAAGCTACCGTTGCTAAGTGTAATGGGTTCACAAATACTATCATCAGACATGATAAGAGGCTGTTAGATAGTTAGAGATTATACATTCAATGCACTTGCCAATTCAGCCTCTTGTATTCTTACCTCTTTCACACAGGGTCTCTTTTCAAGCACTGTTCTATATCAATTGTTCTGAGCTTTCTCACCAGCTGTCGCCAAATCAATTTTCCTGTTTCTTTTTATGTAATATCTATTCTTTCTTTTACTTTAGCATCTTACCTGTGTTTTGTTCACCTGCCATCTTGATCAACACATTTGAATTGTACTTGTGTATTTCTTAGGAACCCATCTGTGCTGAAGGCAGGTGTTACTTAGTGGTGCAGAATTCATTCAGCATAAGAAAATGGAGGTGGCGTTTATTTAACCAGTCTATTTAACGTTATATCTCTGATATAAAATGCAGCATTGACAAGTTGGGAGAACTTCATGTTATCCCACAGTGGGCAGAAGGGGTTAATTTTTTCATTGCTGCTTTAGTTAACTGAAACTTTATCTGGCTTAGAGTGAATCAGTCGTAGAAACCTGCAGACTTGCCTTGCCTTTGCAGTCCAGAATGTAAAAAAGACAAAAATCTCCCTGATTGAATCACTGTTAAGAAAAGTCATTTATTTGGCCTCACACCTTGACTGTATCCTGTTAAGCCAGGCAACCGATTTATGTATTTTTCCTAGGTTATGGGAGGTTTTAACTGGCTGTTTGCAGTTTCCTAAACACGTGTGGGGTTTTTATGCATACTTTTTATAGTCCATTGAACTAGCCATACAAGTTCACCATCTTTGGTGCTACTATAGTATTCTCTGAATGTTCTTGTGTATGTTAAGCAGTCAGTGTTGCTCTGATGTGAGTTAGATGTCCCATAGTAGAGACTGTGACCTGTTTGACTGATGTGAATAGTTCATGTTATTAACAATAAATGCATCCACAAATTAATGATAAAGTTTCATTAATTTGTAAGGTTCTATTAAGCTACACAATACTTTACAAAGTACATGCAAAGTCCCAAGAGCAAGGGCCTTTGGGTTAAAATTTTAGAGGTGTTGAGGACATACCATAAAACAAATTATGTTCTGCTGTAGTACTAAGTATACCTCAGTTAAAGGTATAATAAAACCACGTACCTTGGTTTTCTTGAATGCAGGTTAGAATGCACCTGGATGAAATGACTTCCAGAGATACTCAAAGTGAATTAAAGATAAAACTCTGTGTGAATTTTAATAGTAATTTTGTACAAGTTCTGTTCTCATTATTCTTTATGAGCTGTATATACTTAGGCATTTCTACCTGACTTTTTTTCAGTGTTTCTATATGTTTATGTATTTTTAATGTCTTCTGGTTTAAATGTTTCAAATAATCTGTTTCATCATCACCTGTTATGGGAAAAGAATATGTGCTTGATTGAATTTGAAATAGAGTTCAGACAAATTTAAATTATTTTAAGAGTCTACAGCCTATAACCATCATGTACAAAGACAGAATTTCTAATTTGTAGGAGATACTAACTTTGAAGTTGACATTTCTTTTCTCTAGCAATGATTGCGACTGCAGATTCTGCATAAATGGCATATTACGTAAAGTGAAAGTTTGATTATAAGGGGAAACTTAATTGAATATTTCTGTTTGATTAATAATAAAGAAGAGGGAACATCACGTTTGATTTTTAGACACGTCATGTAAAGGATGTTGAAATACTGCTGTCAGTGAATTAAACGCTGTACAATGCTAAGATGTGCTTTCTTTCACCGTGTTTCTCATGACTGAGCATGGGCTGTGACCCTTGCTGCTTTGATTTCTCCTGTATGTGGTATTAAGAGCATAGTCCAAGGCAGACAAGATATGGGTCACAAGGCTTTTACTACAAATTGTCTCAGTTTGGTTGTCAATATACTGTCTTCACTTTAGTGAATGTAGCACTATTGCCTAAAGGAGCAATACAACAGCTTTATTTAACTAAGTGAAAACATACTGAAATGGTGAAAAGGCTGAGTATAGTCCTTTCCTCAGACTACCTGAAGAATAAAAGACGCAGCAATTTCAAAATCAGTGGGCCCAATTCACATCTTACATAAAATAATGTAATCCAAAATAACCACAGAGGACTCAGTAAAATCACCCCATGAGGAAGCACCAACAAGAAACAAGATGATGAACAGATCTGTGATTTTTTTTTTTTTAATATATCAGATTTTCAGCTTTATTTATTATTATTTGAAATTGAACGCACTTAAAGCATATTTTTTTTTTTTTCCCCATTGGTCATCACGGATGACTGAAAATTGCCTGTGTTCTTTCAGCCACAGTATCATCTCCAATGCCTCCTTGCTGGGCTTTCTAACCAATAAACTATCAACTTCAGAGGAAGCGTGATCTGCTGCCAGACATGTACTTTTCTCTGGGCAGACCATTTATGACATGTAGTTCCCAGATGATTATTGTATCACTCGGCAAACAGTTGTTCCTGAACACACGTTTAGTGTATGTGCAGGGTCTTTTTTACCGGCAAAGATACTTTACCTAATATTTTGATGTACAGGAATTAAAATACAAAATGCTACTGAAAATTCAAATAGGCATTAATTGACAAAATATGCCTAGCAGTTACTTCACTGAGCAAGGAACTTAAAGAATACCTCTTCCTTCTAACAAAACAACTGTACTGTCTAACTTGTAACTGGAAGTAATCAATGTCAGGCTTTAGGTGTTGTATAAGATATGGATCTCCAAAAAGTGGTGTGTTTTACAACATTGTTATGGTATATTGTTTCAATAATTCGGATAAAATCCTTCTGAGTAACCAGAACCACTTTTTTCCTTAGAAGAGGAAGAAGAGAAGAACCAAGTTTTCCTTAGAAGTTTCTGTCCAAAAAAATATCTAACTTAGTACTTGGTGCTAGCATCTCACACAGTTACAGATGTAGATGTGGTGTGATGGGATCATATCTTATACCCAACACAGTCCTATGTGATTTTTTTTTTTTGACTCATTAGGTACAAAAAATGAGTGGGGTCCAATTTCTAACACTGAAGATGTAAGAGGCACGTAAGAAAATCGGTTTTGATTTTCAGAATACTATTCAGCTTCACAGGCTGGTGCTTGTAAATGGGCACTAGTTTTCCTACAAAGTTTAAGTATTTCTGGAAATAACTGTATTTAGTAGAACATTAGCACTGCTTGATATTTTGATAAATGAAACTGCCCTCATGATGCTGCTTTTGATTCTGCACCTTAGGAAACTTGTATTTGCTAGCTTATCTGCACTATATCTAACCCATATATCTAACCCCTACCTTTTTGCTGTAAAAATTGAAATAGGAGCCTCATAATTCATCTGAGATATATTCCAGGACTCCCGGTGCATAAGAATAGCCTGATGGTGCTGCATGTGAAGGAGGAGAAGCTTCTGAACTTTTCAGTAGGGGATTGAATGTATATTATGGCAAATAGATCATTTTAAATTAGTGTTCTGTACATTTAGGATAGAGTGTATTTTTACTCGTGAATAAATTGCCTCTGAACACAATTCAAAAACCCAATCTTAGGCTCAGCAATGAACATTTCAAAAAAGTAAATTAATATCTTGATGGGGATGAAATATAGTTTATTATAGAATCACTTACTATTGCCACTATAATTATGGCTTTGTCAGTATTTCTGTGAAAACTCTATTTTTTTTGGAGCGGTTTTGGAAAAAAACTCTCTCATAATAAGGTGTAGCGTAGCCTGCAGCTTGGCAGGCAGTGTCTGAGCCCAAGGTCTCTCCTGCGCTTAGTGCTCTGGGTAGACGAGTTTGACTGTTCCCTTGTGTGTGAAAGATCACACACGGGTTATTGAGAGATTCCCAGAGATGCTGGCTTTTCTTTTTAAGAAAATCTTCAATCTGCGATCGGGTAAGCAAATTTTAGTGAGCCAAGAGTGTTTGTCAGGATAAAAGTAGGTACAGATTAAAAATTATATTGATTGTAGGATTTGTAAAAAGAGAAAACCAGTCAGGGAATTCTGAATAATCAGTTAATCCAAATGTTCTTTTGCTTCGTTTTATAATGCTAAACCTGCTCCTGTTGCTGGGATTTGGTCTTATTGAAGGGCCTAAACTGAATGGGAAAATTGTATAGAGCTATCCTTCATCTTTAACAGAGTGTTTTCATTTGTGTGGCCTTCTAAACAGGGAGATTCATGTCTATTTCCTGCGAGGAAATCCCAGTTGGAGTGAAGGTCTGGGGAATTCGCATACAGAATGGAAATTTTTCATCCTCACCCACACTGCTGTATCCTGGTTAATTTTCTACAATTTCTACGTTGGCCAAAAATTGTGTGGAATCGTCTTGTTGATAAGATGCCAAATTAAAGATATCAGGACATTTCCTTTGTTTTCTTGTGAAACTGTGCCCTGGTTACTGGGAGCAAAACAGAGTACCTGAGTCTGAAACATGTTACCCACAGGCTTCTTCAGAAGGGAGTCTGAGTAAGCTCAGAAATTTCTAGGAATTGTTTTTTACTCTCAGCAGGCCTGTGTTTCAGTGCAGAAGCAGCTTACCTTCTCTAGAAACTGCTAAAGAAGGGAGAAGTGAAGGAAGGAGTTAGGAAGAAGGAAAAAAAGAGAAGGAAAAAGAAAACAGGGAAAAGGTGCAACAAGCATCATCTTTCTATGGACAGTGTGGGTAGTGACTAAGAGGAAGAAGGACAAAACTGAAAGAAAGAAAAGAAGAAAAGAACCTAAACGTGAGAAACCAAGATAAGTACAAAAAATGAAATTGTGAAAGGGGAGGGCATAGAAATAAAAAGGATATGTTAGAGAAAATTCAGAGACTCGGAAAAAGGTGTAATCAGTGAGCTTAATTTCCAAGTCATGTAATTTAGTAGAGCTTGTAATAAGGCAATCAGACTGCAGCACCTTGGAGTTATCATCATGACGTATATTTTGTTCTAACCACAATACTAATGTGAGTGGATAAGGTGATAGAGAAGACTGCCTTCAATGTCTCTTCTCGTGGTTTCCTAAAGACTTTGAAACAGTGATTTCAAGAAAACCGAATGACCGTAACCATGTTATTGTTTGATGAGCCTAGTCCCCAGTGAGACAGGCATTTCAGGAAAGACGCATGTCCCACTCGGTCTCTCCACATCTGGCTGCACGCTGTGTGGTGCTGCGGGGATGCAGGTGGGCTGTAGGTCCTATCCAGGAGGCTTCATCCACAAAGCCCATAGCAAAGTCTGGGGTGACCAGTTGATGAGGGGATGCAGAACTGCAGCCCTGCAGTGTCCGGAAGAGTCTCTCAGGAAAAGAAAGCTTAAATAAGATTTTTGTTTATTTATTTTTAATTTAATTTTCTTTTTATTAGTACATTTGTTTTCATTAAGTCCAGGAAAGACCTCACGTTAGCTTGCAGGGAGGCGAAGATGCAGATTTGCTTTGAGAGCGAATGTACTCTGTCCTGTCCTTGGAGCCACAGGGTTAGGGCAGGGAGAGGTGCTGCTTCTCCTGTTTCTGTGAGCTTTGGCTCAGGGAGTGAAGAAAGAGGAATTAAAATTCTTCCACCCCTCCACCAGAGATCATTACTTGTCAGACGTCCCAGTAAAGCATTTCTTTATTTCTGGCGAGCTAAATGTGAAGTTATAAAGACATTCACAAGTACAATTTTCCTCAACTGATAATGGCATTTGAGTGTTACCAAAAAGAGTGTTAATGAGTGATTAAAAATGGGCATAATTTAGTTTTTAAAAGTCCTACTTGCTCTTCACAATTTGCAGTGTTTGTTTAAGTATTCATAAAGCTTATTCAGATAATGAGGAAGGGATTTTAACTCAGAGGAAAGGAAATCCTGGGGAGGATTTTTTGAAACAGACGTGAACGTATTTGCTTTATTTTAGTGATTGCCTAAACAAGACATGATTTGTTGATGCTGTAACTCTGGCTATAGAAAGAAGATGGACTGACTCTAGATTATGACAGTGACTTCATGGTTTCCTTAAAAGGATGTCTAAAATCATACAGAAATTATTGGCGTAATGTCTGCCATTAGCACGAGGTTGGCAAGAACTCAAAATATACGGTTATAATCGTCACTTTTGGCCTTAAAAATAGAAAAGTATTATACTGTTCTCTGTATTCATATCTGGCACAGAAATTCTAATTTCTGAGCTCTAAAATACCAGAAACTGGATACCTTTTCCAGTTCCATTTATTGCCTGTGAAGAAGTGTGTTTTCTGACCCCTTAGTAGTACGTCTTGAGATCGCAAATAATCAGTTTGTATAGCTTATCTTTACTTCTGATCTTTAAATTACACTCACACTTTAACTAAAATCATTGAAAGTGGCTTTCAGGAATACAGGAGGGCACAGCTCTGTAAAACGACATTGCAATTTATGAAGAAAGCACTTGGGAGAGAAAATGTATACTGTAAACGGCCAATGCTACTTCCCCATTCTGTATATCTTGAGGAGTATGTTTATTCTCTGGTAATGCCAGCTAAATAAGCAGAATTACTAGTTAATTAAGCTACTGTTAAATATTAATAAGGCTGCCATAGCCTGAACTTGTAACAGGATAAATGGAAGACAGAAAATGTTGGTTAAAAATAGAACATTAGAACTTCGAGAGCTAATACTTCAGTGTTTAATAGCTTGTGTTCTCTTTTGTCATAGATTAAATAGACTGATACAACATCTGAGTAGCAGCACTTTATGTTCATGAGGTAAAGCATTTTTAGTAATCCAGCCCTAACTTACAATGTAACCAGAATATTTTACGAATATAGCTTTTATTTCTACATGCTTCATTGTCCTGGTTTGAGCTGGGATAGAGTTAATTGTCTTCCTAGTAGCTGGTACAGCGCTGTATTTTCGGTTTAGTATGAGAAGAATGTTGATAACACCCTGATGTTTTCGGCTGTTGCTCAGTCGTGTTTAGACCAAGTCAAGGACTTTTCAGC
>JAVKLA010000001.1:44544725-44714964 GCA_034782735.1 Sagittarius serpentarius | reverse complement strand
CCCATCCCACTGGGTGGGGGGGAAGCGAGTGAGCAGCTGCGTGGTGCTGAGTTGCTGGCTGGGGTTAAACCACGACATTCAGTCATCTCCAAATTTATTTCATATAATGAAGCAATGCCAGAATCCCATACCCTCTGTCATAGTAACCACAAACCAGTATAAGAGATATATAAAGTGAGCATTTAAGAAGTGGAATACAAAATAAAAACCACAGCAATGCTTTTAAAAAATGTTTTAAGTATAGGAAAATTATTTTTTAATACAAAATGAGTGATTTTAAAATTTTTGTTTTCTTTACATGTTCTGACAGCTTATAAGAATAAAAGTGAATCATCCAGGGCTCCTGTCATGCATGTGAGCACAACAGTTGCGTAGTACTACTAAGATAAGAAAAAACTACCAGTATTTTAAAGTAACATTTCCCAACATTTTTCTAATTTTCAAATTAGCTCAGATCACTGAAATCATTACTATGAAGTTGTTGGTATTGGCAATTATATATAGACTATTAGTAAACACTTGAACAAAAAAAAGGGTGTTTGGGCAGCTCACAGAAGACACAGGAGGCAGACTTTTCTCAAAACAACCTTAACCCAGGTTCCATTGTAATCCCAGGTGTGCCATTGAAAAGACTTGCACAAGAGGTTATGTGCAGCTGTGGGTATGTGTAAAGGAGTATATCTGGTAAAACATAGGATGTGTTAGGCAAATGCTACTGCTTTTCTCCATTCCTGCTGCAGGGGAGAGTCAGGCCATACCTGAGACTATGTTCTTAGTAAAATTGTGTAATTCTCTTCTTCCAGGAATTCATTAGTGCATTTAAGATACTTCATTTCACAACTGAGGCAAACAAGCATCTTAGGCATGGTTATCATGGTAATACTTTAAAACACAGAATGACATTTGCATTTTTTGCATATTCCTTTCATCTTCTGCAAAATGGGATATATCCTATATTACTTTGAGTACCTATGGCAATTCCACATCTTTCTCTTTGATTTCCTGAGATCATAAGAATATGCAGAGACTGTTTTATATAATGGTTGGTTTAGTGAGTATGGTGTCATCAAAGATGAAGCTTCAATTTCAATTTCTCTGCAACTACTAAGGTTTCACTCTTAGAAGATGGAACATTAAATACATATATACATTCTCAGTTTTCCCATTTTTCTTTTTCTTTATAACTGTTTATATCATTATTTTCAGATGTGCCCAAAATAAAATGGAAGTTTTTAAAAACAAATTAAATCATTTCAGTAAAAGCAGCCTAACCAGTCTGTAGCAGATTGTGTCCGGTGAAGGACTGCAGAACATGCGGCAATATCAGTGTATGCATATATCTGTATGTATATATAGCTAGGGAGCCCTCCTCTCCCCACACCATCCTTTCCTTGAGAAGAGGATGCATAAATACAGTTCCTTCTTTCCTCTGTGGAAAAAAGGATGAGTTTCTTACTCCAGCCCAGGCAGATCTGGAATCTCATTTTGTTAGGCTCAGAGGCGTAGGCTTGCAGGCGTGTGCAGGCTTTTAACACGGGTTCAGCTAACCCCAAGGAACTGGTGCTGCTGGTGGTGCTTTGAGAAGTGTTTTGCTGCTGTGCCACATGCTGTCAGCTGTCCTCCTCCTCCTCTGCTTCAGCCAGAGTTTCCTAGATTTGTTCTCAGAAATGGCAGAACTGTTTTTCTTGAAGCCTTCAACAATAAGGAAAAGCAAATCCAGTGCATTTTGCTGGAAGGCATCAGTACTGAAAAGAAGGTCAATGAAAATGCCCATGTTCAAGTTCTACCAGTCCTAAGCATGTAAAGCCATGTTTCAAGAGGTACCAGCAAACTGTTGCTACAGGCAAATATTATATAAAACAACTTCTATGCCTTTGTAAAATATTTAAGCATGTTTGCAATGAAGTTGTTCCTCATAATGAAGAACAAGTAGGCAACATACCTACCTTACTTTACTTTTTTAAGTTTGAAGGGTCTTTTAATTTGAAATCAGATGCAGATTGTTTCTTGTCTCAGTGTAAAATAAAAAAAATCAAATATGGGCCAACCCATAGGCCTTATCCTGTTCTTAGAGTATTTTCTCCACTTCCCTTTCAGCTGTTTGTACAAATCTTCACACTTTGAGTGGATTTAATTCTGGAAAGTTATCAACTTTATTGCATAACTGTGGGAGATGTTCCTCTAAATGTCAGGTATTATCAGAGCACAGCAGCACATTTAGAAGAACTCAGACCATATAACCCCAAGGTTATATGTATTTAAATCTGACTTCATTATATTTTATACAAGACAGAATATCTCTTGTCTAAAAAGGTCTGTAATTTTTTTTTCTCCCGTTAGTTGCCCTACTTTAAAATTGGTAGAAAAAACCTCAAAAGCAGAGCCATGAGGGCCAGAGCTTTGCAAAGCATTGACATATTGAGGCTGTATGTGTTTACTTAACAGTAAGATACAATACTGTGTTATTCCTTATGCCAAAAAATATGTCTTCGAGAACAGACTAATTTTTCTCTGCTAAGAACTGACAAAGGAAGATTTAGTTACTTATTAATATAAACTCTCCCCATTTAGTATTGTAAGTTGCCTGGCTTTGAAAGTAAATTTGCACAGAAAGATGTCCCTATGAATCCGGTTCAGAATTACTTGGATCTTTGAACTGTCCCTGAAGTGACTCTGAAAATTCTCCCGAGGTTGGCTTTGAAAGCAGGGAGCATTAAATTTAAAACAGGCTGGAGGAGGCATATCTGAACCACATCCCTGGTGCCTGGACTGATCATTGCATGAGCTGCTTCTGCCTGAAGACTCCAGCTGAAGACCCTGCTGTACACTGATTCTTGCTGCAGCCGGTTGTGAACCACAGCAGGAACCATTGAAGTCCTTGTCCCATTGGGTACATGAGCAGTGGTCTCTGGGGTGGGCAGGTCTCTGGTGCTGCAGCGCATCTTCAGTTCTCAGTGGGCAGGAGGAGAGTGTCTGCTGGAAGCACGGAGAAAACACCCCTTCCTGGACACCTTGGTGCTTGCGGCAGCCCGCAGGTATGGCACGACAGTTGTTGCCTTCTTGAGCAGCGTTTGAAAGGGCAGCAGTGATTGTCAGGGCATGACGTGTGAAGGTGCAGTGAATAGTGGTCTGAGGGAATAGTGGTCTGAGGATGCTCAATAGAAAAGAGCAAAGAGTTCAGCTGTTGGGGATATCAACTGTATTTTATGTGTGACAGCACAGTAATTTAGCACCTGTTTCAAAATTGTGATTTTTTTTTTCTTTTTCCCCTGTGTGTGAAGAATTTTAATGTAAAAAGGACACCTCTAGAAGTAGTAAATAACTGAGTTTCTTCCAGAGATTCTTTTTTCACCAGGGCTGCAATATTGAGTTGCAGCCTAAATTTTGCCTATGATCCACTTTACAAACCTGAGTTCTATTTTACATCTGGCTCTTAAATGATACTGAAAAATGCATTCACATAGGATTACAGCTGAAATTAATAAGACTTGACCACATGATGCAGTTAAATATTTAACTTCCATCTGAATCTTGATGCACGGGTGCTTGGCTGGGCCACAGCATATGTGGCATGACGGCTATAAGCTGCCTGACTGGCCTATAGTTGTAGAGGAATAGCTGATTCTTTTCCTTCCTTATTCTTTTCTTTGCAGTTCATTGGAGCAGTAGCTAGAAATCAGGCTGTTTCCTGTTTTCATGTATCATCTCCTTTGCTTGTTTTTGCGTGGGCCTTGCTGGAAGTCTGGAGAAAATGTATGACCCAAAGAAATAAATGCCTTATGCTGAACTTTGTACAGAAATAGAATAATGGGAGCAAGTAGAGAAAAATCAGTCAAATACCATAGCCAGGGATGTGAAAGCTGTGTCTGAATTGCACTGCAGATGGTGGTCCTCTGGGCAGCGTAGAGGATGCCTAGGAGAGCCCCCCACCTCCTTACCTGGCACCATGGCCGGCTCTCCCACAGTGCATGTTGGAAGTACAAGAAAGGAGGAGGAGGAACAAGGGAGTTGTCATTCACTCAGGTTTTGTGTCAGTGTGTAGTTATGGCATGGCCAGGACATACTAGGTCCTAGCATCTGGGAAGTCCCCCTGGGGTGACTGAGAGAAGGTAAAGAGTCATTAGAAAGTACTTCAACAGTAATGAAAGGAAAAATGAAGAATAAGTCAGTCTGTCTCAGAGAGAGAAGGAACTGCTAATAACAGTGAAGGCTAAAGTGATGATTGTCTCTTTTGCTCCAGTGTTCAAAAGCAAGGTTAGCTGTGACCTGATGGTTCATGCATTTAACATCAGCAACAAAGGGATAAGAACTTCACAAGATAGTGTTGTGGTTTAACCCCAGCCAGCAACTAAGCACCATGCAGCCACTCACTCACTCCTCCCCCTGCCCCTGGTGGGATAGGGAGGGTAATTGAAAACAAGTAAAACTCGTGGGTTGAGATAAGAAATGTTTAATAATTGAAATATAAAATAAAATATAAGAATAATAATGTTAGTAATGAAAAGGAAGATAACAAAAAGAGAGTGAAATATAACCCAAGACAGACAAGCGATGCACAATGCAATTGCTCACCACCCGCTGACCAATGCTCAGCCAGTCCCTGAGCAGCAATCCATCCCTCCCAGCCAACTCCCCCAGTTTATATACTGGGCAAGACGTCCCGTGGTATGGAATACCCCTTGGGCCAGTTTGGGTCAGCTGTCCTGGCTGTGTCCCCTCCCACCTTTCCTGTGCTCCTCCAGCCTTCTTGCTGGCTGGGCAGGAGAAGCTGAAAAGTCCTTGATTTAGTCTAAACACGACTGAGCAACAGCCGAAACCATCAGGGTGTTACCAACATTCTTCTCATACTAAACCCAAGACACAGTGCCATACCAGTTACTAGGAAGACAATTAACTCTATCTCAGCCCAAACCAGGACAGATAGTGAAATGAAAGGTTAGAATTGCTCTCCTGGCCCTGATGGAATTGCTGTAGGGAAGTAGCTGAGGTAATGTAATTGGGATTATTTGTTATCTGTGAAGACATATGGAAAATAGACAAGATGCGTAAAACTGAAAAGGACAGACAGTGGTCTTCCCCCAGAAGAGACCAAACAGGAGGTTCTGGGGAATTTTGATGTAGAAACAGAGGAAGATTGATTTTAGGGGAGGAGTTAAACTGCTTGAAAGTGCCTAGAAGTTAACAAGGCAGTAGGTGACTGCCAACATTCATCTGTGAATTTCAGATTGTAATAAATCAGTCTAATTTCTCTCTGTAATTATACAGAAAGCCTGATGAGTAGATAAAGAGCGGCCATGGTGTTGCCGTCAGGGAGCTGAGGAAACTTGGTCTAAATGGGACCACCGTAAGTAAAAGCAGATTGCAGTTCTGTGCTTGGAATGAATGCTGGTAAATAAATGGTGCGCTGTCAAAAAGGATGGATTTATGGTTCATAGGGCTGTGGCCAGAGACCAGTGATATTCAGCATTTCCCTTAGTGGTTTGGATAATAAAACAGGGAGGAAATTTATTTAAATGTGCAAATTATGTCAAATTGGGTTACCAGCAGCCTCGGGGACAAGGTTAGAATTGAAAGCTATATGAACAAATCAGAGAAGTGATCTGAGTATGTGGATTATAATTCAATAGCTACAAAGGCAAGCTCTTACACTTACTTGGGAATAAATGTAGTAAACAAATACACAATAGGCAGTGTGTTATAGACAGTAGTATTGTAGAAAAAGATCTGGGGATATGGGGCAGGTCACAAATGGAACACACAAAAATCATGTCCTACTGTTTAGGAAAAAAAGGGAAATATCACACTTCAGAGTTTAAGCATGTGTTTTTTGTAGGACATGAAGTCTTGAAAATATTATTTGGATTAAGAAAGAATTGAGTTTCCGTAGCCTCAAGAAGAGAAGGCTGGGGATGTAAGTCTTCAAATATGTAGAAGGTTCCTGTGAATAGTGACATTATAAACTTTTTTCTTTTATATGTTCTTATGGTAGGAGAAGTAATAGGATTAACTTGTAGCCAAGGAGATTTAAGTTTGAGTGAAGAGAAATGTTTCTAACTCTGAAGACAGTTGAAACCTGAAATAAATTTCTTAGAAAGCTTGTACAGTTTCCACCCTTGGACACTTTTTGTAACCTGGTTAAACCAGTATCTTCTGTATGCTTTAGGGGCAGTTCATTCTCTCTTGAGGTGAGACTATGGCTGGTTTTCAGTCAGATTTTTCTATCATTTTTGCATCAAGCATTGGTATTTTGGATACTTACTCTCATACTGCTTAGTATTACAGTCCCCTCCTTACTCTGTTTCAGTGCAGAGTATAACCCAATAACAGAGAAAGTCTATTTATGCACATCTTTGAGACTTAACAAATTCCCTTTTCCTATTGATTGCAAAACCTGTTTAAGTTGCATTAAGTATGATCAGAATGTTGATCAGCTCTTGTGCATTAGCAGACAGGGTTGTGAGATTCCGGTTTCTTTACTACACCGAGCTGTCTTCTTGCAATAGCATGTTAGAGAAATGCGTATTAAGCCAAATCTGATACAGCATGGAGAAAAAACACATCATGATTGGGAAAATCAAGTAAACATGAATAAAAAAATTGCCAAAAGAAGTAACTCAGAAGATCATGAAGTAAGCACTATTTGCCTTCAGATACAAATGGAAAACTGAATTTCAATTTATTGGTATCTGTCCTACTGGAAAGTAATGTAATTTGCTATATTGGTAGAACATTTGTATTTGTGAATTATTATAAGCTGGGTTTAGTTGGCTCTTATTTTTTCTACTAGCAAATATTTAGTTAAAGTAAAATGAAGTTGCACGTGAAAAGTCCACTGAAGAATGTCAAGTTACAGGCATTTTTTAAAATATTTTTTTCAAAGAAAGGTGTTTCTGTCAGTTTGCACACAGCAATCTAGTACTCAGAATTAATTGCATGCTAATTTAATTAAACAAGGAATCATCTGTCAGTGTTGGAAAGTAAATGAATACTTGCAACTTAGTGTTAAAATGCTGTGGACAGAGCACTCTAAACTCAAACCACTTCTTAAAATGTATTTATGGAATATAATGCAACACTTTGCTGTGTGATAAAAATCTTTGAGAAGATGTTAAAGAAGTAAATGTGTTATCATTAGTATGGAATAAAACGGATAGCCTTGCTAGATAGTCTTGCTGTACAAGCGTTACAATGTCTTTATCTCATCTTTGTATTTCAGAGTTACAATCACCAGAAGGGTAATTGCTGGAGAAGCTCAGTGGTCAGATTAGCTGCAGTAGTCATAATGGGAAGACTAGAGAATTTTAGTATTACATTTTACAGCTAATGGTGGTCTAATAGAGATTCATTCAGGTAGGAGCTATGCCAGAAATGCAAATGGAAATTTAAAACGGTCTGCTTGGGAATACTTGAAAATGCAGGTTCTCCTAGATAAAAATAGTAATAGGCTCCTGGGTGTGTGTCCTGTTAGATCAGCCCTACCAGAATAATACATATGTAAAGAAAGCAGTCTTCTGTAGGAAACCCCATCAGTTAATCGCTGGAATGGATGATGAGAGAGTTAAAATTTCTTCTATCAAAGCAGATCATTAGCTGCCTGACTAACTTTACCTGCTTCCTAAGTACTGGCATGGAAGTGTCTGCTAACAGAAAGAACTCAGTAGCATGTAGTTATATATATCTTAGCTGTCAGGTACCACTGACCTAGTTTGAACAGGAAAAAAAAAAAAGAAAAAAGAAGACATATCTAATAAAGAATGAAGTTCTTAATAGACCCTTATAAATTCCTAACCACTAAATGAATATGCAGTTAATTGTGTATCTTGCACCCATATATGAACCAGCAGTAGGCTACAGAGACCTTTGTGTCCTGTATTACATCAGCAGTGCTGTGCTTGTAGGGCACACTGCTCTTACTGATTATCATTCTTTAATATTGAAAGAGAGAAGAAGGAATGATGAGCTTTTTAACAAGTACTAATTCTTGGGGTCACATTTAATCTAATTCTCAAAGCATTCACATATAATCCATATATGTCTCTGCTCATATAGTATTAGCTGGAATGGGAATGGTGTGTAGTAAGGTCAGTCCACAGACTCCTATGAAACATTTATTTGTTTAATGGCAAGCTGATGTCTACATGTGAAATAGATGACTGAAATGGCTCTTTACATTCGTGAGGATAGCTGTGTTCTGTACCATTGAGGACTGTGAAATTCTGTTACTGAATTCAATCGGGGAAGATCCAGACTTTGAGAGAGTGCTGAACCGGTTACAGCACTCAGTCTCGGGCCACAGAACCAGATGGAGAATAAATCTGCACCATGCGAGAGGGTGGATTTACTATGAATCCTATCCCTCCTCCTCACCATGTACAAAGCTTTGCTGCTTGCATTAATCAGACATGGTTCTTTGAAAGAAGCCTGGATCATCATATATGTTTCTCTGTATTTTTTTTTTTTCAGCTTACATACTGAATGCGTAGATCTTATAAGTAAAATATAATTCAAGGGAGTTGAATAAGAGTCGTTCAAACTGCTGCACCATTATTAGTAACAGATTTTGTAATGACCTTGCTAAATTGACGATAACTTTCTGTAAGGGAAGAGGAACTTTCAGGGAACTTGATGGTCAAGATACAGACAAACCAGAAATGGCTGCTCTCCCTCTTACGTGGCCTATTGTATATCTCTTATGACAAATAAATCACATTTTAAAAAACAAGAGACAACATTAAATATTTTAAAAGAGGATATAGATGTTTAAAATGGACATAGCTCAATAGAGTCCGGAGAGTTAGAAAACAGTACAGCAACGGAGAATCTGGCCAGTGGATTATAATAAAACAGCCATTGCTTACTTGGAAATCTAAGAAGCTTAATTTGATTAAAGTCCCATTATTATTTTTAAAAGGACACAAATGTGAATTTTACTAGGTAGTTCCTCATATTAAAGGTGCTTAAACATTTTTATAACCCCCACTACTGAAATTAAAAAAAGGATTGATCTGTTTTTACTCATTATGTACATAATCACTTTAGGTTTAATCATTTAATTCTGCCCATTGAATTACAAGGAAGATGAATTAAATGTCAAATAAGTGGTTATATTATGGAATTTGCTCCACTTGAGTATGTGAGAGGAATATAAGCACTTTACATCAGGTATTTGACGTAAAATCACTTTGATTTCTTTGTTTTGATTATGATGGCTTTAGTGCGTGTGGAAAGTGTAAGGGTAACAATTTCCAAGGGTTTACATGTCAGATTTACAGAGGTATTTGAGTGCCTGAAGGTGCAGATAAGCACCAAAGATGGTCTTTAAGAATCATGCTAGAAGTATGCATTTCATTGACTTATTGACATCTCCTTGACTTCATCTGACACCTAAATGCATCCATCTTTAGAAAGTTTGGAATTCTGTAACCTGCATATGTTTTATACAGAAGAAGCATTGAAAATGATGTCAAATATGGTCATGAGAGAACCCTGGTATTGTTGTCCCTGCAAGAGAGCTCCAATGTAGAATAATCTGTTGAAGTTATAACCTATCCCTGTGGGTTGCTGACTACTTAGTTCATCTCTATCAACAAATAACTCTTTAGGGTTTCATTGTGCAAATAACTGAAAATATCGTTGTCACTTCTTTTATGTGTGTATATATATATATATGAGTGAACTACTGTGAGCATATATGTCAACTTAATAGTGGTGCATATTTCAATTTACTAGTTATTTGCTTCTGGATACAAATCACACATTAATGAACTAACCAAAGTTTACAGAGGTCAATAAAAAGATTTTCATCATCAGAGACAGAAGTTTCCTGTAGCCATCTCTTTTCAGATACATTCATGTCACAGGTGGGAGTTGTTAACAGGATCAGGCAGTAAACTCTTTTTACCAGTACCTAGATTTGAAAGGCCTAAAGTGAGGATAGGCTTCCCTAACAGAGGATTTCTTTTGTCAAGAATCTTTTCAACTTTTCTTTGTCAGGTGATCTGCCAAAATCTGAATCTAGATTATTTGCTTCAAAATATAATCTGAAACATTTATGTTGGGTTTCACAAACATATTTGTATTCAGTTCTCACAGAGTGGCTGTTGAACTTGTTAATCTTTGCTATAGCAAACCACACTAGAACCTTTACTTGTTTCTTGAACTATATTCCTTCTCTAAATATTATTATTAATTATTATAATCTAATAATCTAATTATTTTATGGGGTTGGCAGAGAATTTATGTACAACTTAACATTTGTGTTTATATAAATTTCATCCAAAACTCACAGTTCCTACATGAAGCTCATAGGCAGAGCTTTTTAAAAAGCAATAGTTTTGGTCACTAGGGCAGAGGCTCACAAAAGAAAAAGTCCCTCTGAAGATCATATTCATAATCGTGTTCAATTCAGTATATACAATGATAAATACATTTGAAATTAAGCATGTTTACCAGAAAAACATTGCAAAAAGAATGTTCAGTGTAATAAATGATAAAGATCTGGTTTGTTTATTAAACTTCTTTTTTATTTAGCTGAAATCACTAGCTTTCTCACAAACATGAATAGAAGCTCAGAAAATATGCAAGTGTCCTGTCAGAAGGTTTTGAAAATTGACTTGTAGCCCATGCAGTGGTGTTAAAAGAGCAACTGCAGCTGAGTCCTTAACTTGGTGTAGTGAAGCTGGATCATGGAAATGTTTAATCTACATATGAGAAGATACGCAGTGTTATTGATACTTGCTTAGCTGCTGACTGATGTGAAAGAATTTGAGCACATTTACTGCAGCTTTTACTTGGAGATTATTAGAAAAATATTTTTGAAGTGTAATTGCTGGTGCAGCATTGTACTTGAGATAGCAACCTGAGATTGCGTCTCAGTAAAAGGTGTCGTACAACAGCTTGAAACCAGTGACTGTTCGCATGCCTAGCAACCACCGTGAAACGCAGTCAGTTCGTAAGCATGATGCACTACCTTGTAAATCTTGTTTGTGCAGATTATCAGGACAGGGCTTTAATGAAATACTTGGAACTGATGTCCCTGGATGGAAATAGGGAAGCTAGTGAGTTGACAGATGGGGAAATCTATAAATACGATCAACAAAATTATGAAATGTTGAAAGACAGGAAGGAAAGATCTACCATCACAACAAAATTAATTCTCAGGGGAGTCATATTAACACAAGCAATACCATCTGTACTATCAGTTACACAGAAATGTCTGTGACCCATACTTTTGGTATGTTCTGCACCGACCAGCGCAGATGAATACAATATAGACAGTTTTTCTGTTTTGCTGGGTTCATTCTTGAAGTTGCCTTTCTCTGCTTTGACAAGGCAGTAGGTGAAGATGACGAATGGCATAGTTACCAGCACCCTTTTAAACGTCTTAGCAAAAGCACAGTGTCAAACAGAAAGCAAACTGTACTGTATTTTATCGGATACGTTAACACAAGAGAAACCAAAGCCGTGTTGTATGGAGGTACTGGAAGGAAGATGTGTGGCAGTAATGAAGAAATTTTGCCAGTAGCCATTGCTATGTACACCATTAATGATGATCTCATGTGAGAGTATTAAAAAAAGACAAAAAAAGCTGTTTTGCCATTCCTTAACAAGAAGTAATATCTGATGCGATTGAACAAGTGGTCTGATATGTTCTGTGACTGTACAATCAGAGCAGAAAATAGTACTCTGGGAAATATTTAACATCAAGACCAAAAGAAGTAGTTAGTTATTTCTAAAATAGAACAAAAGATGTGGTAAGAACATTCTACAAAGGAAAAGGATGAAAATAGATTAAAAACAAAGACAAAAACAACAAAACAAAACCACTCTACCAGTCACTTCCGCAAAGAACAAAAATACTGGAGAAATAAGGCAGTGAAGTATCAAGCTAGCTCCTTTATCATTGGAATCTGGAACTTGCTACTTCTTCATTGAAGCAGGGACAAGTAACCTTCATGGAAATGCTGTGTCTTTCTACTAACACAGCGTTACTTAGCCTGAAAGAAAAGGGTCAGCCTGACCCAGGTCATTGCTTAATGCTAAGGCAGAGCTTCCTTTCACTAGAAAAAACATTGCGACAACATAATTGAATCCACCTTGCAAATGGATATAAATGGGGATGGCTGGCACTGGTTTGGCTTTTAAGAAGTAATACATAATCCTGTAATTGAAAACTTTGGCCCAGAGCAAATGCCCAAAGACAAAAAAGGTCTGTGTGTTTTTCAAACATTTTAACCGTCCTGTCTCACAATTCTCTTATTGTAGCGCATTGTATGGCAGGGGTATCTCCCATCTACATTATGCATGAGGAACCCATCCCATCTTTCTCAGAAGAGGCATTGGCTGCATTCCTGGCTCCTTGATCAAAGAAAAATTGGCTGACTGTCTCGTCTCTGACTAGGCCAACAGGTCAGTCAGGAAAGCAGATAAATCTGCTGGCATTTGCATCTCTCAACGGTGTTGAAAGGAGGAGTGTTGAATAAGTGAATTCCTGCAAAATGAGAACTAGCAATTACTTTGGTACAGATAGAATGAAAGATCTTTTAAAATACATACATAGACAGAGTTGAAATACCTTGAAGTAGGTGAAAAGACTAGACCTTTATGTAACTGTCCCAGAGAAATGTTTTAAGCACATCTTTGCAAAGCTGTCTTTGTTGCACATCATGCTTTAAACCAAGCTTCAGTCTCATGCTCTGAGGAACACTGATAGTGTGACAGACCTAACAGATCAAATGGTTGGGTCCACATTTTAGAGAAATATGAAGATGTGGCCCTTTATTATCCAATTTTTGTATTCTTTTTAAGTATGGACAAGTCTTTTTGGGTATTTGAGCATGAAAGGTTGTTAGCCTGCGGTCTTAGGCAATAAATTAATGTTTCAGTGAAGGCAGTCAACCACCTGCACAAATTTAACCTTTTTAATTCTATTTATTGTCTGCACATACAGCACCAGATTAGATGTTTCCTGGAGAGCTGAGTCTGGTGTGAGGTATTCATCACTTTGTTATAGGTTCTTTGAGATCACCATGAAGTAGTCCCTTGTTCTAAATGAATAGGTCTCTTATCATGACCTTTTAATCGCTTCATCATGAAGAAGTCTTTTATTTGCTACAAGAGTCTACTTCATGTTACCCCCATCAAAGGAACTATAATATCATAAAACGGCCACAACAGAGTCTAACAAGAAATATGGTACAATAAGAGAAAATTAGTGAAGGTAAGCCTACTTGACTACAAGCAGCATCATGGCTTGCTAAGGGGAAGTGCGGGAGTGGATAACTAGCTGCGAGCTCAATTGTTGGAAACTGTATATAGAGGTGCTATTTTGCTCAGTTTTGTAATAGGGTAGTGGAACAGAAGGGGAACAATGTAAGCCAGCTAGCAGGACCAGCAGCACCAAAGAAATCATAGAGGTAAGGGAGATGAATAGGGCATGACCAAAAAGGAAGTTTAAAATTAAAGATGAAATTTAGCCAGTGATACTTGTGGAACTTATTCCTATGGACAATATTTTCTTTTCCTGCTGTCTTAACATAGGTATAGTTTATTGAAGATACTGGAGTTCACACTCCAGTGCAGAACTGATGTAAGAAGGGGAGAAATCTAAACTGCAGTGTTTAAACCCTGTTTAAACTCTTCAAATGATTTATAGAGAATGGTTTGGAGGGATGGAGTCCTGGCCATGTTGGTTGCCTGAGTCATAAAGGTTTGCTTGCAGTACCAAGAGCATTTAACCACATGGATTTCAAAAGTAGTTGGGAAACCTGGTCATAACTCATCCTACAGGCAGATAAATACTCAAAGTCAAGACAGACAATCAGTCATTTTCTCGCAAAAACTCTATAAAAGACTAAATAAAGAATTGAATACTATTGAAAAAAAAAACTACCCAGTAGCCTACAAAAAATTCCCTGCACAGTCTAGCACCCAGAGATACCATTAAAGGTGTCTTGGTATTGCTGTGGGAGACTCCCAGAGAAGATGACTTATTACATGAGAAATGTACCCACTGCACTCCTGCTCTTCCATGTGGCATATCCATGCTAAGCAGTTAGTAATGATGGTAAGCAAGGTAGTGAAAGGTAGGAAGTTCATGTATTCAAGTACTGAACTGTCAGATTCCTGAGAAAACCGTTTACCTTTTTCACTTACAACTTCTGTCCTCCAAAAGACGACTCTCAATGCCAGCTCTGCATACATTTCCTTCATCAGTCCCAAGAGCTTGTGTTTTCCAGCCACCAAGCCCATGCGACACAGATCTGCTTACTGCTTTCCCTCCCTGCTGCCTGTTCTCTTTTGATCTGATTCTCTTCATTTTCAGCCCTTTAAGAGACTGAATTCTCTTTTGTTCTGAACTTACTCTGTCTTTTTATTATTTCTCTTTTTTTTCCTATTCTGATATTTTTAGCCCTGTCTTTTTTTCTTCCTTTTTCCATCTTGCATGCTTGCTGGTTTACCCATCTGCTTCCCCCAGCCAAGTTTTCTTTTCCATTTTTCCCTTTGCATTTCTTCGCACCCACAGGCCATTTATCTCATTGCTTGTCCTTTCTCCAGCTCCACAGGGTCTTTTCATCTCCTTATGTCGTTTGTAAGCAAACAGCAGAGGAGCATCCAGTATCTGCTTTCTTACTGCTGCCGGAGTGAGTCAGATTGCCTGGAGAAGGAAAAGAGATACTGAGACTGTAGTCTTTACTTCAAAATTGTCCCATTGTATGCCTTTTTGTTTGTTTGTTTTTTGTATCCTCATCATTTCAGGGCATCTTCAGTTCAGTTTTGTGCTCTGAACCTGGACATTTCATTTTATATGGAATGTGATTTTAAAAAATATTTTCTCAACTTTTTTTACCCATTTCTTTGCACATAATGTTTTACTTGAATCAGCTTACACACATTTTTGTAAGTATCACCACACGTAGAGGTGTGTCTCTTCAAAAGAAGGTGTGGGTTTTTTTCTACATTTGCCAATTTTCTCTTTAGCAGTCTGTCTGAATAAATACAATATGTGAGGAACATATCACCTTGCAAAAACTGAGAAGAAAACCAGGTGTTGGCTTTATTCTTGCTTCCACAGTAGCCTAAAGAGCAAACTAAATTAAACCATCACAAAACACTCTAAGGAGACTTGATGCAGCTCTGCCTTCAAGAATCAGTGATTTAAAACATATTTTTATTTCAATTAACAGTTTTCAATATGCATGGATATACTCAATCCAAGTTTCCCATAAAGGGTGCAATTCGTATGGGATTCGGGTTATACTTGAAGGATGCTGTAAAGAGATCATACTGTTTAAAGTATCAGGTGGTATTAAAGCACTTAAATATGTATTTTTCTAAGACGTATCTAGTATCCTCAACTGCAATGACCAGAAGCAAGCACCGTCACCAGCCTCGTATTTCTGTGGAGAGAAAGTTCTGGTTGTGTTGTCAGAATTGGTATCTTCCCTTTCCCCTTGCACTAGTCTGGATCAAAATACACATGCACATTTTGAAGCTTCCTGCAAATCAATTCAGGAAAAGGCAAGTTTCTATAAATCTCAAAATACTTGTAAAGTCAAAATTTTAATCACACTGAATACAAGTGTGAGCATACACTTGAGAATGATGTGCATGTACATGTGTATCAATGTAAAAAATGCACGGTATGCTTGAGGCTTGAGACTTACCAGCTTTGCCATCATGTAACAATGATTTCAGTGAAGTCATACATGGTTTTTAATGCTGAAGGTGAATAAGCCAGAAAAAAATCATATAAATTTTTGTCATAAGTCATCTCATACAAGACTCAAGAAACATATCTTACATGATAACGTAACTAATAGAATTTCAAGTGACAGTGATATATGAGGCTTTCAGAAGTAGCAATGCAGAACATTCTTTTTTGAATAATTCACTCATCTGAAGTTATTATATATTCAAAAATGATTGAGTTGCATATCCAAATATAGGGTGGTCTATCTCAGCTCTTGATGTAGGAGAAGAAAAAGAAGTTTCTGCAGTTACTCTGAACTGTGGTTTGTATCACATTGCTGTTGGTTAGATGAACTGAGTTTAATTGATTGTGAATTAATTAACATTCTGCAGTGGATGTCTTTTTCTTGAGATAATTAATCTTACTGAAAAATTATATGTGGAACAGTTGAAGCTTTAGCAGATTTTCTAGATGTGCTTTTTTTGTTTAGGCTTCCTTGACAGCCTTTTTTCTTATAGATAAATTATGTGTCTAGAAATGTCTTGCCTTTATATTTATTTTGGTTTGGCAGCATATAGTTGTTATGGCTGGCAATATTTCATACCCCAAAGTATTAATGCTAACCATAAATTATTACCAATGATATGCAGTGGTTTTTATCAGTCATGACGAGTAATTGATGTTGATTGAAACAAATAAATACGATGCTTTGCAAAGTATAACCTTGTCATTTAACTTGAGTACTCAAATGCAGTCAAGCTATCTTAGATTAACTCTTTGCAATTAGATACAGAGCTTTCAGAAACAAGATATTCCACCTATAAAGGCCAAAAATTAGCAAAAACGTATAGACATTTAGACATCAATACTGGCAAAATTCACCTCTAGGTTTTTTGCTTCCAAAATTGGGTAGAAACAATAAGATTCAAAGATGTGTGGAAATCTGTCATCTCATTATTACAGACTGGTTGGCTGTTTCTCAGGGTTGAGTCCGAAACCCATTGAAGAACACATTGGGAATCTCCGTGTATCATAGTATTTAAAATGAGAAGTCTCATAAACTTTGTTTATGTAGATGGTCAGGCACGATGATCATAGCAGTCCTTTCTAGCTGAATGAACTATGAATTAATGTATCATTAACTGCAGTTTAAAATTAAGGTAAGCTAAAAAGTTTTACTGGATTGTGGTTCAAGTCCACAATTCACAAAGGAGTTAAATTCTGTGCCTCTCTCTACCCCAGATATAATCCATAGGACGTCAGTCATTAACTCATGATTAAATTCTTGCTGAATCTAGGACCAGGAAAATAACAGGAAAACACTACACCTCCCAAGAACAAAAGGTACCACTTTACTGAATCATGGTGTATACCCTTAAGTGAGTTGAGCTTTGGTATACATAGTCTGAGGTTTCATTGTATTTGTTGCCATGGCATGAAATCAACAGAATTCCAATCTTTAATCAATGTTATTTTCATAAACATGCAGTCAGTCCCTTATTGGTATAGTGTGTATTTCATTCAAATTCTTCCTTTGTAGTGTAAGTGTTATATAGTGGTTCCATGTGTCTGTGGCTTGGAAGTTAATGCTGCAGAGCTCTCTTCACTTTTTACACACTCAAGCAGCCAATTACATGAAACCCAAACATGACCATGCCATATTTAGTTGTTTAATCCCCTTTAGAAGCAGTTCCTATGCTGGAGAACCCGTGGAGTCAGACTGGACAGGCAAATGGGGAACATTTGAAGTGAATGATAATGGAATTTTAAAGATAGGTGGATTTCACCTCATAATGTTATTGATAACATTAATGTTATTAATTTATTTAACACATAAATTGCAAAATGGATGGAGGATTCATCCAGCAGCTGTACCTTGCCTTTGGCAGTAGTCATGCTGCTACTAATTTAATCTTGTTAACTCTATCACAGATTTTACTAACAGAGGTGTCACACATCTCATAATACAAAGGGAAGACAAGAATATATCATTTTTATTGTTTTGTGAAAGTTCTGGCTCAGCACATTAGGTACTGATTCCATTCTCTTTGCACTGCAGTTCTAGCAAAGTCACATGTCTTAAATCTCATAAAAAGGAAATGAGGAATAGAAGTTTGTTATGTGAATGTTGATCTGGTTTTTTTAGAAAGCAAGAAGTTGCTGCTTGGAATCCTGATGGCATTAGACAAAGATTAACACCCTCCCACTGTAAATCATTTGCTTTCAGCAGACTACCACAAAGGATGAAATCTGGTCACAAATAATCCGGTGTTCTTCAAATGTGTAGCAGAATAAAGAGTTTGTATATGACATTAATGACATGCTCAAAGTCTTTTCTCATTTTCATTGCTGGAAATGTGAATTACACTGGTGTATGCTGAGCAAAACTGTGTAAAATATCACTAGCTAGAGGAGAAAAAAATTAGATAATTTGCATAATTTATATAGCTAAAATGTATAGACTTTGTATAATTTCGTATGATTTGTGCAGGCTGTGATTTTATATAGAGAGTGAATTTGAATATAGTAACTGGGCTTATTGAAAATACATAATACAATTATTTGTTTTGGCTGGCTCATTTCATGCTAGCTGAAAATTAAGTAACAAAAGTCAGATCTCTACCATACAACAGACTATGTTATAGATCCATCCAGCCTCCATTTAGTCTTAATTTGTATGTTGTCGCACTGTGTATAGATGCTAATTGTGGTCTGAAAATGCTGTGGCTGGATCAATGCAGCGTCATGCTTGAGAAGCTGTGCCAAAGCCCTCTATGGCAAGCTCATGCACAACTAGCTCAGCGTTGCACTTCACTGCATTCCCGGTTAACTGGGATTAAATCACGTGGAGTTAGACGGGTTGTGTGCTTCTGTTGGATAGACTTACCCAAAGTCTTCAACAGAGTCTCCTATTGTCTGCTATGTTGCCTGCTTCTGATGACTGTTGCAAGCATTGTCCTTTAATTTCAGTAATCCCTTCAAAAGGTCTCAGTAACCATCCTGTGCCTCTGTATTTCATTATGTTCCCCTCATATTCTCTCCACTCTGTGTCTGGTACTTGCTTATTATTTGTAGTTCACGGCATATCTGCAGGCTCCGTTTTTCTTCCAAGATACTTTTATCCCAGAGGCAAAAGAGGAAGCATATATGTTTGCATTTCTTTTTCTAAATTGAATTTTTGAGTCTTCAGTGAAGGTTTATTGAAGGTTTGATCTTGGAGTCGTGAATGAGGTTCTGTGTGCCGTCGTGTGGGAGTACTTCCTTGCATGAATGACGGATGAATGATAGGTTACCTTTTATCTTGGCCTTGTAATTGCTTTACCATGGCAAAGTCTTTTGGTTCGGGTTTTGAGCATAAGTAGATTTTTCAGCAATTCTTCAATGCTTAATTCAGTTGTAGAGAAGAGGATGAAGGCAAAATCCTACTCGCGTTGCTGTTCTTCAGACTGTGTACAAAAGCCAGTAGTCCCTGTGTCTGGCACCCACCGAGGCAGTTTGAAAACATGCCAAACCATTTCACTAATGTATTATGAAAGATTTTAAAAAGTGAGAAGGGCCAGGGATGAATGAAGAAGTGAGTGTCCCTGGCAGGATGTATTCCTGTTTATTTCCCTGCTTCAGTGTGTTCTTTCCCTTGATTTCTCAGCTCATGTGCATTTTGTGATACAGACTGTAACACAGGGTTTTAATTAGGAAGGATCATTTTTAGTTCTAGGTAGTCGTTTTTTTCAGCTGGGCTCAGGAATGCTTGTTTCTCCATAACTTTGTTACAGATGTGATGGCCTGAAGAGATAAATGAGACAAGATTTGTAGGAAGAAATCTTTTATTAGACCCACTGATGTAGCTGGAAAAAACAGAAAAGCTTTCAGGCACGCAAAACCTTTTCCAGGTCGGGTTGTCTTAGCTTTGAACTGCCTAATAACCGACTTGTGCCTGTGAAGCAATAAAAGCATTTTCTTGATCTTTCTCTTTTTATGAATAATACTATTTGGGAGGCAACCATATATTGCAGCAGTTAAAACTTCCCGCAGCTAAGGTTGATTATTCCATTTTTAATTCTGATTAAATTAGTTCATAGATTAATAATATACTCATTTTTCATTCAGACTATTAGTCTCTTAAAATACTAGATTTTGTTTTCCATGTGGTTGGAAGTGTAAATTAACCCATAAAAGATCTGGTACCTCACTGATGAATCATAAAGAGCTATACAATTCTGAACCTTATCTGAAAAACTGAAAGAAAAACTCTTTCCAAGTTAATGTATGTGTTATGAGATAAGTAGAATGGGCATGATGGCATATTCTGCAATTTCAGTTATTTAATGATGCTCTGCTGCATTTTTTTTTTTAAATAATCGGAAGGGCATGCCTTTTAAGTAGTCTCTTTGTTATTTCCTAGGTACAATACAAATAAATAGATACCTACCCTAGGAATATCGTGTGTGAGAGATATACCTCATTTGTCTGGTAAACTTTGGAATAACTGAAAGTATTACTGCAGATGCTGAAATTTGCAGTGTATTTCATATCCTGTCACTTTTTATAATTCTTGCTCAGACTGAGTGCTGTTATGCCCTGTGAGAAGTCGTATTTGGACCTGAAAGGAGAACTTACAGAGTCTAGCAGCACTGAGAACCACGGAGATGAGTTCAGAGTATGGGTGTTTGCATGGGTAAAAATTAAAATATAGGACAGTTGGTTCGCTACCTTACAAAAAACTGTGCTACCAAGGAGGCATCATTATTGCTCTAAATAAATAACACGTGAAAGAACGTGATTTATAATATAGGAAATGGATAAAGGATGTGTCAAGGTGTTTAGCATGCCTGAGCATTTTGTGATTATAGCGCTGTGAGGTTCTAATGTCATCAGCTCGCCTCCATTTCCCTGGAGCTGAGGGCCCTCATCATCCTGTAGAAATATGGCTAGTGGGGTTTTCTTGGCAGCTTTTTAGCACAAACACTATTCTGCTGAGGGATGTTTTTCAACCTGCCCAAGGACAGCAAACTGAATATTTCCTGGAGTATATTACAGCATTAGTGGAGTGTATCTGGCTAAGTGTATAGGGCACACTGTTTTCCTGCATCTTGCTGGGCTACGCATTGAGTTCAATGACAGTATTTCATTTTTAGAAACCTTAGAAAGACAAAGACATTTCTTTGGTAGAAAGGTAGAAAATAAAGGACATATAAAACCCCAAACAATATGTCATCTAAAAGTTCAGATCGTGATTGATAAGTGTGGGTTTTTTATTGTTGGCTGTTAGCTGAATAATAGATTGTTATTTCAGTAAGTTTTGACTGGAGCAATTTGTCTTGAAATACTTTTTTCCCCTTTTTCGTTTAGGTCCTTCATAATATAGTTCTGTAATTTCATTTTTTTCGTACACAAATGCAGCTAACTTTTTCAGTGTTGAGCAGCATCACATGAAATCCTGTCTTCAGCTTACAAATTGATGAAAGACTGAATTCAGAAGTATATGATGTGCAATAGTTGTTACCTACTGCATTCTGTGGCAAAATCAAAATCAAATAAATTATACTGAGGGGAAGGTATGCTGTATGTCTGATCTAAAAAGCCCTTTTCACAGTTCTTAACATTGTGGGCAACATTTTCCAGCTTATCATAATAGAAACAGGCAAGTTATTTTCTTGTCAGAAAGGCCTGAAGCCTAGCAAGCATACGTGCTGCTTGTGGAGGTAAGGCTCCTCACAGTGTCCCACCTTAACATGTAAAGCTATATTAATAAATTCTGCCAGGCCTTTTTCCTCTCTTCGTTTTCCTCCACTGCATTGACAGTGCAGAAATTACTGTAATGCATTTAATATTTTAAAAGGCTTTGCTCTCCTACATTGCTTCACTTCTCAGAGATGCTCCCTGTGTCCATATTCATTTATCGATTCTCCTCTTTGTACCTAGAAGATGAGTCCTTTTTCAGTACAATCTTTCTCCCTTTTCCTCAGTTTCACGCTACTTAAATATGGGGGGGGGGGGGGCGCAGTGTTCGCCAGCTGGAGTAATTTACTGTCCATGTTTAAATATTAGTCTTTTGATACCACCCCAGCTAGAAGTCACGGAGTACAAGAGATGTTTGAAAACATTTTGCAACAGGAATGATAGCACTTCGGATTTGAGTGGTGAAGACAATAACCAGCCTTCACTGTAAATACACTGTGAGAGGGGTCAGCGCAGCCTGAGCTTTACCTGTGTGAGCTCTCAGTCTGTTTATTTGCAAACTCCATCATAAATGACCAGATTTTTTTCTAATTAGTTCACATGCCACAAACCAAGAGTTGCAGGGCAGAATCCCCCAGGCCCCTTCCAAAGGGGATGCAGGGTGGCCGTGTGGAAGGTTTGATCCTGGTATTTTGAGGGCTGCTGATACTCCCTATGGTTAGTGTCAGGCTTGGTGCCTTCAGCTGGGCTTCTCCTGTGTGATGCCAGACGTGGTACTTTAGGGATCAAGAGATGTGTGGGCCCAGCCAGTGACATGGCTCTGTGCAAAAGGAAGCCAAACAGGTAAGCCTTTATACAAAAGCTTCCTTTTACACGAGAGCTTCCTAGGCATTTACTATATAAGCCAGATTGAAAAAGAAAGATTTTCTACATCCTCTTTCTTTTGCTTAATTTTGATAATGATTGTGTTTCAGTATGTGGCTATTGCAGGATGAATTAGGAAACTTCCTACTTGCAATGTATACATGGTGTTCCTATTAAGTAATGAAACTAACGTGAGTAATTTGACAAAAATGTCAGCATCCTGTCTGAAAGTGACTTCATTGTTTTGTTGGTCTCCTCTGTTGTGGAGCTCTTTCAAAGGTATTAATACTTTTAGCACAAAAGCATTAATATTTCTACATAAACATTTAGATAGAAATTTTGCCACAAGGCAAGAGGAGAGTTTCCACATGAAATATGAAGTGTTCTTGCTGTTATAGCCTATATTCTGTTAAAGCTGTCAAAATGACTTATTAGTTTAGCATTTCTTGTTGAAATATATTCTGTCTAATAATTTACTTTTTAAAGATTTCTATTCTAAATACTTACCAGCCCGCCACACATTATCTGTGATATGCTTTTTCCTTTTCCTGGAAGGGTAAGACCCATTCTTCTTTGCTGTAACTGGCTGTATGTGACTGTCCCCTTTAACAGCTGCCGGCAAGTGCCCCTCTGGGTAAGCCCTGGCAGTGTATGCCCTGTGCAGAAACCACCATGATTTAACCGTTCATGTCCCTCTGATCTGCTGTCTCTTACCTCTAGCAATGTAAGATATATAAAAGAAAGCAGGAGCTCTGAAGCCAATGGTTTGTCTCATTGTCTTGCCAGTAGTACTTGAATAACTCGTATTTTGATAGGCCCTCAATCGTGTTATTACCAAATTAATTTTTGCCAGAAACCCCACTGAACTTTAAACATTACAGTATGTAAGCAAGTAGTCTACTTCTACTATGTATGTAATTAGATATATATATATAGTATAGAGACATGGTAGTAGGTATGTTTATGATAGCTATTTAGAGAAAATCAATCAAATTACTTAGAATATTCTTCTTGGTGTCATTGTATCTCCTGCAGCAATCATAATATTATTATAATTTGTCTCTATTTCTGTCATACTTGGCACTTCTCAGAAGAGGCTGGTGCCTTGCATGACCAAACACTTTTTCATAAGCTGTAATATAAAAAAACCTAACAGTTTGGGGCATATTTATTAATATATGTGTGATTCTTCTCACTGAAGCAACGCTTTCAATGTTAATCATCATAGACTTGGAAAATGGAAATGATTCTTGTCTAAAGGGGAAATTTTATAGAAGGGAAATTAAACTGTTGCATAAAGTACAGTTACTAGTCTTACAGACCCTTGCGGGCTTGCAGCATCAGCCAGCAAGGATTCAGGACATACTAAATTCTTGTTGTGTGCTGACAGGGAACTAATAATGGAAACGGAGTCAATAGAAGGATGGTTCAGATTGTTCCGTTACTGAATGACCTCCAGGCAAAATAACAACCTCTGAAACCCCTCTCGTGTGCGATAGCGGCAAATTCCGATCGCTCTGTTCATGTGTGATCCTCCTTTGTCTCTTCTGTTTGGAGGAGGTACTGAAAGATTCCTGGTGCAGATAATATAAACTAAAGAGTTCGCAACACATATATCTATAGCAAGGTTTCGGCTTGAAAGCTGTATTTGTTTCCATCTAACTGGAACTAGTGTGACACTGTCCAGAAATAGGTCCTTCATCTGCCAAGCAGAGATACTGTAATTTGGTAGACATGAAGCTACAGTAAGTCTAGTGGACATCATCCTATGTTTCTTTCTGACAGTAATTTACATTAAAAAGAACAGTTTCTCTTAGTACAGTAATAATCAGTCACAAATATATTTTATATTCCAAGACCATGAAGTAATTTCAATTCATAATAAAACTAATTAATACTATGGAATTATTCTGTTTTCATAATGCGAGACACAGTGGTAAGGAAATGAGCTAGGTTAAAACCAATCACCTGAGCCTGCAAGACAGCAAAATGTCTGTTATTCACTGTATGTATATAGACTAATGTTTGACTTTAGAGAAAATATTTAATAGTTTGCTTGGATTTTAGCCCCTTGGTGTGGATAAATAAGTAGATGAGTACGTGTGTCCATACAGCATTCAAACCCTGGTTCAAGTCTATTGGTTATAATTAATCCAGTAAAATCTTTCAGTAATAAAGATACTGGTGTTTACAGGGATTGAAAGACTGTGACTATCATAATGATAGTCTGTATTTAATCCAGTATTTGTTTTTGTAATTCTTATGCTTTCTTTTTTTGTCACAGGTTTTTCATTATTCTTATACAGCTTCATATGTGATTTATAACATACACACAAGGTAGGTCACATAGTTTTTTCAATATGGTGTCATTCTCACTGGTTCTATACATAAGGTGATGCCAGTGTGTTCAAGTAAAAACGTTTACATTTTTTCAAGGGAAGTTTGGGAGTTAAACCCTCCAGAAGTAGAGGATTCAGTTTTACAGTATGCAGCCTGGGGCGTCCAAGGACAGCAACTGGTAAGCGCAGTCATTAAAAATGCTATGGTTTAATAATGTATTTACTCCAGAAAGACTGAAGTTTAAAAAAAAAAAATTAAAAGCCTTAAGATAAGTTTTGTTCTATATTTCTGCATGATGCTAGCATGGTCCTGTTATAGCTTTTAGGGGATCTGTTTATTTATTTATTTTTATTAAAGGCACATGAACATGTTTTTCCAGTCTAATCCCAATAAGCAAATTGTACTATTGTTGTTTAATTGTACAGTTATTGAAAGAATGACATCTTCATCTAAATATACAATCAAGTAATTTTCAGAATAACCGTCTTTTATGTCTGCTACTGTGAGAGAAGGAAAGTTGAAGGTGAAGAGAAGTTTTCAAGTGCAAGATTAACAAAAATTGCGGGCAAAAGCTTAACATCCAAAAGTGGATGTGATGGATTCAATGAAAAGTGGTGTTTTCATTTCAGTATGAAAATTACTGCCAAGGTCACTTGTGCTACATTGAATTCATAGTAATAAAAACAGAAATGCTGTGTTTCATACATTGTTTTCTACCAAAAGTTTTACCATTTTTTATGAACATAAATCATCCATGATCATCATGACCGATCTCAATATGAGAAGAAAAAAAATGTTTTAGAACAGCAGTGATTTTAAACTGACCTGTGTTGGTAGTTGAAAGCAAGAGACTTATAAAAGCTTCAACTCTCTGAATAAGAAATTCGGATAATCCTTGTTACAGTGTTCTAATAAGCTCGTTAATGCCCGCAGGCATGATCCCAAAGCCTCTTTGCACGTCTTTTTCATGCAGAGAGGCTGTATGTTGAATGTCTAGAGACTATACCCCATTGCTTATTCCATTCAAGATGGTGAGAATGTAAAACATTTTTCTGGTTAGAATGTATTGAATTAAGCAAGTGGAGGCAGGAAGCAGAAAGTAATTGGAACATGGTATGTTTTAATAATTAACCGCATTAATATATTAATAATGAGAGCATGGTGACAGGATTCATGGTAACAAATACGTAAGTTATTTACCAGGCAGTATTATGGAATGTGGCAACCTATTTAAGTTGTAGCAGAAGGGTGGTGCATTTGCAAAACTGACAGAATTAAAAAATATTTTAAATTAATTTGCAGTTCATAAGATTTGTCTGTGCTCTACCTCTGATTAGTAATCTAAAGTACAACTAAAATTGCATGCAAAGATTACTCAGAAGTGAATTTTTTGTTTTCCTGAGATGTATCTTAAGAACAGGGGCAGACTTACCAATCATAAACTTCAGAAAAATTATAGATCAGAATAATGCTGTCTTTCTCAGTTATAAATCAGAATAATGCTGTCTTTATCAGTTTTGCGTAGATTGTCACTCTGGAAATCTGTATGAATACTTTCAGATATGGACACAGGTGGACTCCTATTAAGTCTCAGAACTGCAAAAAAATAGGTGGTTGTTTTAGGTACAACCTTAATCATACAAATTTGAAAACGTTGGCATAATTCATACTTCAGTGAGGATAACATTACTCATCTTTGTTAATGTCCCTAGTAAATTTAATGTCGTGCTTTAAAAATATCTGCTCTACTGTGGGCTTTATGGTGCCATATGGTCTGCAGAATTAGGAAATAACAACTTTGATTAAAACACAAAATCTTCTGTGCACTCTGAATGATACCAAGTGTCATCATGTAGATGTGCACCTGCAATGACAGTATACTGAAGATCACTTCCATAAGAATTACCGATACGGAGGATGTCCTTTTGAAGCTGTTTATGTGGTAAAAGGAGGTTTCTAAAGTTACAGAATGGTTTACCTCATTACCCTCTCACTTCAGCAGCAAGCCAAAAGTGTAGAAGGAGCATGAACAGACTGTTGTGAATAAAGGTTGTTGCTACTGTCGAAAGAACAGCTGCCTCTAGCAGAAACAGGACAGTAGAGATCATTCCAGCAGAACAGGGTAAGCAGAGAAAAGATGTGTGACTGAGGACACATTGCTGTAATGCTTCTCAGTTATAAAATTTGCCCTTAGAACAAACACTGTATCAGTGAGTTTTGAATAAAGATAGTACAGGAAGCAATCAGTAGTGAAACTGGGTAAAGGGAGACATCTAAAGTATAGTAATCTGTCAGCAGTAGCTATCAATAGCACATATCTGGGCTCAAAGAAAGATGCAATCTCATGGTTCCCTGTTGCCAAACACACTACGATTGGTTTACCAAAGTCCCTTAAACAATACTTATGTGTCTTTTCCATATAAAAAGGAAATAGTAATAATTCATAATAAGTAAAAGAAGCAGTGGAATACATCCGCTACAAAAATAAACATAGTGTATTAACCTGAGTAATCTCCAAGAGCCATTCATTACAACTGAAGAACAGGCAGAGAACAAATTAACTTTATATACAAAATTTTCATCCCACATACCACATTACCATACCAAAGACTCATGCCACATACCTTATGGCCATTACATAAACCAAGTATATGTAGATCTCTAAAATGGAAAGGAATAGCACCCTTCCAGGTGCACTGCAGAAGAGAATAGCAATACTATAGCCATGACTCGTCAGCAAAATTAGCACAAGATGTGAAACACAAGGCACAGGTATGTCTGACTGAGCCAAAGATTCTAACTTTATGCTGTAACTGTTTGGAAGGTCCTAGATTAAATCCAAATGATGGGGGAAAACACATAGATTTGGGTCACCTATTTTCAATGAATAGGCTATAGTGTAAAATAAGATGTTTCCAATCCTTAGTTCTGCAGAAGACCTAAGTAAAAACATAGCCTAAACAGGAATCTTAATTTGAGTTCTTCAAGTGAGGGAGAATTGTCAAGAGTTTCAAATAGATAATATAGGAAGATTAAAAGAAAAAAAAAATAGAAAATAAATCTTTGAGCAGGAAAGTTTGTGTGAAGGTAGAAACTGCTTATTGCACACAGGAGGGAATATGGCTGCAGTGAAATCAAGGATACTTGATAATACTTTACACCCTTGTGAAAATTATGCATCAGTCTAAGTTGTCTACAGTTATGAATAATTTCTAGGGCTGTCTAATGGGACAGCAGGCCACATGTGGCTAGTGAAGAACAACAGTTAGGTTTATATCAGATACCAGATGACTGGCCCATAATACCATTATTTTGAAGCTACCACGGTGGTTGCAAGTTATTTCAGTTTCTTGCTATTTACCTAGAGTAGAGGATTTTGTAAAGATTAAGGGAAAAGCTCAGAGAAACATCTGCTGTTTGAGTCGTGACATTTTGGTGGTGAAATTGAAAATGTTTGCCGTTGGGGAGAAGAAACTTTTATCTAATGAATTAATGTATTTTAAGGTCACATAGCTGTTATTTTTGAGAACTGTTTTCAAGGTCACACTCTTTAAATTGCTGTCTTTTAACTGCGTTAGAACTGTGCCAGATCTAAAATACCATTTCTGTGTGTCTTAGCATGTTAGGGAGCTGTTTATGTATTTGCTAAATATTTCTCATATTTGCTTATGTTTGATTAAAATTTTGAAAGAGATCAGTTGATTATCTCTTTACCTCACCTCTATAGAATCCATTACCGTAGCATTAAGTATTCCCAGGGAAAAAAACCAGCACAACTAGATACCTAATTGGTTTCATGAACATTTTTCTGCCTCCACTGTACTTGATTAGAGACCTCATTGCATGCATCTGAGAAAGACATATCCCAAAGCTGGTAGGAAGGCTTTACTGAGAAGGAGAATGCTTTGGAGAGTTTTAAAGGGCCTCTGGTGTTGAACTATCCAATTTTTATCCAATGTTCTCTCTTCTTTGGCCTTGTCTTCTCCAATAGTTTGTAGCAAAGGTTTTCATGTTTCTGTGCTGGACCTGGCTTGTATCTGACACAGGGGAGACAGCCCTTTCTGTCTGGATCCGTCTATAAAGATGCATTGTTGTAGAAGCCTGAATATAAAAACTGACCTCTGGGGTCCAGTGTATGCAGAGATTTCTATGAAAGATGTAATGTTTCTCTACAGTGTTTCTTGCGTTATGGATAGTTCTTCTGATCAGTTATTGGATGGGTTACTTCAAGTAGCTCCCAGTGAAGTGTGGTTAGAAGTTGTTCAGTTTCACATAGCTTTTTCTTAAAAGTTTTACATGAAGTTTCTTCTGCCTGGGGGGTAACATGTTGTTCATTTTGTATGAAATACTTTATTTTCACTTTATTCTATGAACATATATCCATGCAAGTCACTTTGCCTTCGTATTTATAATAGGTTTTTTATGTTATTTATTGCATTAAACTCATTTTTCTTTTGATATATTGTGTTTTTGAAGGGAGCTTGAGTTATATGTTTGGATGGCTCAGAGTAAATAATGATCGATTGACTTATGTATGAATGTCTATGCATAAATAAATGCATATTTTAACAAAGCAGAAATCAAGAAAATAGTAAAGCTATCCAGAATACTAAAAAGACCATTTTGTAAAAGCTTGATGCTTTCTCTGTCAAAATTTGATGCCATCAACAAAACATAGCATTATTAAATGGTAGGACTGAAGATGAGCTTTTACTGTGCTTTAACGTCATTTACGTTATCATTTTGTAGAATTACCTATTACCCTGTATACACAAAGAACAATTTGTTGACTGTAGCTGAATTGTGGATTCAGGATGCTTTCATCAATTTTTAGAAAATGTTTTAAATATTAGAAAACAAGAAATTGCTCTCTTCCAAAAAAATGGAACAGGGTGCTCAGAGATACTAGGGCTTAGAAGCTGAAGCTTTTACAAAAAGAATGAAAAAAAAAATCCAATGAAAAAGGACCTCAAAACATGCATAAGAACAGAAACCCAGAAACAAAACTGAACAAAATCTGCTTTAATTGTTATTAATAAATGTACCAGTTCAAGACCTCGCTGCCCCACTGCTTTGTGATCAGTCACCTTTATCCTGGTTGTCTTGTCTGGAGCTTCATTTTACCTTCCCACCCCATCAACACCTGTTGCCCCACAGAACTGCAGGTACCTATCAGACTGCTGAATTGCTGTATTAACATGACATTTCCTTACAATTGCCTTCTCTTCACAATTTTAGCTTTTTGCTATGGCTTTCAAATACTGTTTTAGATAACGGAAACACTGCAGGAGAAAAGTTCTTTGATGTTATATTTTTTGCCCAGTACCCAGAAAAGCACTAGACTAATTTTAGTAAATGAGAAATTAGCAGGACTATGCTAGACACATACCTTGCTCAACAGATGCTTAACAGCCATTAGTTGCTGAAAGCTTCGTTTACTATTTGCTCTGTGGAGGTTCAAAGTACAACTACTATAAAAATTGGTGACTTATCTTTCTGTAAAATACTTGCCACGTGGTTTATGTCTGCATAATTAATGCTGTGGGTACTTGACACCCCCCCTGACAAAAACACTTCCATTTGCAAATGAAGAAGAAAAGATCTGTCAGGGTTCCTGAGCCAAGTAGAAGCTTAATTAATGCTAATGAAGTTAGTCTAAATAAATATATTTAGTCTGCTGTTTTTATTTTCAAAGTCTTTTGCTCTTTTGACTTGCTGTATTTTTATATGAGTAACTTAAAATCACATATGGAAATGTCAAGGCTTTATTTCATGTTTCCTTTTAATCATGATGCTAATGAGGCAAATGGCAGTAAAACTGAGAGGCAAATGGCAGTAAAACTGAGAGGCAAATGTCTGCTTGAATTTATTCTGAAAACCAGAAATAAACAAGAACATTTTAATGTGACATTAACCTCAGGTATGATTTCTTATTTAAGATGTATGAAGGGTTCCTCATAGAACTTGTGTACTTCAAAGCATATTTGGAGACCTTTTGTCTTGCTGAGGATGTTTCTATGAGGAAAGGGAACCTGTATGGTTGAGTACTGCCCACCTAGTTGAGTCTTTAAGGGATATGACTATAATTCTAGCAAATGCTGAAGTCATGTCTTTCTGAAGGCAGTGAGAAATTAAGGAGGCTACTAAAGTTTTTTTATTTTTTCTTTAAATGTTTTTATTACATTTCTAGATTCCAGCTGGGAAACTTGCTGTGTCAGAGGCTGAGGATTTCAACCAAAAAGTGAAAATATTTACAGAAAAAAGGCACACAAAAGGACTTTTTTAATAGCAACTTTTGACCAGCAGCTGAAGTTACATTGTGTATTATTTTGCAAGACTGGGCATTCTGGTATTTTTTTTGTGTTAGATGAAATGTGCTAAATGGTCAGATCCTGTTATGAAATGGTATGAAAGCCACTTACTGGCATATATGGAAAAGCTTTCTGCTGCTTTATTTTTGATACAAGAACTGCTTTTTATCACGGTCATGGTTGAGCATGGGCAATGTAATATTTTTCTTCACATAAGAATGTTACCTAAAAGTCTTAGATAAAACTGTATTCCTCCTAAGCTGCTGCTACACATTGGATTTCCTCTTGGATTTCTCAAACTAGCATTCTGAAATGTAAATGTTTTTTGCCTTTCCTTCTAAATAATTCAATTCAAACTTTTCTTCAAAGAAAAAAGGAAATTATTAGTTACTCTGAAGGTATTCTACTGAACTAATTTCCATTTTTTATTATTAATTTCTAGGTGCCCACTCCACTTAAATATAGATGAAGTTGGAGGAGAAGATAAGCAGTAAATGCATATTCTCTAGTTTCAAAAGTGATACCAATACGAAAGCGGTTTTCTCCATCTCAGAAAAAGGAGATGGAGAATGCAGCCAGCAAACACAGGCAGTTTTGGAAAACAGAGAAAGATACATTTTTACATATCAAGGCTGGATATATTCAGTAAAAGTTTTGTGAGCTCTGGAGAGCAAGAACATTTACAAATGGAAGCAAGGCTAAGTTGAGCATAGAAGTTGCTTCACCATTTTGCTTAGTGAAATGCAATGAACGTGTCCTGGTATCTAACGTAACTTAAAAATATTAACTATTAAGGATTAGATATTGCTAGCCCTTTCTGAGAATAGTTACTTCGCTATATCTGAAAGATGTGAAGAAATAATGAGAAAATTATATGTTTTATAGAGGCATTATTCCTCTACTACTGTTTTTCATTTGGAACAATAAAAGGCCCAACAGCTTTATAGTGAATAAATTGAGAGGGGAGATAAAAGATGTTTCTTTATAGTGAATAAATTGAGAGGGGAGATAAAAGATGTTTCCTTTTCCCTCATTCTATTATCATGATTCTTATTCTGTTATCACTGCTCTAGCATGCAGCTAATACTTGAATCAGTATGTAAGCCATGCACACAGGTAGTGCACTTCTCTATCCAGTCTCATATCAACAACTCTTTTGTAAGCAAATATATTGGAAATTTCACATATCATTGTGCTAGAAGGCAAATCATTTTTTCACACAGGTTTGTGTATGTGTGTGTATTTACACACAGTCGCACAAAGACACATGCAAAGAAGCACAGACACACATGTTTGATAGGAGCAATCATCAGGACTTTTCTGTGCAGCAGCCTGCAGGGAGCAACAAAAATAGCAACACACGCCTCTCATCTAGAGTATCGTGTTGTTCAACATGTGTATGTGTAACAAAGCATATCTGAATATTCACACTTCCGTCTGTTAGCTAATATTAACTGCAAGTGCAATGGCTCATAAAATAGGACTGCTGTGCTTTCTGTGTGAAAATTGCATAGCTTTATGTAATGCAGAAACAAGAAGATTATACTTCAGAAGTCTAAAATTCTTTAGAAATAGCCACCCATAAAAACTAAATGCACAGTCAATGAGAAGAGAGGTGAAAATCTGATTGAACGTTTTGCTAAATCAGAGTTGAGAAAGATTAGGTCACAAGTTTTATTATGGACTGTATTTTCATATAACTCAAAAATCCTGCCTAAAAACATTGCAGGCTTACCTATGTCTATGGATCATATAATCACTTAGTCACTTCACATTTGATATAAAAAAAGATACGATATGCCACAGGATGGGGTGGAAATTTTGCCTGTATTTATCTTTTGGTAAGGTAATGTAAATGTCAGTTTTATCTGAGAGAGAAGAAAAACAGATATGTTCCGTTTTCTATTACCTCCTTACCACCTAGGGAAAAGGAAGGGGAAAATTCACTATGGCAAGGCACCAAAATGTCAAAACAGAAGAGTCTGAAGAACTGACGTTTCTAATGCCTTTGTGGTTCAGGTTCTAAGCCAGAGGTTGCTTTAGCCAATGGTAAACACAAATTTTATTTACCCTTTGTAAAATTTTTGCAGAAGACTTGCAAAAGACTTCTGAATCTCTGTGATGGTACCAGTGCCTACAGAGTCAGCTAGAAACAAGCTAAAGGGATAAAGCCAACTTGGCAGCCAAACCCCCTGAACTCTTGCTGTGTGGCAAGGTTCCTCTGGCTCTTCTGTTGGTAGGTTCTGTTTGCTGTGTGTTAACATTTATTTTCTCACTTGCCACATAGTGTCCGTCAAAAATATAGACAGGTTTCTGTCAGTGGAAGTGGAAGTGACCCCCCTCTCAGCAGGGTTGAACCTCCTTTTTCCCTTACGGGATGTGTCCTTGAAAGTTAGTTCAGTTGTTCCAGCGGCCAAAATAGGACATCCTGGCCCAGTTTAGATGAATGGGCTCTTTATGTCAGTCAACCAGGACTTTACCCCTTACATGTGGATAAAGATGGAGTACATGGTCCTAGTTATTAAAAAAAACAAAAGTAAAAGCTGTATATTCTTCATGGATGATGATGTCATTACTCCCTGTTGAATCTATCAGCAAGACAGCTGTGATGAGAAGGAATTAAAAAACAGGTTATATCCACACAGCTTTGGGCATGTTCAATGCTCTTGTAGGCTCTTTCTCTCTATTTTAGCCAAGTCCTTCTTGAAAAAGAGACATTAAACTCCATCATCACCAACCCATAAATGTCCATGCATGGTTTTTTTTTTCCCCTGCAGTGGGGTTATGACTTCCCCACTGTGTTTGTGCTGAAGGATCAGAGCAGATTAAAATCCTGCCGCACTGTGTTAAAGCGACTTAGGTTTTCATGTTGACTCAGCCTGAGCCAGGCAGTGAAATGCAGAGGACTGCTTGCAGATGTGTAATTGTGGCAAGCGTGTATTCACTGACAGCTTCAAGGCCAGGACAGCCCTGTAGAATAAGGATCAAAAAGTCAGGTATACTGTTGATTTGTAAGAGAAAAAGAAGCATTGATTGGCAGGGAGGAAGGAGGGCTGAAGGACCCAGCAATCGGCCAACGCTTAAAACTCTCACTTTTGTGGAGACAAACTGGTATTAGAAAGGTCTGTTTTAAGCTGGTGGAAACAGCATTAGTGAGGAAAACAGAAACCTGTGCAGATCAAAGTATTTATCACTTTAGCTGCAGGCTAGGGTGTGGTAAAGAACTAACACACTAATAGTATTCATGTGCTGATATAAACGTGTTACATATATGAGCAGGGCTTGATCAGAAGGGTCTAACAGGTATTGGTCATATAGATAGTGTTGCAGAACACTGCACATTTTTACTTCAACGTTATGGCAGGTGCCAGTGCATTTACAGAAACAGAAGAGAGAAGGTTTGTGTGGAAAGAAAGCAAACAGTTATTTTCAAGTGTTGCTTCACAGACTCTGAATTGTCCCAAACAGAAATGCTATTATAAGAGTTAGTCAGAATTTTCTCATTCCTATTTGTCTCATTCCTAATGAGATATTTTAAGACAAACTGGCTTTCTTGCATTGAATGCCCTATCTGTGTGAAGTGGTAAATGGCCGTGGAGTCTGTACAGGTAGATGTCATCCACTAAAATGCTGGCCCGTCATAAAGATAACTGGCAACTTGAACACTGCACAGTGGAGAGACGAAGGCGCATGTACCATACGACAGGGTAGGCTAGGTCAGCAATAGCAGCTGAAAGGATAACGCTCTGTGTTAAACCCTGCTTGGGTTTCTCATGTAGAAGATGCTCAGAGGCATCCTAGTCTACTTCAGCGTTTGAATAAGGTACAAAGTTCTCAGGGATTGTCTACCACCATAAGAATAGTAGCAAATAGAAATATGACTTCATAGCGCAGCATTTTCAATTCTTTTTTACTTTGGTCCTTGCTGTTAGGATGCTACTTTCTTACATTTTGTCAAAACAGAGAAAATTCCTCCTCTGGCACCCAGTCCAGAAAGTTATCTTAGATATTTTCCCATCTCCCAACATTGCCTTCTTTCTTCCGGAGTAACTAGGTTGAACATTTTTCATTTTAGCTTCTGTTATGGGTTGATCAGCCTGAGAGTAATTGAATGCTTGATATTGGTGTGAGATGAGCTTTCGAAATACTAGAGATCATTTTAAAAGATTTTATGGTAAGGGCAGATTATGATTTTATTATAAGTCTGTAGGAGCAACCCAGGCATGTAAGAGTGACATTTCTGTCCACGCTCTTCCATGCTGGTTCATTAGTCAGAAGCTATCAGTAAATGCAAGGAACAAGGAGCGTGAGTTCTTGAGCATACACTGTTTATAGATAAGCCTGTTATACACATCGCTTTCACAGACGAAGATCAAAGGGCTGAGCAGTCCAGTCCCTCAAAGACATTTTGCACAGTGCTGCAGCCAGCGTAGTTCTTCAGGCAGCTCCACGGGGAGGAAGCAGTAGGTACAGACTATGAGCTTGGGGGCCAGGCAGTCTTACTGTAATCTTCTGTGCAATCACAAAGATTTATAAAGTAGCTTTTTGCATAGGTCGTAGTTCAGATACTATATGTGATTTTCTTTAGATAATATACAGCACAATGTTTGCACTCACAGGTAAGTTATCATGGGATTAGGCAGGGTGTGAATTTAGCAAACGTCATGATCCAATATCGCTGGAAAGGCAACGTAATTGGTGTGTGTCTAAATGAAAGAGGGCAATGCTTCCTCACTTTTATTGGAAATCAAGGACATAAGCATCAGAGTTATCATGGAGTTGCTGATACTCTGTGAGTTCATGGCCTGGTTTATTTCATGACATTGGTAACTAATCTTATAGCTGCATTAGAGTGCATCCTCGCTATTGTTTACAGTAGATTTATAAACTATCTAAATAGCAATTAAATATAATAGCCTTGTAGATTGTTTGCAGTTGTTCAGAAACGATTGTGCTAACACATTACTGTGATGCAGTGGCATTAATCTAGCCAGCAGAAAAGTGGTGCTTCAGTATTCTGTTGTTCATGCTATGTCTGGCAGCTGCAAAAATAAAATTAACATATTGTAACTGACCAAAAAAAAAGGCAGTATGTGACACTGGGATGTGTGTGTTTTGAGGTCTCCATGTTTCAAACTGAGCAACAGCTACCTCCTCTCTGCCTTAATTACAACATAATCAAAAGGTTTGAAAGCTTCCTTTGAGAAAATTGCTGTCTAGGTCAATCACAACCCTTAGAAAATTGGACCTTTAAGAGCGAATATAGTTGTTATTGCGTACAATTATAACCATTTTGTTACTATCTGTTATTTGTTTTCTGCCTCATTTGCAATGTGTCTGATGATTTTGAAACGTAGATCATGTAAGGGTAGGTTTTTGTCTTCTGCCATGCTTGGCTGGTGGTAGCTGGTGGTACCTGCTGTGCCCAGTATCTGCATAATTCAGTGGTCTGTGGTGCACATGGAACTGTGGGGTAAGAGCTGGAACAAGTCAGAGCTGAACAACTCTAAAAATTTTATACCAGTGTAGATCGACTTGCAAAAGAAAAAAATCTGCAGAGAGGAGATCAGAGCCATACTGCCCTACTGGAGACTTGCAAAGCAGCTGTATTGCAAACTGTATCAGACGTTTTAGCCTGCAATCCCTGTCCGTGGAAGCTCACTATCTAAACAGACTACAGGTATAATGTAGGGGAAATGGATATAACATAAAGATGCTTTGCAATGCAGTTCCATAAAACTTTCCTTGAAATTGCCATCCGGTAATGTAAGTGATCTGGATAGAAAAATTGTAAGATGTGGGGGCAAAAAAAAAAAAAAAAAAAAGATTTTGGAAAAAGTCAGCGTAATTGTAAATAATAAAGTCACTAATGAATACTCTGTCCATCCAAAATTCACACTTATAAAAGCTTTATAAACCAGTTTCCTGTGTTTTATATTATCCAAAATATAGTAATTCTCTTTGGTTCTGGAGATTGCTGCAGGACCTGTAAGAAAGACATCAGCAGAATAATCAGTTGCACCAGCGAAATGCATTATAACTGTTTTGGGTAATAGTTTGCCACCTTGAATTTTACTTGCCTCTCAGTGTGTGACTGCCCCAGTTCATTACCGTGGAGGTTCGTCCACAGCTTATTACCATGGGCAAGAATGGCAGATACTGACCCTTTGTCTTGCTACTTTTCCAACATGTGCAAAGTACCCCCTAGAAATCTGGTTTGTCCATGTGTTTTTGTATACAATGGATCTCAGTTTCACATCTATGGAACCGTAAATCGACACCTAACTTGGAAACACCCAGAGGAAGATTGGTGGTGTATCCATCATCCTTAACGTGCATGCAGCCCATGAGCAGTTTGAGTGACCTCTGTGCCAGCACTTTATTCAGTAGAGTTATGTTGAAGATGGGTGTTGAGTCTCAAGCTGTAGGTAGAAACAAGCCAAATGGCATCACAGAACACAGGAAAAGCCACCTCTTTTCTGCAACCAGATAGAGACCTGAAGGTTTTCTGTGGGTCACTGCAGCATGTGCCTTGTGGCTCTTGGCCATAGAGGAGCTTTGATACAGACCAGGAGGTCTGGATTGCCATCATGGAACTTCTAACTGGGTATAATAAACAACTGTTCCTATATAACTCTGCATGTCCAGTTGTTCTGGATGACGAGAGAAAGCATTTTCTTCCCAAAATGAGAATTTTCTGTCTGTGAGAGGAAAAAAGAAAACGGCAGTTATACTGTTGCATTGACACAACAAAACACATAATCTTAAGTACACCTTGTTCTTCAGTGGGAAGCTGCTTCAAGTAAATGAGATTTTGGCAAGGGAAAAGGGCAGAAAGGGGTACTCATCTTCTGTAGGAGTGGGTATAATAATGGTCTGGCAATCTCGATTTAAGTCTGTAAGTCCCAGGGGTATACTAAGTGAAATCACAGATGACAAGAAAATGTTTGCTCAGTTTGGACTTGAAGAAAACACACATTACACGGTGGCTGCGAATAATGTAATCAGTGGCTGTATTAGAGAAAAAAAGTGTCTATCAGAGCTTTGGAGGATGCTGAACAGTGGTAGAGAAGATGCCAAGCCAGGTATTTATTTGTAATGGTAATGCATTGACAAATATTGTGGCTGATTTGCAATATTTTTTGAATTGGTGAAAAGTAATTGTAAGTTTCTGAAGTGGAGGTAGTTGTATAATTTTTAAGATCTGTGAACAAAAGTGGTGAGAAATATGTTAAGTCCTTAAATGAAAACCAAACTTATTATCTTGACAGCAAGTGTTGAAAAATCACAACCAAATGGTTTCTGTGTGGATGCAGGGGTTTGATTTTAATTTCTTCCTGTAATCCAAAGTTAGTTCCAATATTATTTACAAATCCAAGTAAGTGCATAGATACCTACATTTTCCATAATTGTGGTGAAAGCAGCAGTAGGAATTGAAACCACATTTTTTCCCTAAAAATCACTCAAAAATCGTTTTAAAATGAATTATTTCATTTAAGATACAACTTGTTTGTTTATTTAAGATCACTTGTTTGTGCTGAACTTTGCATATGGAGCAGCATGTTGTTCAAGAAACGAAGAACATTGACTCTTTGGATATATATAATACGGATGTATGCATACATTTTATCATGCAGTATAAATACCACCAAGCAAGTTTTGATCAATCTGTTTAGCTTCAAGCTCATTTTTCCTCATATGTGTGAGGGCTCTGTGCCAGTATCTTCGACTCTGGGTTTTAACTGTTAGTTAACCGCTGGTTAAAATGGCTGTAGGAAAGCTATTTAAGCTGTACTTACATATTACACTCCTTTAGCTGTGATCTAGGTAGCATAACAAGTTATTCTCATTCTTAGGGACATGGGTTAGTGGTGGACATCGCAGTGTTAGTTTAACGGTTGGACTCGATGATCTTGAGGGTCTTTTCCAACCTAAGTGATTCTATGATTCTATTCTGTGATTCCCCCATTGCTGTGTATTTTGTTCCACCGCATGCTCCAGCACGAACTCAGGACTAGGAGAAGTACAGCTGCTGTGTGTGTCACGGGATCTTCTTTCTCTTCCCAGTATGAGATTAAACTGCAGAACAGTGCTGTGCCAACTTAGTGTTGTACCTGAAACTGGGGAAGTCATGCTTTGATCTGTGAAGAGCAAAGTACACAATTGGCTGAGCAACTAAGAAAGTATTCTTTATTTGACTTGCTTCTGTCTAACAAATAGCTGGCATTATTTGTATTAACAGTTGTTAGCAAGAAAACATATTTCATCTGGAAATTTTAGTGACTGATCTAACTAAGGGCAGTTGGATTTGGCCCTGGTTAATGTATGGTAAGACAGGAGACAGAACAAGTGGTAAGAGGCGAGCCCAGATGGAAAAACATCTTGAAGCTTTTGAAGAATTAATTATCCAACTAATTAGCTGGCAGTCTTACAAGAAGAAGGGATGGAATTTTGCCGTATGCTTAGGAAATGAAGAAGTGTGATAGTTCCTATGCTGAGATGCAGCTATCAGCCATGACGATGGTGGAGTCAGCTAGTTAGCCAGACTAGTTGTGTGGGTGCACAGAATGACACTTGCTTCTGCGTCAGTAAAAATACTTACCCCTCTGCACAGAGCAAAAAGTGCAGTTGAGTGGTCTGTTTCATAGAACGCTGGGCTCTGGAGACACCTGTGCTAGTCCAAAGAGTGGCAAACTATGTGTCCTTGCTAAGGTCACCCAGGAATATAGCCAGAGATAGGCTGCCTGAAGATCCTTTGCGTTGACATCTTTAGCACTGTCATTAGCAACTGCCAGAGTTCAGCAGCAGAAGCGTTTCCTGAATGCCTAAAGGTCTCCTTCTGGGCATAGCCAGAAATTCCTTAGTGTTGTCGTAGCTCATATTCCCTATGTGAAAGGCAAGGACGACTGTCATGTTCACTGGGGTATTAAGTGGGAATGCTGAACTTGTTCCAAGTTGGAATCGTTAGTTATTTATTTGTAGGTCAGAGAGTCTGTGGAAGAATCTGATTATTTCCTCGGTTCACAGGTAGGATACTCACCCGTACAGGAAGAGACCGGTGCTTGTTGTACCGATATTTTTTTTTATCCAAAGGTGTATTGATACAGATGCCGCCTTTGTTTCCCTTCCAGCTGTACCTGCTCAGTAGCTTTAGAGTTTGGTTGGCACCTTCCTTGAGCTAGGTGTTTGTCCTGATGAATCCATGAAATGACAAATCATGCCATTAGTCACACTCCAACATTTCTTTCCTTCAAGACAAGATGCTGGATTCTGGGTATTATCTTTTGATCTTGAAAAGATAATTTCAGGGGCTGTTAAAACTTACGTAAGGGTAAATCGTGGCTGCAAAGCCCAACGAGACTTGCGGTTTGCATTACGTATTTCTGTTATTATTGGCAGCAAAATGTATTTCTGCTGATGGTATCAGTCAGAAAGTCAAACATATCTGCCATGCTCAAACTCTGGAGGATTACTTAGAAAGATTCACTCATTAAGTTAGGAAAATAAGTCCCTGATATATTAACCATTATGGGATAGGTGTCCCAAGTTTTCTCTATAATAAATATCAAGACAATTTTAAAAGCTGTGCTAACTAATTTTCTTCTGTTTTATTTGTTAGTTGTTAGTGACTTCCGCTATCATTTCACATCAGGTAATGTGGAAATACGAGACTGGGGACCTGCACACTTGTGCCTTATAGGACAGCTGTACCTTCTCATGGCTTTTAAACTGTGGCCACGCTACACTAAGAAGTGTGGCACAGGCCAGCAAGTACCTGGTTGTGATACAGAGTGGGGAGACACACCTTTAGCCTGGGTGAAGCATGACACGAGTGAGTAATGTTGCTTCTAGACCCAAGGTGGTTCTGTCTCGTATTGGGGAACAGCAGTGGCAATACATTATACGTGTTCGGTTAGTGTTTGTGTAATCTGTTTTAAGAACACGTTGCGTGGTAAACTACCTTATCATATTCATGTAAAAATAAGTTTATCCATGCATAAGTTAGAGAAAGGACTAATGCTCGATTGTTAAGTCTTACCCCCTTAACGTCAGCTTTGAGAGAAATTTGCCTCTCAGTTTGGTAGCTTTTCTCTGCAAGTGAGGCTGATGACTGCATCAAGGGAAGGAGACAGGTTTTGTCAGCAAGGGCTGCAGCTCTGTTTCTCTTCCACCTGAAGAAAAGTGGGCTTGTGGATCTAAGTACAAGTCTGAACTTTGGTGTCTGGATGAATTTCTAGGGCACGTGCAAATGTCTGATAGTGACTCTGTCTCAACTGCCAGGGCTAAGCAGCTGCTGGCAGCCTGTGGTAGAGAAGCTGCCCCTACTATGGTAGAGAGCTGAAAGCCCTGCTTCACCCACACTCGCTGCTTCCGTGCAGGGTAAGCGATCGTGGGGTAACCTCCACGCGGCTCCAGGCAAACTGCTGCTGCTGCCCAACTGGTGAGTAAAAAGCTTGAACTGTTGCCGATACGCTACCCTGCAATCAGAAGAGTGATTGAGTGTGGATATGCCCATGCAGAAGGCTTCAGTGGAGCACCTAAAGGGAAAAAGTGGAGTCTTTTTCTGTAATTTAGCGGCTTTTCTCTGCCTGTACTGTTTGAAATGATTAAAGACACATGGGGGGCCTCTCCAGCTATTGGCACTGGGTTTGCTGTTCAGCTGTGGGTTTAGATGTCTCTATGTTTTCACAGCTGTCTGCCATCTGGAACTAACAGCTCGGAGTGGGTGCTCTGCTTAAGACCCCGGCCTGAAATAAAATCATGTAATTGTGAAACATGTTGCAAACAATAAATAAGTGTTTTGCAAGAAATTAATTTAGAAGAAGGTTTATGAAAAAAATATTTTAGAGGCTGACAGATGAGGAAGAAGGAGAAGGATTAGTGCTGTAGGTAGAACATTAGAGCAAGCAGAGCCTTAAATTCTTCACAGTCAGTTGAAATAAATGTGATCATTATCAAGAATTAATCTCTCACTAATCCAGAACATTCTCACAGATGTTTTTCATTAATTGGAAAATAATTAATAAAATAATTAAAGAAATGCTGTGGTTTTTTTCTTCCTTTGGTTTAAGGCTTGATGTGATTTGCTGTGCAAAATCTCTAAGCAAACAAAAAATTGAACAGTTTTGAAGGTCATAGATTTTGATGTTTATCCCCATTTACAGCATTATTAGCTAAGGGTCTTAGCTAAAAAATAATTTTAAATACTTTAAAAGTGCTTGGGAAATAGATAGTGAAGAGGTTAAAAAAAGCACAATAATAATTTTCATATAAGATAGCATAGCCTGGTTCCACCTTGTGCCTTTTTCAATTTATTTTCTTATCGTCATGCCTGAAAACTGTGAAAGCATTTTGGGCACAAAGCCACTGGTGTATTCATGAGAATACCTGTCTGATACACAGTTAGCAACTCCTTTTTTAGCACTTTTGGAAGATTCAGTAGTTACAGTCAAAATTTTAGTACTCGTGATGTAGTAATTAGACCCAAGTGTATACTAAGGAAAGCCCTTTTGCTTTTACTTGCTCCCAAATACCTGAGTGGAGATTAGCAAGGGAAATTTTTGGTTTATGTGACATTGCCCAAAACACAATATACAAAGTGATGAAGTATGTGAAGTCCCCAGCCTGGAAACCTTTGGGCACATGTTTAGTTTTACTTACTGGAGTCAGGATTTTAGGCACATGTATTTGCAAGATTCTACTCAAAGAATAATTTTTTTGTTTTGATCAGTAATTCTCATTGCAGTGTCGTGACTGCTATCTGCTTTGCAGTATTTGAGAGTTTAAGTCTCTGTTGTAGGAAGAGTAGTAGTTTGAGTTCTCTCCCAGCCACTTGCTCTCTCGTTCGCTCAATCTTAAAGACCAAATTGTGGCTCATAAATTCACCTTCTATGTATCACTCTACTGTAACTAAGCAGCAGCAGCCGCCACCTAAAAAATAAAAATTTCCATCTAGTCTTTGTGTTTTTGAACTAAAAGCTTGGAAATATATTTTAGTGCAGCATAAAGTAGAACTGTAAGGAGTTTTCTACAGATACTGTTTTCACCAGAAAGCATCGGTGGCAGTGTTTAAATTGAGCAAGAAAGCTAAAAATGTGTGAACCGAAGGAAAGGAACTTGGGTATTTTGCAGGGAAGGGAGTTTGACGATGGTATGTAAGGACTTCCTCTGCTTCTGGGGTCTGGTGTAAGATTTTTTTGCATGTTTCAGCTGAGGAATACTTCCACTTCTACTCTTAGTTGGTGGGCTCATGATAAACCACATAAAATAAAACCAGTGTCCATTTTCCTCCTAAAGTCACTTCACATTTGATACCACCTCTTGCAGCAGGAGGAGCATGGAGTGGTATCATGGCCACAGCAGGCAAATGGGAGCCGAGGACTAACCAGGGAGAAAAAGCCCACTTGGCTGCTCTCTGGGAAAACCAGAGCTGTTTGCCCATGTTGCTTCTAGTCGTGGCTGTTTCGGAGGGACAGGAAGCCAAGATGCTTAGCTGCTGGTCAGTGTTGTATGTGCAAATGGTAGAGAAAAGTGAGTGAGATCTATTCACAGTCTTGTGAACAAAATTAATTTCAAGCAGTGATATATTAAAATTTCAGTATTTTTAGAGTTATACAGGAGGTACATTTGTACCGTGTAAATATTATCCTGGGAAGAAGAATTCACAATGAGTATGCCTTTTAGAAATGTCTGTCTTGGCTGCATCTGCTCATGTCAGATGGAAGATTGGTGTTCGTGGCTACACAAAGTACTTGTGCTTAATTGAATCCACAGCCTAGGTTTACAGAAAGCAAAGCAAAATGCCTCTCAGGCTGCTACTAGCAGCAGACTTCATGATAACGTTGTCACTCCTATTAGAACTCTACTGCTGGCTTTGCTGCAGAAATCAACATTATAGCTCCCAAGTCCTTATTTCCAAGAGGTGTACGAGTTAAATAATTACAGATGAGCACCTTGGCGTGTTCAGGAATGGAGGGGAATGCAGTCCTGACTGCAGGGGTTAGGCAGCATCATTGTAGGAAGTGTGCACGAAGCCGTTCCTGTCAGTACAAACCGTAGTTTGTGGGCTTCATGTGGAAATACAACAAATATTCAAAATTACAGATGAGGTTAAATGACTAACCATAATGATGAATCTTTCTAAGATGGTTTTACAAGCTCAAGCATGGGGATATTGATCTCTCGAAATGCTACAGGCAGCGTGGAGCAGTACTTGCCAGTGTGCCATCCCTAAATCATCGATGTGCATTTACACGCTGTTTACTTATGTGGAGGAGCATGGATGGTTTTATTTCATAAATGTTTTGCAAAGGAACATAAGTTCATCATTTTTAATGTTAAATTAAAGTAAGCAATGCACTCAAGGCTTGCTAGGTAGAGAGCCACTGGATGGCTTTGAAGTTTTTCAAGAACTTTAAAATGTTCTAGTCCATGTGTTCAAGAAAAAAAATGTTCTTTGGGGTAGCTTTCAAAGTTGAAAGAACATGTGTCACGAGTGATGAGGAGAGAAGGGAAACTTCAGATGACAGACTAGACTAAGAGGATTGTGAGGATGTTCAGAGGGTGGCTGAGAACTGGTTGAGGGTGGAGACAAAGCTGGTTTATGAAATGAATGGGGGATAAAGCTGAGGAAGCCAACAATCAGTGGCACAACAGTGAGTATTCCTTCTGAGATGTTTACTTATCTGAAATGTGTCAAATGGAATTAGCAATGCCTGCTAAATAGTAATAACAGGATTAAAGACCTTTTCATGGTTCAGACATAAAACAAGTAGTTCTTAATCCTGTACTTTGACTGGCAACGATGGCTTTAAATGAAAGTTTTTCATTGCAGAGACTAGACGCTACGGATATCTTCACAATTAAAAATACAAATGGCCTGAAAAGAGGGGAGAGAAGCAAAAATGATACTTCTGATCTTCAAAAATGAATTGGATTGAGCTCATTTAATTAAAGAAGCTTAAATAAAATAGAATCACTTGATCAAGTAGGCTTTTTTTGTAATCTCTTGAAAGCAGTTGTTTATATAAGAAGAGACTGTCAACTGTATCACTCCTTACTGAACAATAGTAAGTAGAGTGCTTCCCAGTACTTACACTATCTGTCATTTAGTCTGACAGGAATATTTTTAGTTCACTTAACTTAGCCAAGTACTTGGCTAAGTTATTTTGGTTTTCTTGGTTAAGCAATTAATCATGCCTTGTTATTACTTCTGTTTGTTTCTTTTACCTTAGAAAAAACAGTACATTTTTACTGTAGAAATACACATTGACAAGAAGTGTTTGTCGATATTATTTCAAAAACTTGGTATGTCCAGCATTCTCTAGTCCTTGTTTTCTTTTGGTGTTAATGCTGGGTCATGTGTCAGCTTCCCATAATTCTCAACTGTACCGATATTATTTGTAAAACTGTAAATGTAATTACTGGTCAGTACATTTTGGATTATTCAAACTGGATCAACTATTTTTACTTTAGTTTTGAACTCACTGCTGAGTTTTGAATTTCTGACCATAAAGAGCTTTGTTCCAAGTCACCCTTGATTCTCAGTAATGGTTAAAATCATTGCATTGCTCATGATATGAAAAAAACTCAGCTTTATTGCTTTCTGCAGCAGAAATCATGAAGGGGCTATTGTTAAAAATCAAGAAATGCCATTAGTTTGGGGACTCATAGGGAAATCTATTTCAGATGGTAATTTAGAAGCAAAGAGAACAGCAGTAATAGTGATAATAAAACTTTGCTCTCTGGTTAGTATTTTCCCGTAAGTCGTTTATCATAGAAGAATGAGAGAATGATAAACGACTAGGCTTTTAAAATGGTCTTTGGTGGAAATATATTTACTTCATGTTAGCCGTCCCTGAGACTCTGTATATCAGTGTACATAGATGAAATAATGTAACAAAATTTTCTATTGCGTATTGCTTCTGTAGTGCTGTTATCTGCGTTTTTTTAGTGTGAATCAAGATGGTGCCTAATATTGGTATTAGTTTGATTCCATTGTTAAGCTGTGCAAGCACATTATGTGGCCATTGTAATTTAACAAGAAAGTAAAGAAAAAGCCTACAACTCTGAGATGATTATAGCTGAAATACAAGTCTAGTCACAGGCATTGACAACTCAGGAAAATGAGGAATGCAGGAGTAGGGACAAAAAGGATTAAGAGCATTATTACAGCAAATGCTGGTAGCTGTCGTTCCACCCGTCTGTAGTTTTTGGCTTGTTAGTGTCTCGGATGTTTGTTTCTTATTAACCCAGACTGGGAAAGACAGGGCCAATGAAGAAGCTTGGGACAACAGTAACATAAATTGTGTTGCAGTCAAGTGCTCGAAGATCTCCGGGCTGACAGGAGGAAGACAGAGGTGTAGCCTGTTGTGGCATACCTCTGAGTACATAAGAATTGCCCTGCTATAAACCCTCCTCATCATCACTGTATTTGTCTCCTGCCCATTTTGTCATCCTCATACTCCTCCAAAGCCTTTTATTATTCTTTTTTTTCCTCTTTTTCTTTTTTTGGGGGGAGGCCTTTATCTTTCTTTTATTGCGCTTTGTCATGGAGCCTGGAGCTCAGTCTCACAAAATGAGCGAACTTGGAATCCTTTGCAACAAAGAGAGCAGCGAAAGAAAAGCAGGGAAGGCTGAGAAGTGGCAGTGGAGGAGGAAAGGACTGGCTGTCTAGTCGGTGACTCGCAGGAAAAGGAGGAGCATAGACTTGAAAATAAAGGGCATTTATATAGCACACTTGAGGTATAATGTTTGTGTGTCAGTCAGAAATAGTGTCGGCGAGCTGAGAAGTTGACGACAGTCTGCTATTTATTTTATGCTTTTCCAGTATGTCCTCACAGCATGATACAAAGCTGTAACTTGCATTTATTATGTATGTACTGTGCTGTATGTACTTGCAGAAGTGTGTCTAATTTCACACCTAGAAAAACAGATGATTTTATTAGATAGAATGGAACATATGGAAAATTTCTTGATCTATTCAACTGTTATAAAACTTGTCTCCTGTATGATTCTGAGGAATGTAATAGTATTTCTTAAAGTGAATAGAAACATTTCAACTGGGAAGACAATTTCAAAGGAAGAATTTGGCTTGGCATAAGTATTAAAAGTTTTCTTACTTTGTCCAAATTGATAATAAAAGGAAATATGAAGCCAGTGTTGGTGAAAACTCATGCTGAATTATTCTGTAGACTGTTCTGAGCCTAAGGAAATTATGCATTCATAGCTGAGCATCCATTTATATGTACCAAAATATACTTTTTTCTCTCCATCCCTCTTACCTCATCCAGATTTATATTTTTGAAAATAACATCTACTATCAGCCTGATGTAAAGAGTAGCTCATTGCGCCTGACATCTTCGGGAAAAGAAGGAATTATTTTTAATGGAATTGCAGACTGGTTATATGAAGGTAAGCCGGACAAATATATCTGTTTATTAAAACAGATGAGAGGTTCTTGTACAGACCCAACAGCACAAATCTGTTCATTTCAGAAAATGCTATCTAAGGTTGGTTTTGCTTCTTCGCCTTCTCATTTTCTTGCAAGATTGCCTTTGTATCTATTCATACTTTGTATTGACTGCTGTTTTGCATATAACAATATTTCCTGAGAAAGAGGAATTTATTTTCAGCCAGAATGTGTCAAATGAATTATGAACACTAGGTAGTACATAAAAAAAATGCTAGGGTAGTGAGATCTTGATGTGGGATTTTACTACCAGCTTCAGTGGGGCTGGCATTTCAAATAGAGCTATTCAAATAAAACTAAACACACTGTATGTTTTGCTTATCTAGAATAACTCCATTCATACCTTTGGAGCTATTCTGGGTTTACAATGCCATTGAGGAGGGAAAGGACTCAGTTTGTTGCTTGTGTGAACAACAGTGCCGGTCTGTTTACAGTTAAAACATCTTAATAGAAGACGACACAGAAGAATCATAGCGTACAAGCAGAATTGGCTGCCTTTTCTTTTTTACTGCTGGATACATAGCGCAAGGTGATCAAAGATGATACTGCCTGGTGCCTCACTTGGGTTTTTTTATCAGTGTCTCTCCTTCAGCCTCAGCGGTGGTTGGTGTGCTGTGTGCCAGCGTGACTCGCGAGAGACTCCAGCCTCTCGAGCCAGACAATAACATTGTGCTTGACTTTAAGAACGTGCTTGAATCCAATTTGAGTGTTTTGACTAGATCTAAAAGTGTCATACTGTTACCTCAACAGTGGCTGCTATTTTTGCTTAAATCGACCTGGGCTAGACTCCTGGAAAATTTGCTGTTGCTGGCAAGCAGTGCCAAAATAGAGTGGAAGACAGCTCAGTCTGTGATATCCTCTGGCTTCTGAAGCCATCTTTGCGTAGTACCACAGAAAGTTTCTCTCTACACCCAAAATGCTTTTAACATAATAATAAACAACAAAAAAAAAGGGAGCAGATTATCCAGCTTGGTACAAGAGCTTAAAATTAATACACACTTCAGTTGTTCTTTCTATGGGACTCATGAATGTTATAGATAAATAGCTCAGTGTTAAATACTCAGTTACTTGAAGTATGTAACTTCTCGTATGTAGAGTTTTCAGGGCAGAGTGTTTTTTAGGAATGGTGTTAAGCCGTACAGCAAGGAACTTCAGTGTGGCCCTTAGAAATGTTTTATCCATACCTCTTGGCATTTCTGTAGTTATGAGCAGATAGCTCACACCGGGATTTTTAAAAATCTCTCCCCAAGTAAACTCTGAAATTAGGATGGTAGTTTGCATCCCTTAGACATATAAATGCCTGTGTCTGATAGTTACCTGCTTCCAAGGTTTCTATTAATGTTTTGAAATGTTTTAATGTGACGGCATATTTCAAAACTTAAGGACAAAAGACATCTTTGGAATGGAATGTAGTTTCATATGCACTTCATATTCTTCAAATCCAACCTGACTGCATGCAAATTGAAGAATTTAAGCATATATAGCTCACTGAAGTTGATAGAGTATACCAAGTTTTTGCTAAAATAAAGTGAAGTTAGTAAGAGTCGCAGTCATGGACGCAGCAAGGTAATCCTGGCTCCAATTCTGCAAGCATTTCGAGGACACCGGTTCAGAAGAGGGTAGCCTGTGTTTCTTTTCTCTTTGGGGTGCAGCTGGGTGCAGCATGGAGCTGCAGTGAACATCATGTAATGAAGGATCATTATACAGCTCTACTCCACAGAACAAAATGTAGTATGAGATTGTTTTAAAAAACTTTCCTTCCTAGTCTGCAAAGGATCATAAAGATAATTCAGGCTGGAAGGGACCACAAAAGGTTGCCTAATGCAACTGATCAGTTCTGGTATTTGCCAGACGTTTTATTTGAGCTGTCTGGAAGGGTTGGAGAGGACCCTGTCTAAGAATTATACAGATAGAAGTTTAAGACAAATTTTAATGGAAGAAATGTGGGGGGTTTTATGTGATTTGGTCCTCTGCATTCATGAGATCTACATTTAAGAACTAAAGAGAGTCAAAACTAATCTTTTTATTTTAAACATGCTAATAGGCTTTTTTTATTTATTTTGTATTTCAGCTTACCTATGTGTCTCAGAATCAGTATCTGAAAGAGGTTGATGAGGATTTTTTGTAACTTCATTTATTTTAAAGATCAACGAACTTGTTGATAAAACGAATTACTTATCCTTTAAGCTGCAAATATTTCATGATGAACAGAAAAAGCAAATGGGGTAACTTGGAAAGAACAGGCGCAGCTAGCACAATGACGGCAATGATGTTTGTCTGAGGTTGTGCTCCTGCTTCTCTGTGTGGGCCCATCATTCCTACAGACACATTTTATTAATTAATATTTGAGGACTGAAAGGCTTTAAAGCTTCACAGAACTTCTTTAGCTGACGACAAAACAGAGACCTCTTGATATGTGGTGTGCATGATTTTTGCCTGTGAACACGTGGATGCGTAAGTCTCATGCCTGGCTGATTTTCAAAAAGGCCATGAGCCTGCTTCTCCTTTTTTGAAGAGGAAGCCAGGCGTATTCATCCAAATATCTTATACCTCCACATCAGTTACCACCCCAGTTTGTTCTTCTTATGCCCTGTCTCTACAGCTATAAACATACCTTTGTCATGAGAAGGAAAAGCAAAAAGGTGTCTAGTCTGGGACTAGAAAGTTTCTGAAATGGCGTGGGAGGTGATACGCATCCCAAAGCCGCCATCCTGATGCATGTCCTAAAGCCTTTCTTAAGTGGTTTTTCCCATTCCTTTCCAAGTTTTTTAATCCCTGTCCCAAGTAGCTGCTGCATTTCCTGACTTACAGAGAACTCTTTGGGTTCCCAGGGATGCAGGCAGGCAGTGGGCTCTTCTCCACAATATACGTGATTAAAGTCAGGGTAAAAGGGAGTTCTGTCTGTACGTGTTGGAGGACCACAGTACGTGTCTGTTGGCATGAATGAATATACTGCATCTTTCCCACTAACCATTGTTTAACTTAGGGCAGTCTTCTACTCTCAGCATTCAGAAGCTGAGCAGGCTGAATATTGTCCAGATGAAGTTAAGAGATTTTCAGTTGAATTGAGAACTGCTCCTCCTTTTGACCTCGTTTGTTTTCTTTTATCATTTGCATGAGTTTGTTATTAGCATCTTACCTTACAAAGCATTTGGGAATAGCTTTTCTTTGTGTGAATAACCTTGTTTGAATGCAAACAGTAATATTTTAAAACAAACACAATTGTGATTTTTGCTGTCTGATATTCACCGTTCATTCTCTGCTGTTCTCGTGTGTAAAAGGTTTTAGTTAACCAGCCGGGGAGAGAAGCATGACCCAGACTATATGACTTTGAATATAGGTCCCAGCTTCATTGCACCTAACCTTAGATAATTCAACCCATTAAGCCACCTCAAAACTTTCAGAATCTGATTAGCATCTTGGAGAGTCTCCATTGACAATTTAAATAGTTTTGTAGGTAGGCTTTTAAATTAGTTATACAGTCAGGCCTTTGTTCCTGTTAGTATACTATTCTCAATTGTTTTTCCAGCCAAATTCTTCAAATTTAAGTACAAAATGCTCACCGAACAAGTCAACGTATCAAATACATAATGAAAAAAAATCTAAGTCTTTTCACAAGTGAAAGACAGAAGACCTGTATGGGGTGAATTTGGAATTGGTCAGGAGCTGTTTTACTGGGATTCCAGGAGTTTGGATGCTGCTTCTATGGTTGTTTCTGTTCTGTTTCTTTTGAATATGAAATACAATGACAATAAATGTGAGAAAACATTGCATGACATTTTGGAGAATTACTTTCATTTGGAAATCAAATAAAATTTGGATAAAAATAAAAAGTTTTGTTTGGATTTTCAAAAGATTACATTGCAGAAAAACTGAGCTTTCTACAAATTAAAGCTGACCATTAGACTGAGACAAGAAAGTCAAAATATTGCACTCCAAAAATGATTACATAAATATTACTGTGTGAGGATCTGCATGTTACCAGGTGCCGCAGCTCAGAGAAATCAGATATACTAAAGTTTTATGTTAAAAGAAAAAAAAAAAAAAAAGATGGAAAATCCTAAAGACCCTGTCTATTAAAATGGTCCAAATAATTTAAAAATTAATTAGACACATGTAATGGAATACAATAGAACTAAACATATGGCAGTTACGATCATCTTTCACATTTAGATGGTTTATTGACATCAGTGAAAGTATACATTTGAGGAAAATGGTTAAAGTTTGGTCTTTCAATATGCCTTGTTATCCAAACATTCAACCCAGGATAATGTGAAATTATTGAAATTACAACAGACACATTTCAAGTAGGCACAGAAAGAACAAATCAGTGCCAACTGAATGAGCTGGAAACTATGTGATAGTTCTTTTTATGGACCCTAAGGAAATCTGGTTTTGCAGAGGAGCTTCTTCATTCTCACGTTGCCCACTGGTGGTCTCCAGACGGTGAAAGACTGGCGTTCCTGACCATAAATGACTCTCTGGTACCGAACATGGTTATTCCCCGGTTTACTGGCGGTCTATATCCAAAAGGAAAGCAGTATCCGTATCCTAAGGTAAGATGAGTGTGAGTGCAGCCCCCACCTCCTCTTCCTTGTTCAGTGATAGTATTCAACCATATGGAAGGAGTGTTTCTGGAAAGTAACAGAGGCTGATTTTGTTCATGTTGCTTATTAATTACATTTTTGTTCAGTAGGCTGTAACACCTTTTGCTGGAAAGAAACCATCGGGTGAGGGAGCAGGAGACAAACTAATTCGTATTAATTTCATCATTGATACATAGCTTGGTAAAATCAATCCACCACTTCTGAGAGAAGGGTAATATGTTTGAAGGACTGCAGAGAAAAAAAGATACTGTCACAACTGCACTGGAGTCATACACGCTGTGTGCAGAGAGCAGGGCATGTTCCACTGCAGTTATATACATCTCAGTAAATTGCACTGTTATTAATAAATGTGACAGACTGGCCTTGAATAACATAAGCCACAGTAAAATCTTTTCCTGGACATCAAAATGAGAAGAAAAAAAATATAAAAAATAGAGCTATCACTGAGTTTCAGAAGATTTCACGAAAGGTTTTTAGATTTGTGTCGGAAAGTGAAAGAACAGCCCAGATCGGGATAATGTCTGAAATCACTCCTCATTTTCTGGGGATTTCCTGATTAGGTGCCTCCCTAGCCGTCATTTTTGCGCTGAGCTCCAGCACTGTTACTATCTTCCAACTTAGCAGTTTATCCATCCCTTGCATGCAATTTCAAAGTGTCTGAGTTCCTTTCTTACGGGATATGTAGGCCCAAGTACGTGGTCCTCCTTTGGCGTTTCAAGAGAAGTTCATTGAGGGCTTTAGAACATATTAAGTGTTACCCTATTCCTGCTACTGTTTTTTGGTGATGACCCTTTATTCTTGATGGGTGGACAGTTAGACTGTACTGGGTACTACGAAACAATAATATGTGTAATATAAATATAACGTATTTGTGCTATGAAATAATACTCTTAAATAATGAACTAACAGTATTTTCTGAGGTAGTTTACATACTTGCATTGGCAAAAGGCCTTGAGTGACAGAGCAAAGAAAAAAATAAGGAATATTTTTGAAAGCTTTATAAACAAGAAATGAGTAATTCCCTTTCATTAGCGATTCAGCATAAAAGTGATACACAATTCTACTTTGGTGATCTCATTAATGAAGAAACATTATCTTTATTTAATGTCTCAATTTAATGCCAATTTAGCTACCCGTTAAACATCATTAATTGGTAATGAAGCTTGTGGTATAGCAACACAGATGAAAAAAAAGGTTTGGTCTTTATTACAGAATGAAACCATCGGAAAAAATTATATCTATGATTAATAAATGAAATTAAACCCATATTTGTTTGTGAATATTGGAACTTGCGCATCTGCGTACGTCATACGCAGACTCTATTCTTCAAAAAAACCATGAAAAGGCAAATTTAAATTTTGTTAAATATATTAAGAACAAAGTAGGATTTCAACGTGGAGAGTTCTTGCACTACTGAACAAATGTTTTGGGTCTTATACGAAATTTATGCTGTTTAAATTGTCACGAGGAGACGCTGAGTGGTAGAGGTGTTGAGGCTATTCACTATCGGGGGAGAGATGCGGATGAGAGTTTTCTGCTCCGGTAGAAGAACCACCTTCCGCTGCCTGAGTCCACGGCAGGCTGCGGGAGAGCCCGGTGTTCGCCCCGCTGACGGCGGCACCTCCCCAGCCTCAGGGACAGACCCTGTATCGAGCTGGAAGCCACTGCTGTAGAGCTGTGGCTCAGACGTACCCACGCAGCAGAGTAGGGCATGCCGTAGCAGAGACAGCAGATCTTCGTAGCAGGGACGGTACGTTGGGGCAGTACGGCCCCAAACGGAGGCCAGCTCAGGCTGGCAGCCCGCCTTGGGCAGTGCCGTGCCACAGACCCCGCTGCCGCGTCGGGAGCCGGGCTGGTGATGGCAGAGCTGGGGTAGTGCTCTACTTCTGCGCTTCGTTTCCGGGGGCTAGCACAGATCCAGCCATGCCCGCGGTGAAGGCACGCTTTAAAGTGTCTCTCTGCAACTCATACTCGTGCTGGATAAGAATTACTCAGGGCAGCCCTCCCATTGAGAGTACTTGGATACCACTGCGCAGTCAATGCAAGGTTTGAAGGTTATAAGGAGACTGCAGCTGTGTCCTAAGGACCTGATCTCTCAGTGGTTTTCTTCCACAGTTTTGCATTTGTGTAAGCTGTGTTCATGCAAAGGGTGCCTTTGACAGACCACATTTCGTTTGAGGCAAATGTAAAAGTTTTTATCGAAAAAGAAAATATTCCAGGAGTCTAAATCCATTTTCAAATGTAGTAAAAATACACAAATACCACTTCCTTGTCCCCCATACCACTCAGAAATGAGTGGATACAACATTCAGACTATATTTTGAGATTAAGTCCAATTTCTAAAGGGAACTTGTGGGTGTATTTCAGCCAAGCTATTTTGTATTTCTAAATATACCAGTGAAGAGCCGGATAGACAGCTTTGTAGTTTATTATGGTTAAATCTGTAGAGTCAGTGATTTTACCGTGTCTGTGCAATATTAAACAGGAGTCAGCCCCATTGAGAGACACACTTTTCATCCCCCATATCCCAAGGACGCTATATAGTGTTGTGTGACTCCTGTGACTTACATGAAGAAGAAGTTTGAATATGATATGGCTAGGACAGGGTTGTGGGACTAGTAGCATCTCCTTGCAGCCCTGCAGAGCCTTGCTTTCTGTCGCCAGCCCTTTCTTTTCGTCTCGGAAAGATCCCTTAGTAATGAGCCGTGTTACTGGGAGAAGGACGAGTCCCACCTCCCTGTAGATCCTCAGGATTTGTCAGACTTTTCCCAGTGGATATGTATCAAACTGTCATTTTATTCCCCTTTAGCAGCAAGAAGTATTTTGTTTCTCTCAGAGCTGGCCTGCCAAAGCAGCTGGGTGTGGAACAGGGCCAAAAATAGAGATTTCCACTTCAGCAAACCGGGGAAGGAAGACCAGGGGAAAATGGTAAAGAAGGAGAAGGGAGAGGAGGAATGCTATCCCAGATATAGGTAGTGCAGCTTTTGGGAAGAAGGAACAGCAGTGTCTGGAAAAGACTTTGCTGGCGGCTGGATTTAACTGCTGGTTTAGGAACTGACTGTGTTTTTGCAGCTGTCTTTACTGAACTGGGCCAAGCCACTTCTAGCGTTGGTCACTTCCTCTGCACAGGAAGGTCTGCCATCAGTAAAGGGCAGTGAGGGAATTGCTCAATTAATACTTCATATTTTTCTCTGTGTAATTCATATGGCTGTGAAATTAATTTTTTAAATTTAAGATTTTTAATTTTTAATAACTTCTCATTATTATAAAGATACTGAATTATGTTAGTGAGTGAGTCTAGCTGTCACTGATTCAGTGCCTCTAAAGCTCCTATTTTTATTTCTTGTTTTCAAAGGCAGGTCAGACAAATCCAACAATAAAGCTGTTTGTAGTTAATCTGTATGGACCAACACATACACTGGAACTGATGCCACCTGACAGCTTTAAATCAAGGTATATAATTTCATTGTTTTGAAACTTATGTTTAATTTAACCTGACTGTCTCTCGGGCTAATCACTGCCTTTTTACATCAACACAACACTTATCTTTGACTGGAATGCACTTGATCTCTGTCCCCATAGCAGAACATAATGGTGATAAAATAAAATACAGCTGTATTGGATTGATACTCCTCTTAAAAATCATAGGAATCTGGTTTTGCTCATGTCTGATGTCCTGAGAAGCTCCAATTTACTTGAAATATATGGAATTAAGAATCCTAAGCTATGGTTAAAGGGGCGGAACACTGCCCCGTTTCTGAGGTTGTTACTGCATTCACTCCCAGCCTTTCCTTGCTGTGTGCCAACTTGTTGCTTTCAGTTTCTGAAATGAGATTGCAGAATACAGAAGTGTATTACAAATGCACAGAACACGTAGTCAGGGTATTCCCTTCTTTAGAGAGAAATACTCTGTTCAAATCCAGTAGGTTACAGAAAGTTTTATTTCTCATCATGGCTGACACAGGCAGTGAAGTGACAGAAGGTGAGATGCGATGTCACCAGATCACGTAGACCAAGAAGGACGGTGCTCTGTTTTTCAGGAGAAACTGCTTCAGAACCACGGAGATAATTTAACAGTCCCTTTGACTTTGGAGCTTAAGAAATGAGGTCTGGCTGCAACCAGTGAATCTCCTGCTAAAGTTACTACCTTAAGCTGAGCTCCCCATTACCTGTCCTCACTTTGAGATGCCTTGAAACTTTTGTTTAAGGGCAAGAAAATTTTCATCCCTTCCCATATGCGTATTCCAGTTTGTAGAACTGTAGCTGTATTGATTCAGTTCCCATTGTGGGTTCAGTGCACATGCTAACGATCTTCTGACCCTAAATTATTATATAATATAGGTAATAATAACAACAGAAGAGTTACCACAGTCCAGATCTGGCTGCAGTCTAAGGGCCAGAGAAGTGCAACTTCCTCTCTTCACTCAGGGCATTTTCAGATGAGGAAAGACATGGAAAGGATTGGCAACCGCAAAGCTACCTCTAGCTGAAAAAAGCCATCTGAATATAGTTGCTGGTTTTGTACTTCCTACAAAACCCAAAAGATTTTTTGGTAATTGTTCCCAAAACAATCAGAATGTTAACAGCGGGCACTGATTCACAACCATTGCAACCAATTTTAAGCTGATGTAGCTCTCTATACAAATTGAGGTACCCTAATTTACTGCAGGAATAATTTAATAGTGAGCTATGCCTTGCAATTATTTATGTCAGCTGGAATGCTTACTGACTGTGTTAGTGAAGGGGATGATTTTGTGCTTTTTGAAGTATTTTCTTTCTGTTGATGGGCCACTACTGAAAAACATCATTAAATCTCCTGGTGCTTGCTAACCCTTCATTAATTTAAGTGATAGTATAAAATGTGAAAGAGATTCCTTGCCATCAAGATTAGCATCTTAACTCTCTTAAACAGCATTAAAATTGTCCTTTAAATGTCAGAAAGCACGAAGAAGTGAAATGAGAAAGCAATATGTAAACCCCCAAGAAAAAGAAAAATCTTGAAAATGTTCAGATGTTATGGTTTCACTGTAGATTTTTCAGGTTAATTCCCTCTAGATTTTTCAGAATCATTCTTCCTCCCCAGCAAACTGAAAATAAAAGTAGAATCAAATGAATGAATATTTGTGTCTTAAAACCTTTTTGCATCTTGAAACTGAAGGCTAGCAGTAGCTCAATTTGTGGAATTTCTTTTGTGAGCCTTAAGGGGCATCTTTGCCAGATTTTTGAGTGCTTGGTAAAGATACTGTTGCTGTTTAATTGAAATAATATTCATGTTTAAAATTGTGTTTCACTGCTGTATCAGAAGACAGAGTAAAACTATTTAAACCTGGAAAAAATTAGTTTCATCTTAATTTTAGCTGTTCAGGTATAATGTCTCTGGTATAAAATTTAGAAAAATTATATAATTGTCAGCCAAGTATACTGTAAATCTTGCATTCTGACTCTGGATTTGAGTAGCAGTCAGTCATCACACTGGTCATCAGTCCATATATATCCATATATCTGTATATGTACAGGTATGAAGAATGGGCTTGAACAGGCCTTTCTAGAGTGGAAATCTTTATAGTTTGTAATGGTTGGGAGGTTTTTTTATTAAAAGTTATAGCTACTTTTAGCGGTCAAGTTTTTTCAGTACCTTTCTAATCAATTCATTATGGGGTCATTAGGAAATAGGTAAAGGGAATCTTTCAGAATTAAGTGGCATGGGTCACTATCATATATAGTTTTATGGGTCTTTCAAGGCAGAAACATTTTGGAAATACGTGTTGTACAAGTCATAACCAACTGCTATTACGGGAGGGATTCGCCCCCATGTAGAGAAACCACACAAATGGATAGGGAATGAGGTTTCTGTTCTTTATAACCATAAAAAGTAACATTCATATTCTCAGCTCTCCCCAAATTGTGTGCCGTGCAGGACCTCTGAAGACAGATAACTGTTTCCCTGATTTTTAGGGCATCTGGGAACTTGATGTAAGAGTAAATTCAGTGTTCCACCTTCATTTACTTCTTGCAGTGATTCTATAAAGGTGCTTGGTAATATTTCCCAAGTTTTGTTCAGGTTATTCTGATATAAAGATAGCAATAAATTTACTCCCGAAAGTTTTATTCTGTGGAAAAATTTACCATCTACTGTGCACTGTTAATGCCACACAAAGTCTGACAGTCTTCCTTTAAACGCGTGGTTGTATTCCATGCAATTACTGTTTCCTCCTTCCTCTTTCTATTCCACGTGTACAATTACTTTATGTTTTTTTCAGTGGCAAACATGGTTTTGTGCTGCAGGGTTTTTTTTTTCCTCGTTAGTCCTAGAAAGCCAATATACGTGCAAGATGAATGCAGATGTAGTGCTTAGGGACATGGTTTAGTGGAGGACTTGTCAGTGCTAGGCTAACGACTGGACTAGATGATCTTATAGGTCTTTTCCAATCTAGACAATTCTGTGATCTGTGATTCTCTGAAATACACGTGCGTTCGTACACTGCCAACTCCTGAAGTTCCAGTTGGAAAGCTAATACTCGCCTCCTGCTGCAAATCTTGAAAAAGCGATATGGTGTGCAAGCAGTCAGTTCAAACCACTGTAACTTGGGACACCTGAAGAATCCTTGTAACTGGTGATATTTAGATATAAGATATTAATATGATAGTAAGAAGTTATGTAGGCTGATTTTTCAAAACCCATGCTTGAATTTAGACCTGACAGGCAGAAAAATTTCATTTCTTTTCCAAAGTGGAAATCGCTAAGACAGAGAAAAAGTGAGATAACACATAACAGAAGTTGCAGTTGAGTTATTTAAAGTAGAGCTGTGCTTCCATACACGACGAAAAGATTTTTCTACTAGTACCGTGTATTGGCTCTTGAAAGTCTCAGCATGGGGGGTCATCCACTGCTTGCTTTCCTCATTCTCAGCCATAGTGAGCAAGCTGCATTGGCTCTGCACTGTTCCCAGCCACAGCTGACCAAGTAGTTTTAAAATGCACTATCAGAAATTGTCACTCCTTTTTCTTTCTTTTTCCAACAGTATTTAAATGCCTGAAAAAGTGCTAGATGTCCACATTCTCATTTTATATATACCTGCTTTTAAACAGACTGAAATACACAGTCAGACCCTTCTGACTTCGTATGACAAATTTAAATAATTTTTCTTGATTTTAATTAATCTTTTATAATGGAACTGAAAACACTTAAGAAATTGAGTTTGCATAAATTCAAATAATACACTTACAAGTCTCACCAATGTTTTTATTATCCACGCATTTCCAAATCAAAAAAACCATTTGGATATTTATGTACTTCTAGTTTGAAATCACCTTTTGAATCTAGAAAGGTTGGGTTTATACTTCTGGCAGCCAGTTTATCCGAGCCTTACTTTGGAATAGAAAGCTTATTTGATTCTAACTGGAAATGGAAAGGATGGGGGGCATGCAATTTGGTATTAAGAAAACTGGGGTTTGCTTTCAGCTTTTCTTAGATATGCGGTGTCTAGTCACTTCTTTCACGGTTCTGCCCCTCCCCTCTTCTGTAACTTGGCAATAACAATTCCTATCTCACAAGGTTAATGTAAAGGATTAATGCACTATCATACCTTATAGCAAATGGCTGTAATCTCTTCAGCCAAAGCCTACAGGATAAAAATATATTCGCAGACTATTTTATCGAAGCTTTCCCACACAATGCCAAGGTATTTATTGATTCTTCCCTTCCCCGTTCAGTGGGAAGAAATGCAAGTTCTGCACGTGGGCCAGGACAAGCCCCTGGGTCAGCAGGGGCTGGGACCGGGCCGCCTGCCCAGCCGTCCTGCCGAGGGGTTTGTGGTTGGGGCTGAACAGGAGGCGACAGCGCCCGCTTCTTGTCACCAAGGCTGGGCCGCGCTAGGAGGAGCATGGCCAGCGGACTGAGGGAGGCTGCTCAAGGCAGAGCATATTGCTCACACCGGTTTGGGGATTCAGGGGGAACGATGAGAGTCCATCAGTGGGCTACCAAGCTGGTCGTGGCCAGGGCCTGTGGCTGTGAGGAAATGGGGAGCAGGGCCTGTTAGCCTGGCTAGGATGGTGGCCACCAGCACCCATGGGAAGGGGAGCTAGAAAAGCTCCTTCCAACCAAATAGCTGTGGCTTAGTCTCAGAAGAAAACGGCTGTACGTCCATCAGTGTATGCATAGATAAAGTCATGTATAGTATACCAAAATACTAACAAACTAGTTATCTTAGCTACCCTGCAGGTCATGTCTCAATCTGTGGTGTTTTCCGTGTGTGTTTCTGAGAATGACATTTTCTGTTAGTATCTGTAAACTCTCATACGCTTTTCAGTGTACAGCAATATAAATAATTTAAAAATAAAGTAAATATTCTAGAGCATTGTGCATGGGGCAGGTTTCTGTTGTTTACCTTCTTGGATAACAACCTGCCAGCAAACTAGTAGAGCATAATAGGTTGGCTTTCTTTAGCTGAACCCTGTTGTATTTATTATCCAAATCCAAATCTATTAAAACCGTCAACAAAAGTAAGGTTCCTTTTTCCATTGCCATAAATGTTAAATGTCTTCCAGCTATTCTTATAAACAGATTTCTTTCATAATCAGCTTATTGGCTTAAAATTAGAGCAGATTTCTTCATTATAGTGAGTGGTACGAAGTTTCAAAGTTTGACTCTTTTTCTTGAACAGTTTGTTATTTTTAAGTTTAATACTGTGGGTTATTTCCCCGTCATGTTAGTCTGTCTGTTTCAAATCTAAGTATGTAACGTTCAAATTTAATTATGATTGTAACTATGCTTGCAGTGTAATGCAGTGCAAATCCCTTTCCTTTGTTCAGCTTATTGTCTCTGTTGACTTTGCTAAGCACTGGCAGCCACAGCCAGCAAGATACACATATATATCTTTCTAGTCACAAGCATCCCAAAACTTAGAAGTGAAACAAGACGTGCTGGACATTCGTGAGTGATGATAAATGTATTAGCAAAATGTTAAACTACCTCCATAGAACTACGTATCAGTTGAGATAATCAAAATAAAGGAAAACATTCTATAAGAAAGAAAAATAAAAAAAATTGGGTCTTCAAGCTTGGCAAAGAATGATAAACACCTTTGATATTTAACATGTTTTTTATCAGCAGTGAAAAATGAATCCAGATTTCATCAAGTTACAAGTCTTTGGAAGAGACTTAATTGCCATATGTTCAGGAAAGACATTTGGTTTCTTAACACCTACAGCTGGAAATTTTTTTCTCAGTGAATAACTTCTATCCCCCTCAGGCCCCAAGACCTGACCTTTCTCGGTGTGCAGCACCACCTTGGCACACGTGAGGTGTGCCAGCTCCTGCTGTTGAGCGGACTGTATACATGTCATGTTCCTGGTTCACAGGCCTAAGGGAAAGCTGTACCTTTTTTATAGCGATTACCTTATATAATTGCCTTCGGACAATTTGAAGCCAAGCAACAGATTTAAATACCGAATGTGGAATCAGAAGTAGCTCTCTGGTCAAGGAGCTTAAAGCTCTTGTTTCTATGCATTGCCTGGTTCAGTCCAGCTTAGAATAAAGTGAGTCACATACAAGCTCCTTCCATATGGACTGATCATGGGATGCTGTGGAAGGAGACTGCTTTTTCACTGTTTGCCGTGTTTTCTGTCTGCTTTTACACAGAGTAAACAAGATAGCTAACTCTTTGGAATTCAGAAAGGAAAAAATCCTAGGGCAGATGAGAGGGAAGAGACTCTCAAAGTCTGAGATGAAAACTTGATTAGACCATGAAATGGGGTCTAGCTAAAAAACAAAAAGGCAGGTCTATGAGACAGGGATCGGATGAGGTATCAACAAATGGTTTTTATGGTTCCCGTGATCATCTTATAGTGGCCCCACTGTGAGAAAAGGGATCGATAAGGAGAAACCTGAAACTGGCTACACAAGGTGCAGGAAAAAGAAAGTTAGGAGTGGGGTGAGGAGACACAGCTTGAATAAAACAAGTCACAGCAAGAGAGAAAAGTCTGGTCTTATTAGGCCAATTGAATGTTAAAAATAGATAGTGTCTCTGCTGCACAGCCCCTGTGTGATACAGTGAGTTTAAACTAACATTGCACAGGTGATCAGTAATTGTGTTTGTTACTATTTGGACATGCAAGAAATTAATCCACTGTCTGATTTAAGAAATGTTCCTGGACAAGGATGAAAGTTGTGCTCTGAACATGCAAAGTGCTGTAGAGCACCTAATTAAATGGGTATCAAATTGAGGATCTAAAATGACTGTAAGTTTTTAATTAGTATCTTGCTTCAGTCCTTTGTCCAGAAAGCAACCATAGTCTTTCCTCTTTAAAGTGATGTGGTGAGGAAACTTTATGTATGTAGAGATGCAGAGAGTCTAGTAATCCCAATACATTTGTGCATTTGGGTCTGGAGGGAAAGAGAGAGTGGATATTTTCATTACTAGGACAATAGATTAGTTGCAAAAAAAGCCTGATAAGTTTGGAGACACAAACTGATCGCAGCTTCCTCAGAACTAAAACAGTTGTTGCCCTGCAGGCTGCTCTGTTTTTATACAACTGTATCAGCCAGTCTAATAAAACATACAGTTTTCTTCTACAAACTTTGACTTGGTTGTATCTGTTGACCTGCAACAACACTGGTACTCTGTGTGTGTGTATGCGCACTGTATACGTGAAACAACAGATTGACTGCGAAACTGTGAATTACAAAGGAACATTACCTGAGACAGGATTTAATTTCAGAAGGGTATGAATTTTTACATATGTATGTACATACACTATACTACACTCCTGATAAGTCATAATGTAGTGAAATTTTTAAATGATCTTTTGCTTTCCCTTCAGTGATCAAGGAGTTTATGTCAGTGATGGAAGATGATGTTATGGTTTGATTTGGGCTATTAATTACTGTATCAGCTGGATTCTGAATGATTAACTCTCCTGTTTCCATCCTTCACTGAAGACCTTTTCAAATAGAACAGCTCAGGCTCTATTTTGTAGAATCTGATTCTGGGATAATTTGGGCTGTTGTTGGTGGATGCTGTCTTACCTTGGTGTCTAAGTACTAGTAGAGGGAGGCAGTCCTTGTGTACATGTTTCGAACATAGTACTTTTCCACCGGGCAGCTTTCCAGCCACTCCTTCCCCAAGCCTGTAGCGTTGCGTGGGGTTGTTCTGACCCAAGTGCAGGACCCGCCACTGAGCCTTGTTGAACCTCATACAGGTGGCCTCAGCCCATTGATCCAGCCTGTCCAAATCCCTCTGTAGACCCTTCCTACCCTCAGGCAGATCAACAGAATATATCTGAAGTCACCATTTCTAGTCAGCGTTGTGGTATCCACATGTGCAAATATCTGTCTTGCTAAAAGTCAAACATAAAAGCGAAAAGAAAGTTGTGCATATAGGGTTGTTCAGCTATGTTCTTCAAATACAGCGCCAGACAGAGGCTGGGTGAAGCTGCAGTGAATTGCCTTCTCCGGCATCTCCTGTGTGCAGCATCAGAGTTGTACACAACTTCGCTGATGGCGCTGCTGAGCATCTTTGGTCTAGTAAGAAGTCTTTTGAATGTATAATTAAATATGCGTTGTCAAAGAGTAATGAGAACTCCTTCAGTATTAGATTAAAAGCTTAATTATGTGCAAGCTAAGACCCTTGTTTGAAAGGGGAGCTGAGTTTCCTGACAAGTTCACTCCACTGTTGCTGTAACTCAGCTGGACTGTGAAAGCTGCCAGCTGCCACAAGTACAGAAGTGAAGCAAAAAGCCTGGCTGGGATGACAAGCTGCAACAGGTCTTCCTCTGTAACATCTCCAGTCTGACAGCCTAGCAGAATTTTGGGAGGAGGGAGGCAGACACTCCACGCCGAGAGACAAGCCTCCCTTGCTCAGCCAGGGTCGGTGATGGACAAACAGCTTGACCAATATCATGAGCTATTTGTTAAAACGGAAGCTGACACGCGCTGATGCTGAAGTCCCATTATAAAATACTTGTTATTTTATAACAAGTGACATTTTAAAGTGGTCTCGCCTGCACTTTAACATTACAGACTTACAGACCTCTTTTTTGGTTGGCAGTAGGGCTAGATTCTTTTGCAAAAATGTGTGTCTTCTGAAGGTATTTGGTAAAGGAAAATACTGGCTTCTGTTGGAATGTAGCGTTTGTTTTTAAGCTGGCCAGCAAGTACATGGTTCACATGTATTCACAAACATATGTTTCACAAGTATACGTTTTGCTTTTGGTATAGTTTATGTATTACAAATGGCTGAGAAGGAGGTGCTAACGGAGTACAAATTTCCCAGGGGAACAGAGCACTAAGACTGAGCCTCCCCACTTGTAGGAACACCGATGCTGGGCATTTGGGGTTATTTTCTCCACCCCTCAGTACCGATACTGTCATGCAGTACAAATCCAGCGTTTGATGAACTGTATATATTTTAAAAAAAAAAAGTCTAATCTGAAATAGGAATGATCTGAACATTGTGTTTTCAAATGTTTACTTAGGGAATATTACATCACCATGGTGAAATGGGTAAGCAACACCAAGGCTGTGGTGAGATGGTTAAACAGACCTCAGAATATCTCCATCCTTACGGTTTGTGAAACCACGACTGGGGCTTGCAGCAGGGTAAGTTGGATTTTTTCCTAAGCTCTCTTTTCAAGGTTTCTTCCTGCATTTTGTTTCCATATTCAGGAAAAGATTTTCGAAATCAGTTTGCAGAGGCAGTGGTTACAAGCTGAATATAATTAGTCAACACGGAGGAGATGGATGTGAGAAAATTCCAAATCTGGTGAAATTATCTCATGCAATTAGCAACTTTGAGCGACATTTTCAGAATTACTAAGCTTTGTTCATTCATTAACTTCAGTGGAAACTGCAGTTGCTGAACATCATGTACTTTGGATATAGCTAGAGCAGTAACAAGCTTGTCTTCCATCAGATATTTTCAGCTACCTGCTTTCTCCTCTCTCCCCCTACAGAGTTTCATTTCAGATCTTTCTGTCTCTCTCGGCTTACATATATTTAAGGAAAAAGTGTAAAATTCTGGTAATTCCTGCAAATTCGATAGCAGAATTAAATAACTTGAGAAAAAAATAAAATTGAACGGCAAGAGGGATATTTCATTTTGAATGTAAGCCAAGCTGAAATACATTTTTCTATTTGAAACCAGCCACATCCCATCCCTTGACCCAGACTTTGACTTCTGACACTCCTGTGTTACATCTCTCCGTTTTCACGGTCATTGTTGCATCTTGAATGCAGTTGGCCACTTTCCCATTCTGAGTCACAATCTCTTCCCAGAACCAGCTAAAAGTATAAATATTTTCTGTATGTGCTAATATCAGTACCAACAAGTGCTCCAAAGTAGAGGGTATAATTTGGCAGTGTAAATGGTTACGAGTGATTAATGTAGGTCTAAGTTTGGCCCCTGAGTCAAAAGGCTCCCATCAGTGTCTGCTACTGAAGTCAGTCATGTTAAAGTGTTAGGGATTATTTCCGAGCTCCTCTGCTTCTTTTGCTACATAGTGCGGGTTGCTTTTCCTGACTCAGACAGTGCGAATAATTCCCCAAACTATGGATTAAGATTGTGGACGTGGAGATTTGTTGTCTGGATTGCTTTTTACCTGGTTCCTGCAGGCCTTGTGCCCTTCCGTTAAGTAAGTCGGTCATGAACCACTGTGAGCAGTTGCTTCTGAAAGGATACCCTTATGTACTCCAAGGTCAATTGGACTTGTCTGAAGTAGGTATCCAGGGAGCTGTAATCCAGGGCATAATATAACAGAGATTGAGAAGTCCCACTCCGAAGCATTGAAGTGCAGCGAAGGACCTTTTCAGATGGGTAAGGAAGGGTAGCAATGCAGTGTCACCATAGTGAGCGCAAACCAGGCCCATGCTTGTAACGCTGGGTGGTTCCTATGCTGCATCTGCTGGGATAAGGTGATCCTCTGGAATTCAGTAATGGATGAACAAAGGCCTTATTGTGAAAATTTAACATGGTATCACACCGTTTGATTTCAACTGTAAACTTTTTTTTTTACCATTTTGCGCATGTTCTCAATTCCAAAAAGTGTTTTATAAAACCAGCTGCTGTAGTAGCTACAGATTTCTCATTTTTCAGCCCATATATCTACAAATGCTTCTATAGCTAATAGATTTTCATGACTTCAGTGTGACTGTGACAATTTCCATCAGCTGATGTGTATTCTGTATGTTTTTCCAGCAATATGTGCATGGTGGTTTGGTTTGGGTTTTTTTTAGATGGCATGATGTGAAATGTGAATGTGACCAGTAAAAAACAGTCATTTGCTTTTTTTTTTTTTTTCTTCACTAATGCCACCCTACAACCCATTAAAGCAAGGGATTGTGATTTGAAAAGGTCTCACAATTTGAGCTTGATGCTGGCTGTTTGCCCAGTGTTGATGAAAGACCTAAAATATCCAGTTGTCAGATGATGCCTAGAGGTAAAAACCAAATAGAACTGCCTGTGTAAAGCTTCTTGATAGCTATTCAGAAAGGACTGAAAAAGGCATTCTTGGGTCCCCCGTGGTGTTCTACCAAAAACTCTGAATAAAGGAGCTGACTTTGTAATTAAGTTATCGTTTGTTTCAATGTAAGTGCCAATGAAGAGATGTGAAGATTGTAACACAGTAGAAAGAAAACACGAAATAGCTAGAGACCTTTTGCTGAATGTGCGAAATATTTTTGATCTATAGCTATTCCATAAAAGCAATTTTTTCCTTTTTAGAAATATGAAATGCAGTCAGACCTGTGGCTTCCTAAACAGGTATAGTATAAATGCTATTTTGGGGTATATAATGTGTAATTGCTTCATTGTCGTTTTTATTTACTGAGATGTAATTTTATAAGCTATTAAAATCCATTCCTTTTAAAATTGAATACTTTTTAGGAACCTAAATTAATTTAACAGCTAAGGATTATAGCAGTGTCTGTGTAAACATTCAAATGGCAGCTTGTTTCTCTGGTAGTGGGAATCCTGTCACTTAGGGTCACGCAGAGGACATTTTGCTATCTAGCTGACTGGGTCAGTGGTGGAGAGATACGCACTTCCAGCGAGCAATTCAGCCCTTCGAACTGAGACACCTGTCTGGGTTTCGGAGGCAATATTCCCCTCAGTTTCTGATCTCTCTGCATTCAGTTAAGTGAACGCTTAGATGACCAGCTGATTAACTACCTAACTCCTGGATGGTTAAATATAGATCAGACGAATCCCATTCCAAGCATGTCCTGTATACTGTGCTGATTTTTTCCTGATTAAAAAATAATCTCACCAAATTAAACCCAAAGGAGCTCAAAGATTAGTGGTCATACGGGCCATAATTGGAATGCATAAGAATAATATTTCTAAATTCATACCCAGAACAATATGTTGAACTAATATGTCAGCAAATGATTCCGTTTTCATAGCTTCAGAAGAGCTGTCCAATAAATGGATGAAATGCATTCTATTTGAAATACTTTTCAGGCTTCATTTTTCAATGTGCAAATGAGAAATCATTTTTTAAAAAAACTATGCTTTTATAGCAAGCCATTTTCCTTTGATATTTCTGCGTAAAGTTAGACATGGAGAGGTGGTATCACATAAGGCTACAATTTATGGTAAGACCATGTTTCAAAATATCACTTCAATGTACTTATTTTTTCCATACAACTTTATCAAAATCAGTGAGTGTTAAGCGTGTACTTACAATGTTCTGCTGAGTCCAGGCCATGGAAAAATTTGTTCTTCTCATCACTGTTAGGACTTACCTCTGTCATTAATTGTATGTCTGTAAAGGAATGTATCCTGGAAAGTCCCCCTGCATTAGGGATGAGACCTTTCATTGCGAGGGAGAGTTTTGCGAGGGCTGTAACTCACGCTTTAGGACAAGATTGTACAATGGTAACTACTGGCATGAACTACATTTAGCTTTAGCCACCACATTTTTGTTAACCTTAGCAGAATATATTTAAAATCTAAGGGGTTTTCTCCAATTGTCTTACAAGCAGAGCAACTACCAAAACCAATGAGACAAAAAACCTAAGATGCTGTTTGGTTAGAAGTTTAATGGAAGGTGTGACAAACTAACACGATCTTACATTTATAGAACGAAGAACCAGTTTTCTCCAAGGACGGCAGTAAATTCTTCATGACTGTCCCAGTGAAGCAGGGAGGCCGGGGCGAATTTCACCACATAGCCATGTTTATTGTTCAGGTAAGGTTTTGGTTCAAGCTATTTTTAATATCCTGGTGGTCATCTAGGACTTTTACTGAGGACACATGACCCAAGCAGAGGTTTGCACTTCGGTAGAGTCTGAAGAGTTGTGTCGTGGTCATTTGTCCTGTCCAGGTTGTCACTCGGTGCGGAGGAACATATTTATAACTTCTTGCAGAATAAGTGGAGCGCTCTCTCTTTTCTTAGACATCTGCTGTGGTGACATGTAAGTTCTGTAAATGAAAAGTACTTCCAAAGTACTCTGTCTGGAACATTTCATGTTTTCTTTGTACCTCTATAGACAAGCAGAGATGTTTTAGTATTAAACCCTTCTGTCAATAATAATGTTTTATAGCCACAGAAATTTAAGAGAGCAGCAGAAAAATTCATTTCACCCTCTTTATATACACTATATATGCATAAGTATAATTTCAAATGTCAACTCAGAATATTCAGCATCTGGCCTTACAATAGTAAAGGGAGACAATACCCAAAACTTAAAATTCTGTGAAAATTAGGACTCTCTTATTACCCTTTGCAACATTTTCCAGTGGCTTCCATTTCCCAGGGTCATTACTTTTTCCAAAGAAGAATCTGAAAGAAGATAAATTTGCACTGTGACTTTGAAGGTCACCAGTATGAAGTTGTGATGAACTAATAAAGGAAATTATGCCCTGGAACGGAACACTCCAAGGCGTCTATTTAAATCAGCAAAGCATTAATCCAGGTGCTTTAGCAGAGCCATATGACATAGGAGGGATTATCAAGGTACCCAAACATCAAAATAGCAGACGGCACCAGGCAACTCTATTATCTCCCTTTATGACAGTGTTCTGGTATGAACATTATTAAGTCTGAAATATGTTCACAGGGTACTGCAGACAGAACAAGAGCAAAAGAACTTTAATGAAAATTTAACCTGAAGAAGCAAGAACAAGATACTCATTCCCTAGAGTAAATATATCAAGAAAGAATCAAAGAAGAAAAAAGGGATCAAAGTCATGTCAAATTCTGTCTTTTAAAGAAAACGGTAACTCAGATGACAATCTGGTAAAGGTGTATTAATATAGTAACCACACAAAAATTCACACCAGAGCAAAACCATTTAGTCAATCAAGTCTTATTTTGGTTTCTTTCCCAATATGAATACGTATCTTTAAAATACGCAAAATAATAATGATGTAGATCTGAAAATTAACTTGCAACTTTTCCAGGGATGTTACAGATACAATCAAATTTGCCTTAAACCTGTAGGCTCTGACATTTTTCACTACTAAGGAACCCAGGAAACTCAATCCTAATTCAAGAAAATATTTAAGCAAAAGATTAAGCCCACTGCTATTCCATAAGATGATTAAATATATACCTACTTTTAAATACATGTTTTAATCCTACCAGAATAATGCTTAAAGTCAAGCTTATGATTAAGAGTTGAGTATTCTACCCCTTTTAGGCAGAATTAGAGCCCTGGGTACCACGCAGCTCCAAAAATCAAAAATACTTCTGTTTTGACTGTCATCACCATGACTAAACAAGTCTGAATGGTATCACCAATGAGAAATTTGGCTTTAAGTATATAGCTGCTGCTGAGAGGAAGAGGAAATGTGATATCCCATGTATCAACCATTATTCATCAATAAGCAACATTCTGCGTGGTAATGGGGCTGATACAGAGCAATAAAGGACAGGAAATGTGTTTATATGATGTGTTTTACACACTGCATTAATCTGATTGTCCATTATTTCTAAAGCAAACATGGAGGCATAAAAATTATATTAACCGTTGCACATAAAGTCTTTTGTCACATCAGATGTTTGTCACACCTTGTGAGAGCCACAGTGGCATAACAGGTGCCCTGCAGAATTTAAAGCAGTCAGCAGGTCTCCGGTACCTAGATGATCGCATTTTTTAGTGATGGAGCTTGGTTAATGTTGGAATGGGGGCATTCAGATTCTCATTACTTCTCTGTACTACTCCGTACAGATATGAGCTCATTAACAGAAATCAGCTTCCAAGTGCAGGAAAGTTAAAACACAGAACCAACGTGAACATGCAGTGATGAAGCAAATTTTAATGGCTCGCTTTAGATTAATATAATCACTGAGGCTTATTTGTCAATCTTACAACAAGTGCTGACAAATGATGGTCGGTCTTGGTGTGCATTTCTTTGACTACACTTTACAAAAGCATGTGTCAATATAATCAAAGCAGGTTAGCAGAAGCATCTAATTAAATCTTCTTGCAAGGGGAGGTTACTGTTTAAAAGGTTTCTGTCTATCATATATTATTTACTGTTTGAATGTGGAGGGCTAGATGTGTGTTTTATTGTTTTCAAATGCTTTTAGTAACTTATGAAATATTTAAAAGAAACTAATCTCAAAATGCGATTGAATCATATGTTGTGTATCTAGAAATTTCTTACTTGGGGTTTTGCAACTCTAGAAAGTCTCTTTTTTTCCAACCACAAAATAAGAATTATAAAGTAACTTTAATGGATCAAGACAAGAACTTCCTGCAAGCTTCATAAATTATGTATTACAGCTGTAACCTTGAAGAATAACCGTGTTTATTAACGCTTGGCTGGGCTTTTTATTGCTGTTTCTTGTTGGATTCTGTGATCTCAGTATTTAAATCTCTCTTTCAATAGTTGCAGCTTCTCTCTCTCTCTAGAGAAGAAATAATCACTTATAATAAATCACTAATTTGTATTTTAATCATTCCTGGAGACAGCACTGAATATCAGAACCTTCCTGAACAAGGGAACCCTCATCATATACATATATACAGCACCTAGCACAGTGTCCTGATTTCAGATGGTACTTGCAAGACCTGTCGCAGAGTTACTACATCATTCTTTCCTTGTGGATCTGAGATAAAACAGATCGGTTCTAAGGGACTTGTTTCTGCCTTGCCATTTCCAGACATGTCTCCTAGGTGTCTTGAGCATTTTCTGCTTTCTAGTTACTGCTGCTGTTGATGTAGAGCTCAGAGTTTACAAGGTATGGTTCAAAAATACAGGGATTAAAAAAAAAAGTCTCTACCTTTATGATTTTTTGTAGCCACATAACCATTGAGGCCACTGTGATTAGGTACGGACTGGTGCTCTGGATTCACAGGGCGCAAGGCTGGAAAGCACCATTAAATCCTCCCTCTGACCTCCTTTGTAACTCCAGCTGCTCAGTTTCTCCCACTAAAGCTGAAATATAAGCTGAAGTATCGTTTATTTTATTTACAACATTTGTCTTGAATTTGAAAAGTAGGAATTCTTATGTCCAGGCCAAGGATCATAGCCCTAGTACACAAAAAAGCACTCCTCAGGTATGTTCATGGTTGAAGTTTTAATCTTCAGAAGCCTAAGCAAGAATTTTACCTTTTGCCCTAGGAAGCAGTCTCAAATGAGCTTCTCACTCTTCAAGTTTCATTTTTTTTTAACCTGTGTCTGATGAGGAGTCTGCTGCAGGTTCCAGCCGAAGAGTTTGGTTTTACGCGAAGGTAGATATGTACTGCATCCTGATGTTTCCTGATTCAGTCCCTGGGGCGTTGGCTGACAAAACTGCCATCACTTTCTTTGAGAGAGCTATTGAATTTCCCCTTGTAGCCGTTATTTTTCTAAGCTCGCACTGGGATAGAAACAATTCATTAGAGGCAGCAAGGGGTGCTCCCCGACTTGTAAGCATTTGGTTCAGTTGCCGAAATTTGGGGGTACTCTTAGTCTCTCCTTATGGATCCTGGACAAAGAGAGGCTTCTACAGAGTGCATGATGGAGCAGGGGCTTTACGTAGGCTTAGATCCTGTGAACTTCTGTGTCTCACTTTGTGCGGTGCATTTCTCATAGAGGTTTGCCTGCCTCCTCTGATGAAGGTGGTGGTGATGTCCTCTCGTAGCACAGCATCTTTGCAGTAATCTTGGCTCAGTACAAGCATATGAGAAACATGAAAACGTGGTGAGCACACTGTGGTGCAGAGTTCTGGTTACAGGGGTCTGAGTCAGATTCCCCTGCTATGCCACTGTAAAGGAAAAGAAAGAGTAAGAGAAACAAAATATGTGTAATGACAAGATCCTTAGCCTGAAGTATAGGACTTCCATTGTTTGTTGGCATATGGGCAACTGAAAGAAAAATTGTGATGAAAACTGAGATGATTTTAATGACTTTGAAAAGTTTATGTATGGGAGGGAAAGGATACTTGAAGTTCAGGGCTGTCAAAATGTGAGTTTTGTGATTTAAAGATGTTATGTTGCATATTAAAGTTTAAAAAGCTATAATCAGTAATGACATGTGCAGACAATTCTGCTAGGCAAAGAAAAATGTAACAGCTAAGGTGAAAGTTAACGTTTTCCATCTCTCTGCAGGCTAAAAATGAACAAATCAGTGTGAGACACCTGACATCAGGAAACTGGGAAGTTATCAAAATCCTGGCATATGATGAAAATACTCAAAAGATGTAAGCACTGTTCTCTTTGTTTATAAAAATATCTGAGTTATTAAAGTGGAATCCATTTAACTGGAAGTAGCATATCTAAAACTAAGCAACAATATTTCTTTCATTTTTGAGCATTACCATAAATTTTACAGCCCTTACTACATAAAGAGCAGTTGTAAGACGATTTATCTGCCAGTGTATTACTGTGTACACTTTTATGCAGAGGGAAAAGGAGCGTACCGTGACATCGGTTGACTCACTGCATTTTTTTTAAATAAAAGAAATCAGCACACAATGCAGCAGTAATAACATTTTGGTGACTTCTTTCCTGGATTCCAGATAAGGAGTCATAGTAAATTTTTAGTACTTGATAAAACCCAAAATCTTCAGTTTTCATGCTTACTTGGTTACTGCATGAGGTGCCTGGACTTTGGGGATCTGATTCACCCTCATAAATTAAAATTATATAGAGAGATTATCCAAACCCCTGAATCTCACCCCGCTCACTCAGAGAGAAATATTTCCAAAGCCCATCTTAGTGCTACAGTGGGAAGGAAATGCAGCACGTACTTGATGATTGCTGGGAGTAGTACAGAACTGACACAAAACATCTGAAGGCTCCAAGTAACTTCAGTGGATCTTGATTAGTCTTCACATGTATCTGCACATGGCAAAAAATAAACAGATCTGTCTAATCTTGGTTTTCTTTAAAATAAATGATATTTCAGCAAGGACCTTTTTGAGGCTGCAGCAGTGCCTGTCTTCTCCACTGGTACTGGAGAAACACCCTTCCTGCCCACTCCTTCCATGGGTTTTGAAAATATATCCGTAGAGAATTCCTTGCTACTTCTCCAAGGTTCAGATTTAAAAATGAGGTCTGGATGCACTCAGCCTGCAGAGAGGTGCCAGACTGCATGTGGGTTGTCTCACCGTCACCTGAGAGGATTTCCTTACCCTCCTTCTGCCTCTCAAGCAGAAACTTTGTGGGCGTCTCATCTGGGAAGCACCAAGGGCTTGTCTTGATATTCTCGCAGCAGCTCTACTAAGCCTCGTCCCACCCATGCAACTTTGTCTGTAAACCATTGCCTAGGGTGCTAGTTTCTGTCTCTCGATAGAAGACAACTTTGTTCTACAGCTCAAAAAGGCTTTCGGCTATCATAAGGCCTATTGTAATTGATGATATAATTTCTTTGTGACCATTCTCTACTCCTTGGATTTATATTGCAAACACTTGGAGTGAAGGAGAAACTTTTTCTTCTGTATTTGTAATATGGAGAAAGGGGTCCTGGTTGCTACTGGGGCTCCTGGGCATTACAGAAATTAAAGAGAAACCATGGAATACTGTGTTCATCACTGTTTTAGTATGTAATCATATAGCATCTGCAATAACTACTCTGTATACTGGATCTAAGTTTAATCTTGTAGCTTAGGTTTATATATAAAGTATTTGATCTTCATGTATATTTGGGAATTCTTAATTTTTAAAAATGTTATTTATGACATCTCTCACTTCTCTAAACACCACCCAAATCAGACAGTTTACCAAACTGAATTTAACTTTGTTCATCTTTTGGGCACAGTTATTTCTTAAGCACTGAAGAATCCCCAAGAGGAAGACAGCTACATAGGTAAGAAGTACATGGGGCTGTGTTAACAACTTCTTCTTCCCAAGCCGTAGGTGCTATGATGACATTCTGTGAGCTTAATTGCTGCTTTGGGGCTTGGGTAATCATTTATATTGTGTAAAAATCAGTACGCTTGAGCTGTAACAAGGAAAGAATCACAGTTTTTCAAAACTAGAAATGCCGATGATATTTTACATTTTTTAAAAAACAGAAAAGATTTTAACACAAAATGTTTTTACCACTTCTATCTTCATTAGTCCTTGATAAGCACCTAGAAAGCTAAACCTAAACGCAAGCATGTAATAAGACTGTATTCTTAAAAGTTGTGAAAATCTTCTAAATAAAGATAATATTTATGGGGTTTAATTATGCAATTTAAAGTGTGTGGGCAAAGCACCTCCTCCTTACACAAACCTCAGTGCTGAAATCTGAAGTTAATGAGGCTTTTCATGGTGTCCTACTAACACTTACCCCACAGCACTGCTGGTTATTGGAACCCCAGTCCTGCTTTGGGCAGGTTTTAGGTCCTGTCCACATTACCCAGTTTACAGAACAGTAGTCCACTCAGTCATCTGAAAACGGTTTGCATCAGGCACAAAATAAGACTGGTATTTTGGCAAGTTTAGGGACTGAAACATTTTATCACTCTGATGAGCTAATTCTTCGTTTATTTTATTTTATTCCAATGGAAAATGTTTCTGGTCAATTTTTTCCCCAGTGTATCAACAGTGGGATCATTGAATCGTCAGTGTCTCTCATGTAACTTCTTGAAAGACGAGTGCACATACTTCAGTGCAAAGTTTAGCCCCATGAATAGGCATTTTTTACTTCACTGTAAAGGTAAGTCAAATACACAGCGTGTAATACTACTGTGCTTGCTTCTGAATTAATGTATTCCCTTGAGAAGTGCATTAGGCTGGAGTCTAACATTTAGCTCAGTAGTAGATTACTTGTTCTGTACAGACCTTATCACAAGACTGTAAAGAAAGATGTTCTGTGTAAAAGCTAAATAACAAGTGATATCGGAAAGCTGCTCTGATCCTAACCCTTCAGTCCTAGTAAAGGACATTGACTTTTAAATTTACCCTAAATAAAAATCCTTCACCAAAAAATGTGGCATTTTTAGTGACAGTACTGTGGTTCATAACAGCTTCATTATGTTATGTATTGGGATTGATCTTGTGCAGCTGTACCTAGTTAAAAAATGAGGGCCTGCTTTCTGTAACACTGTGTCTCCATGTGTGTGTGTACGCATACAGTATATGTATACACGCTCAGCCATGTATGTATGTGTATGTGTGTATCTACCAAAAACCAGGTATGGTTTAATCCACATGGACAGATCCTCTTTATCAATACAATCGCAGTAAGTAACTTCTAGCTTTTTAGTGTTAGCTGCGTTCCAGTACCTCTAAATGGCACCAATTGGGTTCAGAGTTTCTGTATAACCAGAAAACTAGAACCATCCAAAACTGAGAAATTTATAACCTACACTCAGGAAATAAACACTGATAAATAGGTAAGATTATAAAAACAGGTTCAGAAAAGGATGAGGCAATCAATAATAAAATGTATAGCTACACCTGTTGACCTTGAAACTTGCAGTATTTTACAGACAACATTCTCCCAGTATTTTTGCTCAACTAGCATCAGAGAAGAACACAAGTCATCTAAAATACATGTGAATAGCCTATTCTATTTGCATGCATTTTTTCTATTTCTTTTGCAACTGGACGTTCTTTTCGCACAAAAATAAAATATCTGCCGTTTTGAGAATTGAATCTATTCAAACAAACTATGAATATATATTGGCTAAAATAAGGTTGGTTGGTTGTTTTTTTTGTGGAAGTGCACCTATAATACATAGCTGATTAGCTATATACCAACTGTATGGTTTATACATGGTTAAAGCTGCGGCAGAAGTTATGGAGCTAATCCTGAGGCCCTTATCTGAGTAAAGACTGCACTGGTAATGAGCTCCTCATGGTTTAAGCAGAGTTTTCCCTTGTGCTTGACATAGTCCCTACGGGGAAAGTCTCAGGTTCCTGCACAATGGAGGATTGGTAAATTGTGAAGTTTTTTGCCGTGAATCAGCAATATGCTAGGGCCCCAAAACATAGCTTCTTATTATTTTAGGAAAGTATATTCAGCCTGTAATTTTTAACGTGTTCCTTTGATACAAAAACGTGGGTGCCATTAGGAGGTTGCCCAGGAAATTGCTCACAAGCTTATGACTTTCAGTGACTTTGGAGATGGCAGTTCTCTGTTTGAGCTGCTAAGACTGTAGATCATCCTCCCAGGATTAAACCTACACTCCACTGAGTCGCAACCAGTACACTGCCCTAAGCTGCAGGTGTTGAGCAGGGATGATAAAACACTGTCATTAAGTTTTTCTTACCTCTAACATTAATGTATAGTTGTCAGCTTGGGGTTGTTCAGAGGTCTTCTCTTGTGTTTCATCAGAGCTTGACAGTTACAGCAGTAGTGTGGCCCCCGTGTACTGCCCCAGCTCTGCAAAATGCCTGTGGTGGGTTGGATATTTGACAGTCTCAAAGTTGATGGCAACATCACCATAGAGCAGGTATTAAAACTCTTCTGCAAGGAACTGCTTGTAAGAGTACGAGGTGAACTGCTTTGAGGAGACAGATGACACCACGTCTGTGTGCTTACACACTCATTTTCCCGCAACAAAAAGCCTGACTGAATTGTTACAAAAGCAATTTGCCCAGAAAAATCCTTGGGGGGCTCTGGACTGGTTTGATTTATACAAGTTTCAATTCTTTCACCTCCTGTTTACCCATGAGCACCTTTATTAGGATAGTTTTTCCTTCTTAGTTAGCCTCAGCCAGGAGATCTGTCTCAGTATACCGGCTGTATCCATCTCCAGAGACTCCTGAGTGAGGTGTTATTTCTAGCCTGGTAGATGGAGGACCAGCGCTACAGGCTCTCAGTTTTGGCAAGCGGGTCCTTTACACTTATTTTCCACACTGCTTGTGGATTTTTCCTTTGGCACTTCGTAAACACTAACAGATGTTAATCTCTCCACTCAAATAAGATACTTCACAAAGGGAGTAATTGTTTTTCCCATTTTATACAGCAGGAAATAAGTTGTGTATTTAGTGCTAGTTATAGGAGGTCAGTGGGAAATCCAAGTGCTGTGCTTAGTTCTGATGAGCTGTAACACAATGTCTGTAACACAAGTACGTCTTTCTCTTTTCTGATCAGCTTTTTAATCTACTGTAATCTCCCTTTTTCAAAATCTGTCATCATGCTTCCATCTTTTAGTACAACAGATAGAGCTGGCCTGGAAAATGCCAATGCTTTCCCCTCCAAAAATGGTCTTTCGTAAATCGGAATTCAAAGCAAAATGACAAATTCAGAAGAAGTGAAAAGAGCTAGAAAAAAGCAAACCAGAACAAAAAGAGACAGTTGAAGAAATTATCCTCTTGAAGAGCTAAGGCGGAAAGCTTTGATTTGTCAGCAATTTACCTGTAAGATTTTTGTCTTCTGTCTCCCTTGAGGCAGAGAATGAAATTGATAAAAATCTTCAGTGGAGGCTGTCAGAGGCTGTGAATGGCATCATGCTATTTATTTCAGGTATTTGAGTTTCCCTAGGCTCATGCCATAATTAATTGAGAGAGACAACCTCTCAGGATGACTCAAAACACATAAATTAAGCTCTGTCTCTGAACGGCTCTCAAAGGGAATCTTTTTCTCTCCAAAAAAGAGGAGTCTTAACACCTAATTTCAGAGGGTTCATGCCTTCATCTGCCATGGGGTCCTCCAGGGCTTCAGCTTTTCTGCGCCATCCTTTCTAGCCCAGTAGTGACTAGCTGCATGTAATTTAACGTCTTGTCTCACCAAGGTAAAACTAAGTTTCCCATGCACAAATTCCATGTTGGAGGTAGGGACGCAACATTTTCTTTTGCAAGTTTACACTGGGCGGGGGGGCGTCGTCAGAGCCGGGACAGCAAACTCAGCCGTACGTCTGAGTATGCTGAATGTTTGGTCACCCCAGTTTCACATGCCATCTTGTGCATTTGCACAGTACCTGTTGACATGGAGAGTTATTCCTGGTGCTTTTAGGTTCATAGTGGTACAGTAAAAATACAGTACCTGACATTACCTTGAAATAAGATTAGATAACATTACACCTAAATTTAACCGTGATGCTGCTGGTCTTGCAGAGTTTGCATACCAAAGGAGCTTCTTAAACAGATAATTAAGTGAAATATGTGATAATTTTTCAACTCCTCTGTAGCTTTTCCATAGAAAATAAAAGTGAATATTATTGTTAATTCACTTCCTAGTCAACCTAAAGTTACTATTTCTGAATGTCAAACTGCTGTATTTTAGACAGTGCCATCAAGTGCCTCCATAATTTTTTTATTCCTCACTTGTAAGTAAAACATGGAAATTATTTTAAAAAATCCTCCTTCTGGGTGCAGGGGTCTAGACTGCTTGCTGAACAGGCAGAAGGCCGTCTCCGTTTCATGCTTTGTTGGTACCATAGTCTAACCTGTGTTCTTCCCAAGAGACACCAGCGGAGTTACTGCTGTGTTTGAAGGGAAGCATGTGTACAGGGCTTCCAGGATCCGGTCTTAGGTGGTACCCGGTGCTCTCATTCTTTGTTACTGAAACACTGAGTGCTAACTGCCCTACACTTCTTCTGTTTTTCTTCTCTCCTCAAACCAGGGCCAGGCGTTCCAGTTGTTAGCGTGCACAGTACAAGTAATACTGCAAGTGAGTATGCCTAATGGAATAGGTATATTTTATTATTGTCCTTGATTGTTTTGGGGAGCATGGGGGAGGGGAAAGGCAGTTACAACTAAATGAAAACTAAAAGATGGCTCATTCACGTAATGTTCCATTAATTACCTTTTAGCAACATCCACATCTGCAAATGACAAGGAAAGAAGTTAATCAAATGACTAAAACTTTCCCAGGCTTTTCGGATATGTTTTATGCTAAGTGCATATCATTCATCTTCTATTTACACTTGAGTTAATTAGATGGCAGGTTGGTCTTATCCATTTCACTTTCTATGTAAATTATGCTGCCATTATGATACACCTTCTGTATTTTTAGAGATGTTTTTGAAGTTACAATCCAATTATCCTGAAGTAAGGTACAGTCCTTGGGCAATTCATCATAAAATCTGACCTACATACAATGGACTTAGTCATTCTCTTATATTTCTCAAATCAGACCAGCTCCACTGACATTTTCAATGGTGACAAATCCAAGAATAAAGGCTTTTTAGGAAAGTATTCCTTTTTCAAGTTTTCCTCCTTGTTTTCTGCATATTGACACCAAATCTGTTGCTGTTTCCTGGCTGCTTGAGGTGCTTTGTAATGGAATAGTGTCCTTCAGGAGCAGAATTTTGCTCACTTGGGTATTTCTCTGGTGCAGTAGAGGTAACAACTCTGCTACCTCCAACTCCTCTGTGGCTCCACGTAGCATGAAGGTGTGGATTAGAGGAAAGGGGACGTCTTTCCGTTCAAAAACACTAAACCAGTCCTCACATACTGTCATTTCATTCATTAGATTATGCCCAGAATTTTTCCCAGAATCCAACATCCTGAACTGTACTTGTCTGCATCCCCTTTGTCATGGGCCAGACACTATCCAGCTGTAATAGTGGACCTAATCTTGCATGTTGAAGTAGCATACTGATTCAATAGTATCATGCTATAAAGTGTTATTTGATGTCTGCAGTCTGCACTTCGGACTTAGTCTTTTTTTGTTTTCTTTTTTTTTTTTAATGTCACTGTTAGTATTTGCAAAGCTCAGTGCCATAGCACACCAAGGGGAGGGAGTTTTGTCCAACTCAATAAGGAGTAGCTACTGCTCAAAGTAAATTCATTGACTTCAGTAGAGCTACTCAATTCTGTGAAGGCAGACTTTTGCTCTTTATTACTTGCATCAAAAATACTGTTGATAGTGAATTATTGTAAAGGAGATTTATGTACAGCATCTTAGAGGAAAACAAAGCAAGTCAGGATAGAGGGACATTGTTTGTTGTAACAACAAGAAGCCAAATAATAAGAGAGATAATTTACCATTAATGTTTTAATGCAAGATTAGATTATCCTCTTCAATTCATAAAGGAATGATTAAGGATTACTTCAATTATTCCATCTTCAGACTATAATTATACCATTTTGGTTGACTGCCCGGAACAAACATTCTCCTTAGATTATCTGTTTTGGCCCTAAGTGGAGGGTTTATTGTTTAATAAAAAAATCTACATTTTGGAAGCAAGATTGGTAATTTGTGTAAAAAAGAAAAGGAAAAAAAAAAGAACTAATTAATCATTCTTTCACATGTAAAAGGATTGCTTCAAATCTGTCTGCAGCTTTAAACCAAACGGAAGCCTTGCTCTTGGTTGAAGTGCAGAAGACAGAGAAGGACATCCAGTGATCAAGTAGAGCTGTGCTGGCTAAATATTGACTTGGAATATGCAGCTTGAAAAGGATGCCTGCTCGAGGCTTAGGATGTTGCCCAGCAATTTTCCCTGTATCAGCTGCTGTTAGTATTTGTCAGGGATACCAGTATTCATGTTGTTCATCAGCAATTTCATTGTTAGTGCTTAACAGAAACAAAGCCCACTGAAGCCCGAAAATGAAATAGATGTATATGTTTTGAATTAAGCTGATTGCTCCATTCCTGAATTGCAAAGCAGTTGCATTATAAAAAAGTATTTAGAGAAGGAGTTTATCTTTGCATCCAGAAGGATTTATCATTGCACATTTGTCTCTTTTTCTTTAATTGTTTTGAATCTTGATTTATCTCTGATGTGATGTTTCTCTGTACCTTTCAGCTTGCTTTTTCTTCCTGTTTTCTACAGAGTTTTATATTTTGGAAAATAATGCTGTGTTGAAAGAAGCTGTTTTTAAGAAAAAGAATTCCAGGACTGAAATTAAAATGCTTCACATTGAGGATTACGGTAAATTTGGCAAAATGTTATTTTACCAAACCAAAAGCTTTCTTACAGTGTTACTGTTTTTCATCTGTGTAACTACCAGCCTTTAATGTTTTACTCTTTTCTTAAAAGAACTCCCTTTACAGTTGTCACTGCCAAAAGATTTCACGGATCGAAACCAGTATGCCCTTCTATTAATAATGTAAGTATCTGTGTAGAATCACTCAAAATAATAAAAAAGCACTTCATAGAAAACTTTTAACTCTGTCATTAGAAAATGTTTTTTTTACCTTGTGTAGGAAAATTACCTCATGGATTTAAGTTGATAAATCAAAAGGCTTGTTCTCAGGAAGATTTTGTTATAGGTGCTGTCTGGTAGAGGTGCCTGGGGTTTTTTGAGCTTGTCAAACCTAGCTCTGCTTCGTTGTCCTTTTATGTACGTGAGGCACTGGCCCTTCTGATGGTGTAGCTGTGAGTAGTTCTGCAGTCTTTCCTGGACCCATACTGATCCCTACCCACAGAGGATCTCATTCAGAGCATATGCTGCTTTTTATCCCTGATAGAAATGGGTAGAGCTTCTAAGAGGGGCTCAGTTAAGATGCATAAAGCAAAACTGCTTTTAGGAACACTAAGAAAAGGAAAGAAGAAAAAATTATTTTTTAGCATCAATGGCTGAAGGCATTATAGGCATGATCCAAAGTCTGTTGATGTTTATAGAAAACCTCTATTGGGAGGAAAGAGGTGCTCTCTGGCAACCTGTGCTGTTCTTTTGAAAAAAAGAAAGTGTGTGTGTTTTTTTCAGAGACAGTCTGCCTTTAAGTTGCATGTCTACAGCAGGTATAGCAGAGGAAGAGAGCAGAGCCATGAGGCATACCTGCAGCCTACCTCGGTGACGGCCAGCTCTGGGCATCATTCGTTGCTCTCCTCCTGAGCTCAGCATGGGTCTGCCATGGGTGTCGAGGGCTTTCATGTACAGATCTTCTTCCGGTCCCATTTCGAAGGACTGATGTGAATGTCACTAACACAGGTGTAGGAGTGCACTGCTAAATTCATGAAAATACCATGTTAGCTGAGCTGTATCACCTGGAGCAGACCTCCCCTTAGTGACAGCAGAGATCCTTATTGTTGTATGTGAGGCCAAATTTACAAGCTTGAGCTGCTGAGTGATCCCAAATTCCTCTACTTAGATCAGATCTTAGATAATAGGACAGCAAGGCATAAAACTGCTTATGTAAGTCCAGTTTGTGTTTAAAACTCATTTTTTTCAGTTGTATTTATCTGCAGTTGTGGAGGCTCTCTGCTTTAAGTGGCTCATGAACATGTTTTTTTTCTTTTCTTGTGGAGAAACAGGACACGTGGATTATTTTACCTTTGCAGTATTGGCTAGTACGGTCTTGAAGCATGGTTATATTTTAAGAAGCTCTTTTAAGTGTACCAAAGGCAAACCAACTCTGTGAATTGACACCAGCAGCATTACAGGGAGTTGCAAACACTTGCGCTCATCCTTTTTTCTCAGAGTAAGGAAACGCTGAGATGTTCACAGTGTAAAGCTTTCCTTTTTAAGTATCCTAGTAAATACATAATTTGACATATACAGTTATGGTAGAGTATGAGGTTGTATACTCATGTAGAACCTAGAGAAGACAGGAGGGAAGGATCAGAAACCTGGTGAAAGCCCAGGCTATAAAAGACAGGAAAAGGAAAAAAAAGCTAAGGAAATACTATTATGAAATGCTTTTAGATATCGAGAGCTGAAATAACTGAGAACAGTATTGAGGCAAGGTCTGAATTTAAACTTACCAAAGTTATCAGTACCCAGTGAGCAAATAATGGGGCCAAGTCATAACATACGGATATGTTTTATAACTGTTTTATTTTTTTATAATGTGCATGTGGGATAAAATGGAAATTCATCCACTGATGAATACAGACTGTGGTATCTACATTTATAATATGGAGACTTTGCTTCTTCCTAGTCAAATCCTTACGTTTGCAATACTGAATTCTCACTGTTAGCTTTAACAGGAGTTATTTTTAGAAATCCCTATATGCTAATGAAAGTATGGAACTGAAAATTTGAAATCTATCCTGGCTCTTGTAGTGTTGCATGTTTTGTGTCCCTCTCTTCCCTAGAAGAGAAAGAAGTTCTATTTCTTCAGCAGCTTTTTACAGACTTTAAACTAAGGTTGCCAGCTATCCTTTTTTTGACTTAAAGATGTCCCCGAATGAGATATAAAACTGAAAACTGTCACTGAAGTTATGGGAGGTTCCCTTGTGGGGTGATTATTTAAGCCTAATAAATTCTGCCTAGCTCTTGAGAAAGAACGACTGGAAATCTGTGTGCCTGCAAAGGGTAATTTGTTGACCCACACAACTCCAAATTGACATTTTAATGTTTATTTCATTATCACAAGTACTACTTCCCCTCCCTGCCCCCAACAACAACAACAACAAAAAGTTCTCAGGTCCAAGAAGAACATGTAGCTTTTACAGGAAACACTGGTTAGTTGTATGTATGGTATCATTTCCCAGATATTTGACTTTCCTGAGTCCCCAAGTGGTACTGTTGGGACTGATTGAGAAACACTCTGTTCCTGCTGCTGGAAGTGTTAGACAAGAATTGTATTAGCGGCTGATAACAAGTGCTGCCTTTCATATTATTCAGCTGCACCTCTTTCTTGCTTACATCCTCAGCCATGATAAAATTAGTATTATATTCCAGCTATTGAATTTTGAAAAAGAATGCTTACCAGTGTGCTTGGTAGGAGTGTTCATTGAATTATATAACCATTTTTTGGAAAGGAGATTCTGTATAACATCTTGATCCAGCCAACATACACTTAGATGTATATAAAGAGAAGATATCTATCTGGAAAAGCAGAGTATTAGCAGATATGAAGGGGCTTTTGCTTTCCGTCTCAGTAGCACTGCAATTTGACAAGGACTTAAGAAAAAGAGAGGAAGGAAGGGAGAGAACGAAGGAAGGAAGGAAAGGAAGGTGAGGAAAAGAGCATGTGAGTTTAAGCCTGAAAGTCACCTAGTATGTCTCTGCAGGGCAAATTAAATGCTTGGTTAAGTGCGTATATGCTTCTAAGTGCATATAGGCTTTGTGCCCTAAGCTGGAGGGTAAATACGCCGTATAACGTCTAACAGGCTCTGACTGGCTGTTTAGCTGCAGTCATTGCTTCAGAGTCACTCCAAGCCTCTGGTGAAGATTCATCTTCCTTGTGTCTTACATTTTGCCAGGATCTGATTTGCCTGTGTGGTCTCATCTCTGTCTGCAGAATTTTTGTTCTGGTGGCTGGTTTTGCTGGCTCAGAATAAAGTGGCTTTTTGATGGCTGAGGTTCATAATTTTACTGTACATTTCCGTGAGCAGCAACTACTTCTGTGTGGTGCTAATGTGCTCTCTGGGTCACTGGGTTACAATTACAATAACAGAATTTGGAAATAGATAAAGGGGAGAAAGTTTGGTGGTGGTTGGTATTTTTTTTTCAAATCACTGACAGCTAGTAGCCATTTCATACTAGCTTGACTATAATAAGGCTCCTGTATTCATGCAGGGATGCCTACAGGTAAATTTGAACTTCCAGCACATGGGACCCAAGTGTCTGAGTGTTAAGGCTGAATCCTGGAAGGGACCTTTACCAGTGGATTCTGGTCCTGGTGTGAAACCTGGGTGTGAACTCAGTACAGCTCTGTGTAGACACAAGCTCAATGTAAGGACCAGGCCCTGAATGTCCTATAACCTTCATCATAAGGATTTTGTGAAGATTCATCCATTAGCAGTTGCAAAGCATGGGGTGCAGTGCTCGAATAGAAGATGATTGTATTGCTATGTTAAAATTTAAGTCCATCTGTATGGCTGGACTATCTGACAAGTAGGTCTCATGTAGAAAACAGTTAAGTTGGCTAGCACTGTTTTTCTTTCCAGAATTGTGATGCATAGGCCATAAAAAGCTAAATAGATTATAACACTCTCCTTTCTTCCATTTGTTCTCCTAAACCACTAATACATTTCACACTCAGTTTCCTTCTGATATAATACATACAGTGTAACTATAGATTAGAGAGGTGTCCAGTAATTGCCTGAAAGAGTGATTATCATCTCTTTTCTATATAATTAAGATCAAAGTTTAAATTTCAGATCCTTGATTTTCTCATTATGGTTCACCTTACTCATTAAAAAAGTTGGAAGATACACTCCTTGGTGTAACACACAGGAAATGATTAAGTAAAGACTCTGGCATTTAATCTGGGTAATAAAATGAGAGGTGATAATCATTCTTTATTTTTTCTCGAACATAATTAACCTTATTCCTTCAAAATCTGTAGATAATGTATCTTAAATGTCAGCATTTATTATTTAACGCCGTTTAAATTTGTCCAATATGTAAGTGGATATTGTAAAACTGAATCAGTGGAGAGATTGTTCTGATCTTTGAGGGGGGAGGGGGGAAAGGGTATTCTCCAAAGTAACAGTGAATTGTCTCTGAGAGGTTTCTGTTTGTTTGTTTGTTTGTTTACTTGTTTTCTTATATTTTGGTAATAAACAGGAATCACTTCACCTGTTACTGAAAAGATGAAAGTTTTATGCCTTGCACAGGCAATCAACCCTGTTTATGCCTACAGTTAATACACTCTCAGGACTGATAGCAAGATAAGACAGTAGGGTTGGAAGTGAATATGTTTTTACACCTTTGGGAGTAACTCATTAAAAGACTAGGAGAAATGTAGAGAGGCATAATGCAAGTATTGGGAAATACTCAAGATCTGAGGTACGGTAACACTTTGCCTGTTAATAGCTGTCTTGCATACCTTTCATTTGTTGTGAAGGATACTACTCGTTTTAACTGGCAGCTGTTGGAAGTGAAGGAACAGTGATGTTTGGCTACATGGTGAAGTGTAAAAATATGTGGTGGATTCCACTACTTTGATTCCAATACGCTTGCAAGAGGGACATCCCTGAAGGCCGTTTTGTTTGACCAGTTCTTCCTCTGTAAAACAGCTGCAAAGTTTCCTTTTTTTGGGATCCCTGAGTCATGTGAATGATTCACTAATGGCTTTGCAAGCCACCTGTTTCATGCCTGTATTCATCCTGCCTCTGCCGAGTGCAGCAGCGTTTCACTGCTCGGTTGTTTCCGTTACGTCAGAGTATTTGATGGAGAGTCTTTTCTTTTTTACTCTTAGATTTTCTTCCCCATTCTTTGAACTTTGTAATATTTCTCAAGGCCTAGAGGGAGAATTCATTTAGCTTAGGCTAAAAGGGACAGACTGGAGGCTCACTCGAGCTGTTTCATTTGCAGTAGCAGTCCTGGTGCTGTGAGCAGCGATGGATCTGCTCACTCCCTTTCTCTTCGGACTTGTCCCCACAAAAGGCGTGGGGAATCGTTGAGCTAAGATCCATCCTCTTTCAGCCTCCCCTACTCCCACTTCCCCCACAGCAGTACATATCTTACTATGTGAAGAAAACGCTCGTTTAATCTTCCTTAGAAAAACAGGAGGAGATTCCAAACTTCACCTCCTTGTCTTATGACACAGGACAGTGTTACATCTCTTGTTTTCAAAACTGCATTTTTAAAGTCTTCAGCCTCAAGGGTTTCAGAAAGATATTTTAAGAATAACAGGAGGGTTTTTTGGTACTATGCTGTCTACTTCAGTCCTGTCCATCACGTGATTATACTCTAGTAATGGAATCACTTCTGGTGATGTGTTTTAATTTGTTTGGCCATATCAGCAGGGAGGAGTTGTAAACACACTATCTGTTTTTAGTTGCAGTCTGCTATATCTAAAGAGGGTATATGAACAGAGAGAAAACATTTGGGATTTTTTGTCCTCAATGTTTGAGGCTATTCAGGATCCCTGCTTTTTGACCAGTAATGATGGGTGTGCTTGAAAGCTGATGCTCATGAAATCTGAAAATGAAGTGGAATTTTCTATTACACCGGTTTTGCAAAATGATCTTCTTTCCCCACTCAGTTTCACCATAAGCAAAAGATGACTTTTATCCTCGGAGTTGTAGTCTTTCTCACATATTTGCTGTCAAGTTACCTTTTCCACATGCTGCAGCAAATCCACTGTTTTGCAGAAACAGGAAGAGATGTACTGGAAATTAAGCAGTGTAAGCAGTGATGATAGCAGTTACTTGCCGTGTATCTTTTAAAATTGTCTCCCCCGCCCTGCTTGCTCAGCCCTGTAACTTCTGAAATTCCTGTTTGAAATCTTGCCACTTAGTTTTTCAGTGGTGCAAAACTTGGAAGAAATTTTGCTGCAGTCATGATAGCAGAGTGGCAGAGGAGTACTGCTGGGAGTACACCAGCAACAGCCTCTCTGGTAACACTGTGTTATTCCCTGTGGGCTGTAATTCAAGTCATGAACAGAGACTTTAGTTGAAGCTTTTTGTTATAGAATCTGCAAGAACAGATTCTTCTCTTTTCAGCAGTATATGAACTTATGATGAGCTGCCCCTTTTTCCAGACAGTCTAAGATGTATGCGACTGCCTTGCAAGAAGCATACAAATTACCCACTAAGGTCAATGATATTGGTATATTATTGATGACTTCTGTTTAAATGGTAGCTCAGTGGTGAACTTCAGCAGTATGCCCAGGTCGTCAGCAGTTGCACTGCCATGGTGGACTCATAACCCGAGTGTAGTCGCTGTCAAAACCACACACTAGGCAGCTCTGAACCGTGAAAGTCAGGAGCAAAACTGAAAAAGGGGAAGTGCAAGTACTGTCACAAGGCAAAAAAATGAATTGGGAAGAAATAGGCATAGTCTTCATTTGAATGATTCTGCTGCTGTTGTTTGACTCTGGAGATGATGCTCCGTAAGGAACCCTTGAGGGATGTTGAAGAGGCTGTAGCTTCACATAGCCCTTTCGGTGTTGACTTCCATTTTGCTGTAGTGCTTTGGCTAGTCCATGGTTCCCTTCTGGCCATCCGTACTCAGGTGGGAAGACGACTTCTGTGTTTGTATTACACCCAAGCATAAATGGCACAGACTTTCTTCCAGGCTTACTAGTCGGGTCAAGAAATAATTCTATAAAGAGAGGACCACTGAACAGCAGTTAATTATAATTAGGCTGTAAGTAGTGATGGGCATAAAACAAAAACTGACCTTTGAGATAGCTGTAATCCCAGCAAAAACTTCACAAATCAGGCTGTGTATCTATTGTTGCACTGTAGTAACAAACTTGCTTCATTACAGAGGCCTCAGGGTGATGTTCAAACTTGCATAAAGGATTAATACCTTGCAGAAGCCCCATTTAAAAGGTTAGAAGTGGGGCCTAACTGGTGCATAGAGTATATGCCTTCTCTCTGTGGAGGACAGAAGCACACCTCAGATAATCAGTATCATTTTATAGTGGGAGCTGAAGAGTAAAGAGACCTTTTGATGCTAATGGGAATTTTGACATGTACCTCAATGGAAATGGCTTTAAATGCCTGTCACAGACTACTTATATGGACATTCTTAAAATAAATTATCCAGTGGAAAATTGCTTCCAAAAGCAATATGTCAAACAAGCCATCATGCAGGAGTGGAAGATGTGTAGAGTTTAAAGTCTGAGCCTAAAAGTAGCCCAGCTATGCCCTCCAGAGAAGGAGCTTGGGAACACATCCGCATCAGTTCTCGCCCACTGAGAATCTTGCTGAGGTTCTGTCTGTTGTTCCTTTCTTAATAGAAGAAATTATCTGAGGGTATCATGTTTCCTTTAAAACCCTTTTTGGTTTTAAGCACTTTCTGGTATAGAGAAAAGTTTACAAATGTAATGGTTTTTCCCCTATTCCCAGGTGTCTAGATATATAACATATCTATATATATGCGTGCGCACGTATATTTAACCTTGATATATAACATGTATAAAACAAATGCGGACACCGTATTTGTTTTGTTGTTATATTAGGTGGGAGGGAAGCAGGCTGACTCATGGTATTTTCACTTGTGTGGAGTCCATTAAACTGTTGGAAAATAGCGAGCCAAACAAGGATATTTCTGACATATTATCCTATTGTGGAAAGCTGGAAGAACTTAAAAAAAAAAATAAATTATGACTGATCTGAGGCTGCTGCTATTGGAATTAGTGGTAAAAGCTCTGTGACAATACCTACGTCAATGTAGAGTGCTTCTGAAAACCTGGCTCTGTACAATAAGCAGAAATTGAAAGAATCGTTCTGCTCCTGCTCTTATGGTAAATAATAAAGATAATACACTTGTGAATCGTGTGTTTTCTGCAGAGCTGATCTGACAATCAGTATTTCCAAATTCCTTGTTCTGCATTATTAGCAGTTAGCGTGATCACAACTGAATTGGTTAAGCAAACTAAAAAATGTCCTTCCTTTCTTTTTATAAAGCCAAGCATGAACTTGATGCACAAGATAATGGTGAATCAAGCATAACATGTTGTGGCTGAGTCTATAACCAAGTAATCCTGATTTCAGTGCATGATATAGCAACTACGTAGGTAGGTCTGACTGAATTTGAGAAAATATGTATTCATCATATGCTTGCTAATTAATAGAGCGATTACCTTGAAGATGGTCTGTGCTATCCACAGCCAAAACCAGATACTGAATCAGCACATTATTGTACATATAAGACAGTAGTTATTGTAGGAGATTTTTATCTCTCTTTCCTCCCACCAGGTTTATAGAAGTCTCTTTGGCAAAATAATAATTTCTGTCTTCATCTTTCTTTCACCTTTGACAGGATATTCCCACAGACACTGTCCAATCTAATTTCCATACAGCCAGCACAGACACTTTTACATTTTAATTGGCATTCAACTGGCAGATGCAACGTGTATAGAAGTATTTTGCATTTTGTACAACTTCATGATAGCCTGCTCTCTTTTTCTGTGTTTATCTTGGGGGAAAAGAAATGACAAGCTTCCCTTTGAAAACTGACATTCTATTTTCTTTGGAAGGAAAATAGTATATTTGGCTTCAATGGAAAATGTTTATTGTTCCTTTAGAAACTGCATTCTCCCATTCTAGTCCACCTTTTCTGCTGTAAACCACCTTTTTTTTTTAGTCATAAAATAAACTTACAACTCCTGCCTGCATCCATTTCTTGCTATGAATTTGGATGGAGAAAATATAATTTTCTCCAGTGTGTACTTTAGTCTTCTTTGTACCCTATTTCAAAAAATCCGTTCAAGCATACAGTAATGCAATTATTTTTGTTTTCTAAGATTACATCCTTCTTAATAGTATTATATATCCTACAAAATCATAACCAGGGTACTGAATGAATTTTCCTTTTTGTCTATTTAGTGTGACTTAACAAATTCTACAGGAGCAGTCTCGGAATTGACCTAGCCCTTAGTGATTACGGTTCGGGGTTTTTTTATTTCCACTTTATTAAGCTATAAGCAGCACTAAGTGATTTAGTTTTCTGTTTCTTTCTATAGAGTATATTCAGGTATTAGCAACACTGCAACATAGTGGTTATAAAGTTAAAGAAATGATTTTGCTTGCTACAACTGGAGAGATCCCAGCACTGGCTAATGTGATGGTATTGATGGAAGTGAAAATAATTCAACAGGATTGCATAACCGACTGAACCCTGCCATCTAGGTTAAATAAAATATCGGAGAAACGGCAAAGTGCATCACATTGTCAATAGTCTTCGTTTGTGTCTGGTGTGTTGGTATTTGCAGTGATGAAGCTCCAGGCAGCCAGTTGGTTACAGATAAGTTTCACATTGACTGGGACTCAGTGCTTGTCAACTCTGATAATGTCATCGTAGCTCGATTTGATGGCAGAGGGAGTGGATTTCAAGGCCTTAAGATTCTACAGGAGGTCCACCGATGCTTAGGATCAGTGGAAGTGAAGGACCAAATAGCAGCCATAGAGTACGTATGTGCAAACCTTTCTTCTCTTTTACCCTGCTTCCACCTTGATGAATGAGCATATTTAACTGAAACTGCCCAGAATGTTTTCTTTGCATAGAGAATACTGTTAATGTTTATTTTTAATGCACTTGCAAATTTTGAAACAATAATCTTTTTGTTACAAACAGCAAATAAAAGATCAAAGAGGTGTTTGCTTTTTGTGTTGGTGCTTCCCTTTGATAAAGCTGTCCTGCCACGTGCAATCTAAATATGCCATCTGAGCTGAGTTGTATTTGCCTATATCCCTTAGGAAAATTTCTTGCAGCGCGCATGTTAATGTTTAACCGCATTTGTGTTACGATATTTTAGGTCTATACAACAGGATACTGTTCTCGTTTCCCTCACAGAGTTCTGGAGTAATCAAATACAATCAATACAAAGCAAATGGAGTTCTAATGGTATAAATGAGAGCAAAATTTGGGCAAACGCCCGTTATTTCTCATTTGCATTATCGTTCTTAGACTGATATAAATCCACCAGCTGCAGAAAAGAGTCATTTCCATCTGTGGAGTAATCGCACGTGGCTTTGACAGCACTCTTTACTCAGGGTGCATATGTCAGAATGGCTAATAGGAAGGTGTGGATGGACTTTTTCTAGGGTTTCGCAAGGAAAGACAGATTTTAAGCCAGGTTTGGGTTATTTTCTTCTTCTTCTTTTGAAAGGGGTTGATGCTTCAACCACTGCATGAATAGGGAACTCTGACGTGACATACCTGTGCGACAGGGCTCCTTCTGTTCATGTTGGTCAGGAATGGGCTGCGTTGAGCAGAGCAATTCAAGGTGACCCTTGCGCAAGGGCCATCAGAAGCAGACCGTAAGCTGTGCTGTGAGAACTGAGCTCTCTGCTCAAATACTAAGATCTTTTAGGCTAAATTATGTCTGGCCTCTTTTTGGGTGCACTCTGTGGGAAAAAGAGAGGGTGCCCTTGGCTGAGAGGAGGTACTGCGGCTGGTTTTGTCTCAGAAGCAGTTGGATTTTGCCCCCAAGTTATTCTGTCTTTTCTGTATAAAATTCACCATTGCCGATTAATGGCCTTGATGAGAGAATTAATTATTTGGATAATTATTTAGATTCAAGAAGTTGCATTCATCTTACCTTCCTTTAGCTGTCAAAAAACTAGGCATCTTGCCAAAGCCAGTCATTTAAGCTGTAGCGGGTGGAAAATCCTGGCATTTCTGGAGGGCGATTCTCCCCAGGCTGAGAGAGGTTTCCAGCATGGGTGGGACAATATGGCTGTTTGAAGGTGTCTCTCTTCTCTCCTTTAACTGAAGAGCAGATGTAAATGGGCAATTTACACAAGATGCTCAAATTCGGATATCTAAAGTTAGGTGAGCTGAGCCCAACACCAGCTGTTTGCCATATAGAGAAGGAATTAGAAAGCCAATCACATTTCCCAGTGCAATAATACTTTTATTGGTATAATTTGTTCTTCTACCTGATCTGCATGTATGACAATTCCTTACTATACAAATAATTCTCTTTACATACTAGATTCAGCCAGTAAAATTTACCATTTTCCTTTACCAAAGTAAAAAAGCCTTTTCTTTCTTTCAGATCACTATTGAAACAGCCCTTCATTGATCCTAAGAGACTGAGTATATTTGGAAAGGTAATGTGCAAAAATAGCAGGATGTATCATCGTGATTCCTTAAGAAAGTACTGTCAGTTGATAAACAAATATATTTATCTTTTTTCCTAAGACATTTTCAGCTATTGAAAGAGGAAAAAAAACTTCCAAAATTTACAGGATGTTCTGTATACTGTTTTTTTCTCAGAATGAGTATTTGCAATCAATCAGATCAGTTTTATGGTACTGCAGTATTTGTGTTTCAGAAATGTCAGGAGAAAGTATTTATTAAAAACCATCTGCTTTCTTTAGAAATGTATGGCTTAGTATGGGCTTAGGTTTTGTACAAGCTTGTTTCTTACACTTTTATATTTGGGCTGCAGTTAAGCTGACAACGTCCGTCTCATACAACATTTATATCTGAATGTTTTACTGACCCTTGAAGTTAGCTGAGTAACAACCCCATGGTACTGTCGTCAACTGCCTTTTTGTGCCATCTAGAAATCTCACCTTTGCTATTTCGTCAGCTGGCTTCACTGTGTGCCATGTCATTGCGCCTAGCATGAGACAGAACAAGGCAAAGGTTTAACCTTTAGTAACAAAGTAGTATTGTACTGATGTCTAGTAAAAAAAGCAATTGGAAACACCACATAATTGCTGTTGCTTCTATAAACTAGCACGTGCCAAGTTTTTTTTAAAGTGTTTTCTTAAAAATGAAGATGTTTTGTGCCTTTGACCTCAAAGCAACAACAAACCATGATCAAGTACCTAGACAAACCCCCAAATCATCAGTTATAAGAGCAGCATGTGTTCCATTATGAAATGCCTTAGTTCCCATCCCCACTCTGCTACTGACTTGCTGCATGACCTCGGGCAAGGCATTTAACCTGCATGTCTTAGTCTGTCTGAATGCAAGATGAGGGTATTGATACTTATCTCCTGCATGGTAGCATTCTGAGGACTAGTTAATGTTTGTGACTATTACTAGCATTCCATGTGAACATGACCTTCCTCAAAGATTTGAGCTCCTGCCACAGTCCTTGAGCTAAAGAAACTGTCATTGCAAGAATTTCAGTGACATCAAAAACAGTATTTGGTTTGTAGGGCAGCAGCCAAAGATTTTTTGGCTGAGGATGTATAAGCAGGGCTGATTCCATCCACCAGATGATCGTGGCACACATTTACGTTCAGGTTTTAGTGCCTCTTACCAATGTGTATGAAACTACACATGTATAGAAGTGTCTACATTTCTCCATATTCTCTTTCCAGAAATGACTGAAAATGTTATTTCTGAAATGAAATCACTAAGCACCTCGAATTGCTCAGTTGTTTTGGACTTCAGAAATCCTTTTCATTGCTACTTGAAAATTTCCACTTCTTTTCTGCAGGAGGTTCAGCAGTATCTTGTTTCCTAACAGTGACGTGATGAGACAGTCACCATAGAGCATACATGTAAACGTGGTTTTACATATCTGCCAAAGGCTACCCCCAAAATTTTTTTTCTGTCACAACATATTATTGGTGATGATGTTCCTGCACTTATTTTCTGAAAGAAAAACTGAGGAATGAAAAGTAGAAATGCGAGAAAGCAAAGAGCAAAAACTGGGAAATTCAATAAGCTCAAATGCTGCTTTGAATTCAGGGAAATTTACCCTTTCCAAGTTAACCTCTCTGAGTTGTTTTCTAATGTCAAAAATTCATAAAATTTAAAAGTCAGTTTTAGAATCAGGAGAAAAAAAAATCTATCTAAGAGCTTCCTAGGGTTAATTGTATTTTCCCCCACTCTGCTTATTTTAGTCAATTAAAAATCTTCCTTAAAACTCATTTCCTTTTTACTATGTACAACAATGTGATAGGAAAACTTTTTTTTTTTCTTCTTTCTATGCATTAGATTGGGCTTACTGATGGAAATAGAACGTGCGCTTTGCTTGAAAATAAGATGACTCTGGAATTGCTTAAGGCTGATCTCATAAAGCTGGACTCATGCACGCTGTCAGGGAGCTCTTTAAGATGTTTTAGAGCTACACAGAAATGAAATTTTTGTGTCAATCAGTAATGTAAACTAGGCGCAAGAGTAACAAGACTGTCCAGAAGGGCACAGTGTGGAAAATACTTACTTCCGACTGCCGGGCAATCTGCCAATGCCACCTTGCTTATCTCTGTGAGGGGTACAAGCCCAAGTGATGCACGGTCCAAAGGCCTTTCTGAACTGTTAGACAGCAAATTGTGTTTCCATGCAGTTTGCATTTTTATTCATGGAAGTAGAAAGAGAGCTTGAAAATAAGTTGCAACTTCACAGCCAACCAGCTTCTTGAAAATACGGCAATTAGGTTGTCACCACAGAAATCCAGCCGATGAGTGAGGCACTGTGTATCCTTGCATTAGGATGTATGAACTATTTTCTGCGTTGTCATTGTGAGGTGCTTCTAAAAATGTGATCTCACTGTGTAATGTTTTTGTCCTGGAAAGCCTGGCTGGAAGCAAGGGCACAGGCACAAAGGAAAGAAATTCCCGGGAGAACTAAGCCAAGCTACTAATGAATACATGGCATAAATAATAAACAACCTGGCAATAGCAATCCTAGGATTAAAATTGTGCTGTGGAGCTACTGGGAAAGACACAGACAGAATATTAAACAAAAGCAGAAGTAGAGAACCCAGAGGCAGAGGAAAGTTGCTATTCTCTTAAACTCTTTGAATTATACAAGTTACTGGTGCCCACTCAGAAATTCTTTCTTAGATGAAATCTACCTTTGCACATGGACAGTTCTAGGCAGCTCTTGGCCTCCTGGGCTGGAATTTCTATGGGAAAGTGATAAAGTGAGTTCCTCACACTCCCTTGAAAATCCAGCTCTTACTCTGTGTTTCCTTTAGTGTGTCCATTCACATTTACTATAGGTTGATTCCAACGAATACTCCTCTTTGCTTATTTTTCTTAACTAAGGTTAAGGGATTTTCAAATATTCCCCTTGTTCCTCAGAAATCATCTATTCATTAAATATTTAGACATGAAGAACAGGAGCAGGCAGGATTCAAAAAAGTCCGTGAGAAAACTGTGAGCATTTGATGCACAATATTCTTTTTTTGGATTGGCTGGCGTTTTACATTTTTCTTTTCCCTGTTATGGGGTAATTTCTTCTTCCTGAAGTGTGTTGTGCCAAACACAAAACAACAGCAACAAAAAAATACCTGCAAAGTCAATTTTCCAGCACTGATGAAGGGAAAACAAAGATGGCAAATAGAGAAATTTGAAGAGCCCATAATATATGAGAAAATCATTGATCCCAGACTCCACAGTTCAGAATTTCATTTTCTGTGGGTCTAGAATGATTATAGGTGTACAGATATGGATTGCCAGTGTCATTCCAAGGAAATCTGTGGTCTCAAATTAAAGCTTTCGTGTTTTCATGCAAAGTGAAGCTTTCATGACTCTCTTTTGTGTCCCAGCTCTTCCCAGGGAGGTGTATTATAGACTTTGCAGGGGAGATGACGAAGAGGTGTGCCATAAGGACAGATAAATGTGGTGACGCAAGGAGAGAGCACCCCACCTTCTGCTCCATCTCTCCCAGCTTCTTCGTGCTGTCTGTCCTTGCTTTGTAACAAAGCAGCCTGATGGATGCTCTTGTGGCCAGAAAGTGCCTCCAGAAATTAGCATAATACTGAGCAATGTGGCTACATACGGTGCTTATTTCTGCAAAACACTGCAGGATCTGTACCTCTCTGTGGGATGTTTGACAGTGCTGTACCAGAAAGCAGTTTAATAGCAATAGGATTCAATCTGTGAAGGTTCAGGTGTCAGGGGGAGGACACACTGCAGTCAATTCACAGGTTTCCCCCATTGTTGTACTCTTTGTCCTGTCAGCAAAATGCTCAGTGTATCTTGGTAATTAGCTACATTAAATATATGAAAAAGTGAGTACAAATCTTCTGTCTAGGCTGTGTTCCCAAAAGCCTTACCGTTGTTTTATGTTTTGGTTTTTTTCTATAATTTTCAAATCTTTTGCTAACTGTAGGCTAGTCTGCCATGATGGAATTGCGGAGCTTAAACTGAAAGATACTCATTATTAATTGCATAGTTTAAAGATCATGACCAGGTCAAATGAGATCTTTATTCACTCTTAACTGTAGGTTTACATTTACTTTAAAAGCAATTCTTGCAGATACAAATACATACTGTAAAAGGATACCATTGGGTTAGCACAAAGGCCTCGTATTGTTGTTAAAAAGAAATGCATGAACAAAAATCTCAATATAATTTCTGTTGTTAGGGATATGGTGGCTACATTACATCAATGATTCTGAAATCCAGTGAACGGCTCTTCAAGTGTGGAGCTGTGGTGGCACCAATTACAGATATGAAGTTGTATGGTGAGTATCCCCTGCCCTACACCTGTGAGATAGTCTATTCAAAATATCTTTTCTTCATAGAGCTACTATTCATTGTAACTAAGGGCAGATAATGTAGCAATATCAACTGGATCTTATCTCACTGTCTCGTTCTCTCCTTTAAATGAAAGGGCAGCTAACACTGGGACAGTTTGCCAGAACACACAGCAGATACAACATTATTAACACCACAGATTTTTGCAAAGGAGTTATGTTTCCCATTTTCCACTGAAACTCAGTCAGGTACCCCATTTCCTAAGAATCCTATAGGTATATCAGCCTGAATCAAGATTTATAATAGGAATGAATCTTTTTTAGGTTAGTGGTGAATTCTTTATCGTATCAACCATGTCGTCATTCAGTCACAGTATATTTGGTTCTGTATGTGAAGTTTTGGGCACAGGCTATGTACTGTGGACTCTCATACACAGGAATTCAGACCAGGTTATTTTAAAGGTCTGTTAGTCTTTTCTTTGGGTTGTTTTTTTGGTTTGGGTTTGTTTTTTTGGTTTTTGAGGTTGTTGTTGTTGTTGTTTGAGTTTTGTTGGGGTTTTTTTTAACCATTTAAAAATGTTTTAAAATGATACATTTAAACAGTACCTTCTGGTTTTAATTTAACATCTCTTTGTTGACTTTGTGGCTTAAATAGCTTCTCCTGACTCTAGGTCAGAACTGATGCATTTTAAAATAGAACTAATTTTGATGAATTCACAAGTTTTTGTTTTTACTTTCACAGCATCAGCTTTTTCAGAAAGATACCTTGGTATTCCATCAAAAGAGGAAAATACCTATCAGGTAAGTTAGCATAAACGAGTAACTTAAAATGCCTGTTTTACTCTTAAAATGCAATTCAGTTACACCTTTGTGTGTGTTTGTTTACTAGGCATCCAGCGTATTACACAATCTTCATGGCTTAAAAGAAGCAAATTTGCTAATAGTTCATGGGACAGCTGATGGTAAGTATTTACAGATGCAATTACATTTGGAGCCAGAGTTTCTAATAGGCAGGCATTCAAAGACTGATTAGGCACACACCTAGCAAGTACATTTTTAGTTTCATTATCCCTCCAATAGGATTTTTTATTTTATTTCAATTGTCACTTCTAACTCTAAACTGATAATGCTTTTCTGTGCTGAATATTTGTACCTTTTAGGTGCTGTATGTTCTAATTTGTTTAAGTCTTGTGGACCACCGTCTTGCTAGTGAAAGGTATTGCATGAATTACTAATAGAACAACATACATTTTTTAATGGTGTTTTAAGTTCATAGAGATTCTACAACTGAAGAAAGAATTATCAGTACAGTTGGTGAAGTACAGCACCAAATGGGATGTTAAACTTTTCAGCTAATTAATAACAAGGTAGTACCAAAGCATCTGAAGCTGAAGCTATAGGGAACCTTTTAATAGCACCAATACTTTTAGCAGTAGTTTAAAACAGAGAATAAGTAAAACAGAGTAAGTTCTAGCACTTTAAATGGAATCATAAGATGTGTCAATCAAGAGGTAATTTGTAATTACAGATTTAAATTTAACTGCAGTATATTTTTCTGAACTTTCTTAACTGATGTGGGTCTGAAGAATGAGCTTTGGTGCAGGCACAAATTACAGTGCTGCAACAAGCTCCTCTGTACAGTTTCACATGCATACTTCTTTCCCTGGCATTTCCCTGGTGAGGGTGGGATAATACAAGTTTCTTACTCCTCAGTCTGGAGGGTTAAGTACCTCGCACTGACAAGGGCTGAGAGTGCCCACATGCACAGTTGGGCACCCGCCAGCCTGTCTGTCATCCTGACGGAACTTGTCCAACTCGTGTTACGGATCCGAAGTGCAAGCAGGGGGGTGCAAACACTGTCCAGTGCTTCTTCCCAGAACAGGGGGGAGAGGGACAGGGAAGATGCACTGGGTGACTGAGCAGGCATGAGGGTCTCAGACTTTGCTGGTTGTAAAAGGCAGCAGCAATTTCTACCCCTCTGAAGTCGGCGCTAGAGGGAATTGGGACTCTGATGGATGGCTGAGCAATACGGTGTGTTCAAGTCTCGGACTCTGATTGCTTGCTGCCCTTGCTTAACATCACATCTAGTGACACTGCCCAGCCCACTTGCAGTCTAAGCTCTGCAGGGTTAGGACAAGGTAATAAAGTTGCCTGGTTTTGCCACGCAAAGATCAAGTTACTGGTATGTTGCAGAAAGTCCATTACCTAAAGAAGTGGGGGCTGTAATAACCGTGTGCAAGCAGTAGAAAATCCTGTGTGCTTTCCTTTAACACAATTATAAACTGTCACAGCGTTCAAACAGAATGGTTTTACACACCTCTAAACTATTGCAGCGTGTGTAAATCAAGGGTAGAGAGGGGTCCTCATGGAGTGCCTGGAAAGCATGGCTTCCCTTGGGGCTTCCAGCTCCTTCTCCAAAACCTCCACTGTTACACCCTGCATCGCTCTTAGTGGTGGAGCTGTGAGCTTCTGACCAGAAAGATAGTCACCTTCAGATCTGGTAATTACAGAGGTTGGAAGTGTTTTCAGTCAAAGCTGTTTAACAGATAAGTATTTCATATTAGTGTAGCTTTTTCTAATAATACCCAAATGTTGTTGTCTTGCAGCTAAAGTCCACTTCCAGCATTCAGCAGAACTAATTAAACATCTAATAAAAGCTGGAGTTAATTACACTATGCAGGTATGTGCAGCTGTGATATTTCCTATAAACATAGCTCAACATTTAACCTCATACTGCTATTTCGTCCCTGAGAAGGACCCTCCCTACCACAACTGGTATTACCTCAATTTGCAGTTAGGACTCTGTTTAATCCCATTTTCTTTACTGTTACTATGGATGCCAAGAACTGTATCTTCTTGTCATTCTTCTGGGCTCTTTCTCCTCTCTCTCATCTTTCTTTCCACCTGTTCATCCTCCAATGCTATAGAAAGTACTTTAGAGTCTAAATGCATTCTTTGTGATATGGAGATATCAGTACTTTAGTCCGTTTTTACCTAAAAAAGTAGCGGGTCATATGAAACTGATGTCTCCTTATTTTCAACATTTAAATTTATTAGAAGGCAGCTAAAAGGCAAGAGCACTGTTCCCTCTCTCCATAGCCGTACGGAGGATGAGGGTGCTGTGAGGGACAGGCGGGGGGGCAGCAGGACAGGGCGTGCTGCTGATGTACAGGCTGGCACAGGACCCTTCACGGAGTATGTGGATGTTGCTGGCTGAGGGTTCTGATTGCATTAAACCTCCTAAAATATCTTAGACGATGTGGTTTTGGGTCACTCCTCCAAATATCTCTGATGTTACACATTGCAAACCTCGACCTTACTGAACCTTAGGTGAACCTGTGGTTTCCACTGAAGCGTGTAAGCTCACATCAGGGAGGAGGTGGTAACAAGGGAGTTAGCAGCACTTATGAAGGGGAAAGGACTTGATGCGTGAAGTCTGAGTGGGGTAGGATCTGTTCCAGCTGTCCCCATGATTTCACGGAGGTGATGTGAAGGCCTGTGGAGAGGGGAAGAAGCAGGAATGACAGAGGTCTCTCAGAAGAGCCCCGCTGAGCTGTTCTCATGCAGCCTTGCATAACCTGAGTTTGGGAAGCAGCTGAAGCTTTTTGCCTCAGGCCACCGCAAGTCTCTTGTTCTAAACCCTATGGCCTGGATTTCTTCGTTCAGCCTGCAAATTTTCGTGCAGCCTCACTCGGGAGAAATTTCCAGTGGAATTTGAATTAAGAGAGAAAAATGCCCACATCCACCCTAGGAGAGAGAGAGATGATGGGCTTTAGATAAGATAGGAAGATAGTTAAAAATATGAATAAAAAGGTTTTTTGCTGAACACTTAGAAACTGGGATATTGAGAGGTCCCTAAAAGCATGAGGTAATTAATCCTCGTTGACGTTAATGGGATTTGGATGCCTAGACACTATTGAAAATGCCAGCTAAGTAAACTGTTGTAAGCTCAATGACTGAGAATATAAATTTTTTCACTTCTGCAGATCCCACTGCAGTGACTGTTTGATGTAAGTTCAAATTCCAAGAGAATGAGTTTTACTTTGAGTTTTATTAGCTTTCCTTGATGCCATAAAACTAATGTTATCATCCTGTTGTCATCTAAAACATTTTGAAGATCAGAGAAAGAAAATTAGAGCCCTAAATATTTGAAAAGCCTTTAAAAAACTGTTTACTTTTGTCCTTTCTCCTCCGCTAGATCTACCCGGATGAAGGTCATAACATTGCTTCTGAGAAAAGCAAATATCACCTTTACAGCACAATCCTTGGGTTTTTTAGTGCTTGTTTAAAGGAGGAGACACCAATTTTACCACAGGAACCTGAAGAGGATGAATAAGGAAGCCTAGTTGTGTAGTACTGAAGGGGACTTACTTTGTGGCTCAATAAAACCTTAAATAAAAGTGACTGTGAGATTGCAGATTCTGCAGAAGCTCAAGGGCAGCTAAAGGATATCACAGTGGAACAGCACATTTACAGACAATGAGCTAATAAACTGGAATTCGACTCCAAAGTCCAAACATATTACCAAGGGACAAAACCTTTACCTTTGTGGAAGGTCAACAGTTGGTTACAGTTTCCTGGAAGAACTTAGTTTTGCATAAGTGTAGGGTTAGTGCATGTTTGTTATGTTAAGCCTCACTGTTGGTTCTGTAAGTGGTTGCTCGTTTTTTAATTTAAATGCACATCTTTATTCATCTTTGCATAATGCACAACCTATCATAAGTATTATGGCCACTAATATTTTAAAAGGTGAGCTGCAATCTAACACTTTACTGTAATGTTACAATAAGTGCAATTCTTAAGCTGTCAATTACACATAAGAAACCACAGAGATAATAAAGGGCACGATATTTTCTCTAGTTTCTGCTCAAAGGGGATATATTGTCTAGTGCATCATATAACATTGATACTGAAAATGATTCCCCCCCCCCCAATTTCAGCATTTACTATTGTTACTGTACCTACTAGTAACCAATAAGGGACTTTTTGGTAGTGTACTCTTGGTCTTTATGTATATACCCAGGACTCCCTAAGCAGAAAATCTTTCTGAGCTTGAAGAATTTTTTTCAAGATATAATTAAGAGCTGTATTTAAAACAATATCTGCAATTGAAATCTTTCCCCAGTCCAAAATGTATCTATTGTTTCCTTAAAATATGTTTGAGTTGTGTTTTGGTATTGTTTATAGTAGTTAATAGTTTGCTGGTTACACTCTAATTTTAGAATATGCTACTTTGTCACATGTAAATTAGATACATAAATATGAAATTATAGTTTCAGATAAAGAAAATTTATTAACAATGTATAATGCCACTGAGTAATACTTTACTCCTCAAATGAAGACATATTTTGCATAGTGCATCTTCTTTTTCTTCCATCTGGTCTCAGATGTAATTCTAATGTTCATCAAGGTGGCCACATAGCTGGAACACGCCATTAGTTTTTATTCCAGGGCTGCTCATTAGGTCTCTTGCAACAGGATTTAGTTTCAACAGCATCGCAGAGAAATGAAATGTTTTTCATTCAAGGCAAAGGAAGCTCCTGACAAGTCAAATTTTATTATTTATTCAGAGGGCGAGCCCCTTATACATCCATTTATTTGCCAAGGTGAATTACAGCAATAGAAATTGAAACTACGAAATAAACAAGGCAGCCAGTTTGGGTTTGCAGAATATTAACTCTGATCACTGAAATCAAATACAATGTTGACTTAATTTGAGATATCTTCCTGAAGGTATGTGAAAACTCTTGACAGATGCGGTGCCACTTACATGAGAATAGCTGTATTTTTTTTCTTTCTGGATATATTCCAAATACTTTCCTACCCAATTAAGGTTTAATTTCTTGCAAGATTAAAAAGAAAGTAATTTTTTGAAGGTAACTATAATATTTAAGATGCAAAGTCCTGCATATTTTATGAAGAATGGGAATTGTTTCTAATGTAATCAAAAATCACCTAAAGCTTTTTAGTCATTACTTTGTTCTGGAATATCTTTCAGAGTTAGCATTTTTTTATGATGCAAATAATTAATTTGTCTGAAAGGTGCAGTTTTATGGAACACTGGAAAGTTGCTGTCTTTTACTGTTTAGTATTTATCTTGTTTTATTAGCAATGTTTAACTATTTTTCAATTAGTTTAATACAATTTTAATGTGCAATAATGTCTTGTTTGGGTCCCAGTGTCACCACAAAGTATGGCTTTGCTTTGTGGTATTTATAGTACATACGCAGTACATATGTATAGTATAGGTATAGTATATATGTATGGAGGCTACTATGTGCACTACAATAAGACCATACAAAACAAAAAAGTAAGAGAAGAATTCAAACAAGGTTTTGCAAATCCTGTTTTCTACAGAGGAGCAACATTTTGAAGTCTTCTGTTGGCTGGGACTTCTAGATTGTGATTTTATAAATTACACCCATTACTTAATAAAAGCTCACCTGACAATACTGATGCTTTTCCTAACCAAACATGGTAAACAAGGTCCTAATCCACTTGAATTCAATGAGACATTTTTCCCGATTTAAGCCAAATGCACATGAAGAAACCACAAGCTGGGGGCACACGTCGAGCATACCGCGTGGACTTGGTCTGCGGAGGCTACGTGAACAGGCTAATTCTTCTCAGTAGGCGCTGGCTGTTTCTCTGCGAGACAGCCACTGTGTGCTCATATTTACTACGTTTCACATGTACAGCCTGTAGCTACCTGCAGAAGAGAACAAACAAGCTTTGTGTCTCAGCAGTAACATCATGCATGTGCTCAGGAAACAGGTTATCCCAGATCTGTGGAACTCACACCCTGTCTCCTCCTTTCCCTGTAGCTCACTGTTTCAGGCCCCCATTCCCTACTCTTTCTAACCAGCATCTCGCCTCCAATTTTGATCAATTTACCTGAATATGAAGAGGACAATGAGGGCATGGCTTCTGTAAGAAGGCTTTTGCCAGGACTGATATGTTTAAAAAGTGCGTTATCTGAAACGTGGGTTATCTGTGTGGAAATGTGGTATGCTTTTAATGTTTTTCATATTTCTCACAGTATCCTACAAATACAGGTATTTTTATATAAAAGTGTGTATGAGGGTGAGCATCAGACCCAGATTAATTGGTTTTACTGAAATTTTTATGTATGAGTTAAACTCAGAGATTGCAAAAGTATTTGCAGATGCAGCCTCTGATTCTGGTTAGGCTAAAGAATTTGGTGCGTGGGGTATCTCTACTCTTGCTAACCTGTTCAAATATTTCTTCCACTTAACAGCACAACTGAATATTGTTATCTATCAGGTCCTACATGCATAACCAATGGCAATCACTCATTAATTAGTCTATATGATCTACAGTACTGATCAAGAATTAGTATACCTTGCACAGAAATGGCATGAAAAGCATAGATTTTTGTGACTTATCCATTGTTAAGCACTGTGATGACATTTTAGGTATGAAAAATGACTTTGATTCAGCTGTCCTTAAAATATGACACTTACTAGACTAGACCTATTAATTTATGGAAAGCTAGGGAATCAGCATATCCATTTACTGCTTGCTGGAGCTTATCTCTACCTTCTTTATTTCCTCTCTCTTTTTTCTGCTATTAGGACTCGCAATATCTATGAAACCTGTAGGTCATATTGAAATTTCAATTATATTACAAAATCGGGAGTAACTGCATGTCAATTGGAATATTTTTTCCAGATTGTTGAGTACAAAGAAAGGCTGATTATTTGTAAATTCTTTTTTTTAATCTTTTTGCAGTGAGTACAGAATTATTTATGACCTGGTTTGATCAACATCTGCTATAATTTGCTATAACCAACTGCTCATTGTTCCTATGGTTTTGGCACATGTAGTTCTACCCGTATCTGAAAGTGGAGATGATTGCCTCTGTTCTCTCAGCTCTGGCACTTATTTTGAGTACGGAGTCAGTTAGGTTCATTTAGTTGAGAAATTGTGCCTTTTAAGACAGAAGAGCTTGTATTCGATCTGAAGCCAAAGATTCTCCGTGGAAACTTGGGAGTGTTGAGTGTTGGCTCCTTTAATAAAATGCAGGGGATACAAGGTGTAACCTAGTACCCCTCCTTGCGGGTTTATTAGATGTTATTGAAGAAACTGAAGCAAGAGGAAGACTGCCCCAAAGAGAATGAATACCAGTTTCTTTTGCACGGCCTAAAAACACATAGGCAAGGTGCTGTGGTCGTAGCATTTTATCTTTACTTCAAGTTAACTCCTGTCAAGTCGGTTGCCTCTGGGGAAGGAAGAAGCTCACTGGTATTGATTACTGGTGCATCTTCTGCAAAACATCTTTCAGTACTGTTAGCATCCCTTCTCTTTTTCCTTTGAACGATTTCAGGAGTGCTTCAGAGAATGGGGAGCTCGTGGGATGTGGCTAAGGAGAGTCACAACTTCCAAGGTGCCTGGAGCTTTGAAAAGAAAAGAAAGGATTTAGTTAAACTTTTATCTGTGCATTTCATACGTGAAAGTTGAGAAGGAGCCTGCCTTCAGGGAGGTAGGTGGATGACAAGTGTTGGTGATTCACTCACCAGGGAGGTAACACAACATGCTTCCTACAAACCTAGTACCAAAATGTGCAGTGGTAAGTAAAATAAATGCCTGTTTTCCAGTGCTTGAATACTACGGTGCTGTTAGATCAAGTTGATCAGGTATTTGGATAGAATTAAGGAAATTAAACCACCTGAGTGTTTGCAGCCCAAAGTTTCCATTAAACTTGGGACTAGACTTCTTGCCTGTATAATTCATTTCCAAATCCAATATCCTGCCTTTACGTAAGTCTAACTCAACAACAATGAAATTGATTTAATAATGGCTGTACCCCATGAGGACACAAATGATATGTACAATTATTTTTAATTAAAATATCTCATGAAGTGTTAACAGCCCCTTTTAGATTTCATAACCAAAGGAAAAAAAAAAAAAAAAAAGCTTCTGATTGATAAAACCAGCAGAGGGAATATAATTAGTAGGAAGATACTCAGGAGATATTTCCCTAAGGAAAGTGATTAGAAAAATGTTTTCTGCTGAAACGTATTTTGTGTCATAAGTGAGCTCAGAGTACAGCTGTCGGGGGTGCTTCTAAGAGTATTTAGATGTTGACGTACGGCTGGTGTCCAGAGGGCTCAGGTGGGGAGCAGGTACCGGTACAGGCAGGTGGTCTCGTCCTCCACCCAGCGCAGAGCCTTTGCAGCTCGCTCTCTGGGAAGGAGGATTATACTCCGAGGTTAGTCCATCAAAGTCCCATCTGGATCCAGCAGGGATCCAGAACGCTGGAACAGGAACGCAATTGGTAGGCGAAGACGTGAAATTGCTGTATCGGGAATAAGAAAAAGATTTTATAAAAGGACTAAGCAGTATGGTTGTCTTGCTATTCTCCAGTTAGTCAAAGGTGAGGGTGGAGAGCTTGGCCAGGGCACTGGGTGATCCACTCAAATGCACTCCCGCCGAGAGGTCGGTGGGCAGGAATTGCAGCTCCGGCCACGTCTGTAAATGCTCTAACGTCCATGTGCAAAAGAGGACAGGGAGTATATGCGTGGACAGAATGTTTTGTCTCTGTCAATACCGCAGAAGAGTTGCTTTATAAAATAAGCAGATCCTTCCAAAATGTTAACGGAGCAGAACAAGCCTGAAGAAGTGCGCCGCTTTGTTCCAGCAGCGGCACGTCTCAGCCTTTTCCCGGCATATGCACTGAACAAATAAACTAATGTGTAGGATCTGTTCCTGTGAAGGGTTTCAGCACCATTACGAGAGAGGTAAGAAAGAAGAGTGTTGTGAGGAGACAAGCAAAGAGAGGTTTTATTGTAGTATGTTCCTCTGTTCAGAGCTTTCACTCTAAAATAAAGTGGTGTGGCGGGTGCCACAAAACCCGGTAACCGTAGAGAGAAGTGTAGGCAACACTTGATTCAATAAACTTTCAGCTAAAGCAGGAGAGCCAGAACGTTCGGTTATTTTCACAAAAGAATGATGAATTACATGGTTTCTTACAGATTTTTAGTCCTGTGTTTGATTTATAACCTTGCATTTCAGATAGTCATTGTAAGATAGGAATTGTTAAATATAATTCCACATTTGAAATAAGCAGTTACAGTGAAATCTTTTGTTTTGCAAAACAGTGCAATTTGTTACGTTTAAAGCTATTTACATTGTCAAGTTAAATGTTCTTCCTTTTGGCTTGTACTAGACCGTACATTTGTTGGGCTGATGGGTTGACATATTTTTTTAATCAGAATGGAAATTGTACTGAACTTGGACAGAGGGGCTTGTCTGTTTTTGTAAGGATTGCTTGTGGAAATACAGTGAATCTGAACACCAGTGAAATATTTGAAGGAGGTTTGATAGAACATCATATGAAAAATATACATTACTCTAGGAAGCTGAGGACCACAAATGAAGGAACAAATACGATGATTTGGCAATCAGAATTAAGCAAGACAAAAGAAGAGGCAGTGTGGAAAATTGATTTAGGCAGAACTTTCAGGCTTAAAAACAGCACTGTGAGAGAGTGTATCAAGTTTTGTAGCTTTGCTTTATCCTACATTTTGGGGTTCAAGAATTTGTTTCTGAGATGGGACTGGAAGCAAGGTTGTGGTCAGATTTTTCCAACGAGGACCTGAGTGACTATGAGTACATTTTCTTTACTGAAAAAAAAAAAAAAAATCAAAGCCCAGAGTGTAAGCTAAGAGCTTAGCAATAACAAATTGTAAGAGCAGGAGATTCAGCTGATTGCAATGAGCAGCACAGTGCTTCATGAAGAGGCCTCACCACAGTGGGAAAACAGAGCAACTTGCCCTGAATGAAGAAAATGAAATGTGGTTCATAAGCAGCATTAGGACGAGACTCTTCTCTGTCTTAATATGATGTAATGAGAATAGGGTGAGAAGGAATTCCTTTGGTATGCTAATGAGTATTCATTAATTATAGCAGAGACCGAACTTGTGAGGCTGAGTGCCAAAGGCGTCCGGTGCAATGTAGATGCACGGCGCGACACCCAACAGGACGACTGTGTCAGAGTCTTCTCTTAATGGTTGACTTGCTTTCCTGTGCCACTAAAGAAACAGTGGAAGAGTAGCCATGGGGAGCGGGGGTGGCAGCCCAAAGGCCTCCTTGGCAAAGCGGGGAGAGAAAGGGAGCTGCGTGGTTGAAAGGAGAGCCTCCTCCTCTGCTTGCCCTCCCTGGGGAACAGGGAGTCTTTCAAGGGAAGGGTTTGGGGTCATATCTGAGGTTGGAGGAAGCTGGTTCTCAGATCTCCTCTCGTGCCCCTACGGGGCTGTTCTGGAGGAGGTGGGTGATGAAATCCTGCTCTTCAAAGGGAGAAAGGAAAGAGTGGAGTTTCCTGAAGTGGGCCTAGGGATGTGCTCGTGACCCTGAAGTGTCTGGGAAGTAGGCGGTGTTGCTTGATCGTGGGAGAGGGCAACCCCTCCAGTCCTTCACTCACCGTGTGCTCGGCAGGGAAAGAAACCTTGGTGGAAACCACGCAGGACCAGCGCTTCTCTGCCCTGCGTTGTGAACCACCTGGAGCAGAGCGCTGCGGGGGGAGCTACTCCTTATCTAACCATGGATCAGTTATGATTTTTTTTCCTCGTTCTTAATACTACTTTATGGTTTCAATAATTACATTGTTTTCTCTGAGTCTTAAGATGCATCACAACTTTACACGTATCAGACTAGTTTTACATTTTAACTGCGTCGGTGTGTGTGTGAAAGCAAGTAGTAGCGATTTAAAATACAGTAGGTGGGGTTGTGAAACTCTACAAATGCTCCCACAGAAATCTGTGCAAAGTAGAACAGGATGTCTGCTACTGAGTATAGGAACAAATAGGGCTGATTGGAAGAAGGAAGCTTAGAAATTTCCAGGAAAGAAAAATTTAAATCTTCCTTTTATTCCAAACAGGGCAAAACTGAAGGAGGGAATAAATAAACAAACAAACTCAGGAAACCTTCAAGTCTGATTTAAGTAAGATTTTAAATGCCAAAAAATGGAGTTAAAATGAAAATGCTCCTGAAAAAAACGGGGATTATGGGTTGTTTCTGCCCCCCACATCCCAACACTCGTTTTAAAACAGGAGGAGGCCAGCGATCTGCTGTCAAGCTGGTCTATGACAAATGCAGCCCACTATTCTTTGGTAAAGTATCAAAGAAATGCTTTGGTGAGGTGAGAAGCAGTCCTTAAATGCAAGCTGTCGGGGATGGACTAAGCAATAGTGAATTCTCAGTAAGGGACCTTCATGTGGAGTATCTGAGAAGTTCAAAACCTTAAAAACCCTGCTCGGAGGGTAGTAAAAGAGAACTACAGTTGAACTGAGCCATCCCTGAACAGAAGGCTTCCCCCTCCTCTCTTAAAAAAATAAAAAAGCTTTGATTGGGGTATTTGACAACTAATTCTCTGTTCAAACATATAAGGACTTAAATTGTGAATCAGGATTGCTCATGGAAGGTATTTCCAGATTGTTACTGTTCTACAGTTAACTCTTAATATCATTATGCCCTCCCAAAGAGGGTGACGGGCAGAGGCAGCAGATACTTTGGCTGTTGCTGTCTGAGAGGGGTGCATTGCAGTCTTGGGTGCCACCCCCTGCGTGCTGCTGGTCATACCCACAACCGATGACACATGCAATGCTGAAGACCATGCTTAAGATTTGTGACTTAGTTCTTAGATTTTCCGTCTGTATAACCATTATACAAAAGCATTCTGGGTCTGGTGGTGGGAGGGGGTATGGCAGGGAAGGTCAATGCCAGAGTTTTCTGTTGAGGTGATCAGCTCCCTTAAATTCTGCCTGAAGCCCCTCCTTTCTCCTCTAGAAAAGCTGCTGCCAGGCTCACAAGGATATGCTGCAATAGGCAGTTCAATAATTTATATAAGCAGGTTTTGAAATACAGCGATGGCAAGGCAGAGAAATGTGCAGTGCATCTTTTGCACGTCATCCTTAAGACAGCAGAACTGTCTGAGCTAAACGTGTGTTTTGGAAAAATGGCTGCCGTGCTTAAATGGCACACCCTGCTTTGGCTAGAAACATTGCTGTGGATAAGTCCCATAAATAAAGTGTGTTTTAGAAATGTTTCAGGTTTATAAATGATAACTTTTCTTTTAGGATTGGTTTCCTATCGTATTCAAAGTCTGTGTACGTACTGTTATAGCTAGGCTCACCTATCTTCCCAAAGAAACCTTGCTGCTGCTGTGCTTGAAATCTTGTTTATGTGCAAAGAGGAAACACCTCATATAGAAAGACAAGAACTTTTTGTTGGTATACTGGTAATACATACCTCCTCCTGATCACAACACTTACTAAGCATTTGGGACTGTGGCATCCTCACCTGCGTACAACCAGAGCTAGAGCAAATCTTTGTCTGCAGGGGCAGTGTCCGGGGGGAAGACGGGGTGCGATTTTGATGGGGGGGCTGGGTCGGCTGGTGCTGCCAGGAGCAGGGAGCCGAGGGGAGGTCAGGCTCTCGCCTCTCCTGCCTGTGCCCCTTCACTTCCTTGGGGTCCTGCAGCACCCCATCGAGTGTCTCGGGTGCTGCAAATTGGTAGCCTCTACCCATTCCACACCTGCTCCAAATACACCTTTTTGCTCTTCTTGACACTTGGGTGCAATGCCTGCCTCTTGCGCTGCGTTGTCGGGTCTGCTCCCAGGGCAGAGCCTCTGCTGGGACTTCCAGAGGCGCAGCCAAGCCCCGGGCTGTGTAACGCCCAGGGTTTGTGCCGTGTGGGCGCCTGCCGTGAGCTTGTGAGATGCCTTTGCTATACGCGGGTTGAATCTCCGTTGTGTTCTCTCATTCTGTAGGCACAGACACTTAAGCTATGCCTGAGGATTAGTTACTATAAGCAATGTCTTCCTGCCTATATAATACTTATCTTCCCTGCCACAGCTCGTTGCATTTTTCCTTAATTCAATTTGTAAACCTTCTGGGGTGGTTTGCACACAAACACCAGGTGTTGCTGCATCTCACTTTGAATTGGGCCGACTGTGCTGCTGAGGCGCATATTAATAATTAATGTAAATCTGCAGTAGCTCTATGGGGTAACGGTATCTAGCGTGCTTGTGCAAAGGGTGGCAAATACTCTGCGCATGTTCTAGTTATCTGCTGTTGGGCATGATACAAATCCCATAGCTCTTATTTATTTATTTTTAGTGCCTTCAGAGAATGAAAATGGTAAATTTATTTTGGGAGGACTGTAATATCGCAAAGTCCCCATGAGGTAGGCAGTTGACCTTGTCACGAATGAGTGTTTCGGACTGCTTAAGAATCACTATCAAGGGTATTAGCAGAAGTGATTTAATAGAAATTTATAAAAGTGCAACTTCACAAAGTTCAATGGCAAGGTTCACTCTATTAGTTAATACATGGATGAAGTGTACACAGGAAAATCTAGTTAGAATCAAACTAGAATGATTTATACAGAGACCAAAGATGCAAAAGTGTAAGGGAGAAACATGCAAAGGAAAATTGAGTTGGAATTGATTTTTCATGATTTGCAAAGAGATCAGAGATGTAAAAAGGTAGGGGAGACCTTCCCGTTGACTCATGAGGTTCAGAGAAGACCCACTTGCTTTCTAAACTCCTGACGGAGCTTAGGTGCAGCTGGATCCATTCCTAGTCCCAGCCTTGGTCAATGGTTTATGTCTAAAGGGATTATGTGTGTAGCAGCAGTCTGAGGTTCATTCAGTTTGAGATGAGTAAGAGATTTAGCAGAATTTGATCATTTTAACATTTACAAAGAGACTAAATAGATTTGACTACAATCACAATGGTGACTTAGTTATAGATATGAAAGGGCAATATTTATACTATACTTGCTATTGGATACCCGGGTCAATTCACACACGCGTTTGGTGACGGTCCTCCGATTTTTGCAAGCTCTCCAGTTTGTGAGCTCTGAGAGGGGTCCCACTCAGAGGGAGGTGCTGGTCACAGCCCGCTGCGGTCCAGGAGAGCTCGGAGGGCCTCACTTAGTGCCGCCGTTTGTAGGTTCACAAGATGATTGGCTTTAGTCACCAGCAAATTACTGGAATTCCATTAACACTGGTAGCATTTCACTGGAGCTACGATCCAGGTAAGGGATGTTCCAAGGCTGTCAAGGGATGACTGATTATTCCTGCTCTCATTCCCCACCTCAGCCAGGCAACAGGAATTCTTGGCACGGTCAGTGCTGCTCCTTACCTTAGTCATGCAAGAGTACCTGGTACGGTCAAGGGACGCCAAATCGCCCAACTCACTACACAAAGGCTGAGGCCTAATGGGAACGGGGAATTCCTGAGATCGTAGAGCAGCCCGGGGCAGCGGCGGGGGGAATGCACCACCACAGACAAACCTGCAGGCAGGGTTGTTGCATGTGCCCTGCATGAGGTATTTGCAGCTGAAGTGGTACAAAGTAAAGAGTTCTCAGATCCTGCTGACAAGGACCTGTCTTTGTCAGCTGCTTGATACTGGAAAGGATGGACCACTCACTCCTCGTGCTTTGCTTCTGCTGGGGTGATGGATTAAGGGTATCTGCCATATCTAGCCCCTTCAGTCCATGAAAAGTGGAATATAAAAAGCAAACCCAACCTCTCCTGGTATCTGAATTTAGGATTATGGTTTTGATGAAAAAATAATGCACTCAACCTGAGCATGGTAAAAATTAATTCAGTGATAAGTATCTACTTTTTGGCAAAACAGTATCTTTTATAGTTTAATCCATCTGCAGAGCTAACTTTGACGGTCAATTAGCATTTTTCAGCATATCAGTCTTGGTTCCTCTGCAACTGTCATAGTGTGCGTATGGCACCCTGGGAAGGTAAGAGAGCATATCTCAGAAATACTGATACACAAACTGCATTATAAAATACGGCTAGCGATCAATTTGAAAGATTTCAGAGCACTTTTGTAGAGTCCTAGCTGAAGTTTGTAATTTCTACAGGTAAATATTAATGTTGTTGCCATAGAAGCCTTCAATTCTTCATCAACTCCTGTTTTGGGTCTTGCTGTATACATTGACTGGAAACCAAGGAACAGAGTAACACACACTTATGATGTGTCACACTGTGGAGTGTTACCCCTCCAATACTGGTTCCAGCTTCCATTAGTTTAAATTTTTCTTCAACCAACTCTTAAATCCAAGCAAGCTATATCTTTAGCCTGCACTTCATCCAGCTACTGCAATAGGAGTCTGGATCTACAAGCATTTTGTTCGTGGAGGACGAAAAACAACTTGATGCTTGCTGAGGTATCTTTCTGTATTTTCATATGAATGTATAAAAACATCTTGGTACTGATTCAAGATACCTCCTTATTTTGAGAGGGGATGTCTCGAAGAAGTGGAAACAGGTTTTCAGTTCTTTCTGCCTTCTTTATGTCACCAGTACAGGCTGCTTATTATGAATGCTGCACTGCATTTGTGTTTTGTCCCAGTTAACCTGCCACCTTCTCTAAATGAAGCTTGTACAAATGTTGCCATGCACGACCACCAAATGTCACTGCAGCTCAGCACACTCAACAGAGAGTTGGCTGTTCTATGTTTTCTTTATTGTAGCGTTAAATTGATTATTTATACATTGATTATTAGACCAAGTTCATCAATTTAATACTGTAATAAACTTGGTATCGAGCATGGTTTAAGACATGTCAAAGTATAAAAATATGCATATGGCTGGACTTTTCTGAATTGCAGGAATGTGAACCAGACAGAGAGCAAAAACTGAAAGCTATTTGTGACATTTAATGACCATTAGCCTCCCTAATAGTAAATGACAAGGTAATTAAGATGGAAAAAACATATCCCAACAAAAGTGGCTTAAGCAATTACAATAATGTCATGAAAGTAAAAGAACACATCCAGCTTGAGGAGGGGGATCTCAGATTGTCCAAGTAAATTGATTATTCAGATTATCAATGTCTCATTTAAGTATCTCCAGCTCTATAATGTAATATATGAACTGGCACATACAACCGTTTTAAGACATGCCGAGAATTATAAACTCCACTGGGTGATGCAGAAATGTAGCTACAGGTGCTGTAGGTACCACGGATGTAGAATAGATTAACATGGTTGAGGGAAAAAAAAAAAAGGAAATGAGGTTTTATACAGTTGCTGCTCTGTGGGAAATCTGTGCTGGACCCAGATTACTGGAGAATCTAAACCCAAACCTAAGGGGTTTTTGTATAGAAAAGAAGGTTATACTTGATGTAATAGTATATTTATAAGAAAATCAGTTTGTAGTACAAAAGGTTGGATGATCTTGTAGCAAAGCTGATTGATAAGAAGGCAGAGGTATGGAGATCTAGTTCTGCTACTGTGTTGTGATGTCTTTAGATAAAAATACAGAGAAGTTCCCATGTCACAGTGTCTGCTGTATCTGCATGTGCCTTCTCTGTATCTTGATTTTCCAGTTAATTCTGGGCATAATATATCCCTGTGATGTAGATGTACAGGACATAACATGCTCAGGTACCCAGGGCCAGACGGTAAGACAGAGGTAGTGAAACTGGAAAGATACATTTCTTTTTGAAGTAATACATCTCCTCTTGTGAAAAAGGGCAAAAATCTGGAAAGTGAGGCTTCTGGAGGGTGACTCTGACATCAGCACTTTTCCTTTCTTCAGAGCATGAGACGTTATTGTGTTCAGTTCTGCGCACTGCTAATCACTGTTTGCAAAGGAAGGAGAAGTGGCAAGACCTGCTCTGTACTTGCTTCCAAGGGACCAAGCCCCAAGATACGCAGTTGTAGAAGGGGTTTCTTTTAGGCTTCCAGCCATGATATTTCTGAAAAGGAGAAATCCTACAGTTGCACTGAGTAGAGCTGAAATGCTGGTACTAAAAATGGTTTTGAAGACTGAAGGTAAGTGATGCAACTGCTTCTGGGTGGGCTACAATGCCTTGGCTGTCAGCAAGAAGGATTCCAAATCCTGTGTTCATACCTGGATGAAAAAGCCAAGTGGCCAGACCTAATGTACAAATAAGCCAGCTGTGCCAGCTGTTTCAGCTTCCTTCGTCCAGGTTTCACATGACAAGCTGCAAGAAAAGCAGCAAGTCAGCTGAAGTCAAAGGCAGCATTCAGTGGTGTAGGGATTTGAAATTGCAATGCGGGTGCCCAAGACATCTTGATTTAAAGCTGGGTACTGAGCCAGGGAACCTGAAGGCAGCAAAAACCTCAGCTAACTAGGTGGGGAGCAAGTCTGCAAGCCAAGAAGCCTTCTCTTAAAATGTTGTGTTATTAATCTACCCCCCCCAAAAAGGGACTTAAATCTTGCAGCTCAGAGGTTTATTTCTGTAGCGACATTGATAGCACGGGGCTCATTCAGAGCTTACATCCTGCCCTTGGGCCCCTTAAAGCCACTGGCTGTACTTGGGCAGGTCCTGTTGTAGTCTTCTCTGCACCAAGAAGAAAATGCTACCTCAGCCCGTGGGAAAGAGCCTTGTGGTAGGGACCCAAGATCCCAGTTTCCTGCCCTCTTCGCAAACGTCCTGTTTGTCCAAACCACCCTGGTTCCTCTGCTCCTTGAATTCCTCTGTGAAAACCTGCATAATACTCCTGTCTTGTCTTCTTTTTTGTCACATGCGGTTTTGTTTGACAGCTCTGGAACAAGATTATCTCTTGCTAAATAGCTGAAAAAATACTTAGGAGTTGTTTAGCCCGCTCACCTCCCTGACAATCCCCCTTCTCAGTTTTCTTTCTGTATTTTAATTATCCGGTTATTTGACATCCGTGTTTTTCCTTAATATGCATCCTACTCCTTTTCAGGCAGACAGAAGCTGAACTGTTACCTTTATGAGTGAAAGCATTTTCACAGCGTTTTTCAAAAGACGATGCTAAAACAAACTTCTAACTCTCTCCAGGTGAATGCAATAACACTTTTATTACACATCTCAAATTTCTACAACATGAAACTAAAATTCTGCTGGAGATCATAAACAGTAAAAACCCTACTTTTATGGTGGAGTACAGTGCCCAAAGAAAAATATCCAGAAAACTGGCCTGTTCTGTTCCTCCTCCTTCCCTGCACACGTGTCCTCCTTTTGTCCTTCAAAACCAGAGAGGGCTCTGACATGAGTTCCTTAGCCTGTTACAACCCAAGAACTATATAGCACAAAGGCTTTTGATGGATAATTCAGGAAAGGGATAATCTGGCAACTTAATTTGTTTCTACAGCAATTAGTTTAAAAAAATGCACAAAACATTAAGGCTAAATTTTTCTCAACATAATTGCACTTAAAACATGTTCAAGCAAAAGATTATCCTGCCTAACTGATTGTCTTGACATCTTTGCAGTTGGATTTCTGCATGTTAATAATAGCTAGGTTTCCTTTCCAAGTCTCTCCTTCAGCATGACACTTAAATTTTGGGCAGCTAATGGTAGGAGTATGGAAATTGTCCTCTTGCTCCCTCTCTCTCTTCACCCTACTTAGTGCCGTGCTTGTGCTTTCTGCTGGGATGGTCAACCTTGCTGCACCCCACCATCAGCTCTGCAGCCGGGGGCCTCTGCCGTGGCGTTTAAGCAGGCATAAATCCTGCTGTGCTTGCGGTATGTGGCTTTATAAGAAGCCGTGTAACAGCAGCAGTGGTTCTCAAAGGGCTGCATTCAAAGCCCCGTGAAGTCAGCAGGTACCTTTCAGTTGCCTTCAATGGGTTTGGATCAGACCTGTCCTGCTCTCTCATCCTAATGTCTCTACCCTAGTCTGGTGCAGATCGTACAGTGACAGCGCGGAAGGAACCATGTTGGTCTTACTGCAAAGTACTGAGCAAACACCACAGAGTTCTTTTATTTCCTTTGAGAGGAGAAAATCACCTATTATATTTGCTAAGGTACTTTTCTCAGCATCTGAATGTGCTAGAGGAGACTAGAGGCTCAAGATTTGTGAGCTGCACTCGAATGAGGGCAGTGCAAACTCTGATGGGGATTTTGGGCATTGATGGACACAGTATTGTTCTCTCACTGCAGATACTTTATGTGAAACAATAGTTTCTTATATGGCTTACTCTGTTCTGGAACTGGGGAGATCTCTTTTGCTGTATGCTATGCGCACGCTTTTTCTGCCAGAATGAAAAGAAAAGGCGTGGGAATCCAAGTCTTGCTTACCCATTTGTAAATAACTTCTCTAAAGAAGAATGATAAGGGTTACCAGGCTTCGAGCCAATTTTGTCTGACTTGTGTTAACAGTCTCCCTAATCCATTTCTGGCTGTAGTGAAGCACAGCTCTTCCAACCTGAAAGACCAAGCTACTGTATCCAGTGAAATTGGTAAGATAGCTCAGCTTGGAAGAACACAGTTTACATCATAAATTTCCAAAGGTATCACAGGTTTACTTTTGACATTTTGCATTGTAACACAATAAGAACACCACCTAACTACTAGGACTTCTGTTTCCCCGTATGTGAAGCAGAAGAATAGGCACGAAGTGCTATGAGAAAGCATGAAAAAGGAGTGATTTATTTTCCTTAAATACTTAACTCTAATGCATTGGCATATTAGCTAATTATGCTGTACCAACAGAGTTTTGGGGGGGGCAAGGGCAAAGGGATTAAGCAAAATAAACTGCCTGTGTTATATATATGGTTAAATTATTACTTGCATTGATTCTTAGAGCATTTATGTTCAGCAGAAGTGCAGTGCATTACCACTGTTGATTGCACTCTGTTTTGTCAGAAGGTGGGAATGAAAAGCAGGAGAAACTTACTACTGCCTTGCTACTCCCAGCTCAGCATCTCCTCCTGGATGCCTGGTGAGACTGGAGTATGGGATGGAGGCTAAACACTGGCGTGAGTTTCTCCCGATTGACGGCCATCCTCACTGGTGACAGGGTTGGTGCTGTGTAGAATAGTAAATGTTTAGCAGAATGAGAGAAGGAAGAATAAACAGCTATCATGGTAATTAAGTGGCCCAGAGAAAATTCCCCAGACAAAATACTCTTTTCCTTCAGTGGCTGCGGTGTCTCATCCTGTGTCTGTTGTGCTTGTTGGCTCTTTCATTCCTCTTTGTTTTAACATAGTTTCGAAATTTTACTACAGACTCACTGGAAAAGAAAAATAACCGCTTAACTTCCCTCCCTCCTGCTGTTGTCCACATTTTCCCCCCTCCTGTTTACTAGTGAGGAGTCAGGTCCTTTATGTTTCCCTTTGCCATCGTGATGGAGTAGGTAGGACACGGCTCACTCACAGTGCTAGCTTCTGTGTAACTGCTTTGATTTTCCACCTCCACCCTCCCCAACCCCTTTGGGTTTTTTTGTGAGAGACTGTACTTGCCAGCTGTCATGGGTGGGAGGTGACCAGGAAGAATAATCAGGAGTGCAAATGCCTAAATGCTGTGGGAAAACCTGCTCCTGCGCTCTTCTCATTACGCGTGGACAGCAATGGCTTCTAGCTGGTATCTCCGATGCAGAATCACATAGGCTGTTTAAATGAACCCATTTTGCAGGCTACCTGTGGCAGCACCACTGCAGTGTAAATGGAGAATTTGGCTCCCTCTGCTATATGTAATCAGTGACTGTTTTTAAATAGTCTCAATGGAACTAAACTATCCTCCCCCTTGGCAGCGTTAGGGCTGCTGGCACCTACCTGGTGCGGAAAGGCATGCAGGATCCAGAGGTGAAGCATCCCTCAGCGGGATGTCTCCTTCTATGTGACATACTTGAGGTGTGGCTGTTGTTGTGCGTCAATGTGTTCCTGATCCGGCCGTGAAATTTTCAGAGAGTTAATCTGTTTGGTCTTAGTTAGGTGGAGTACCTTTCCTGTTCTGTGCAGGCAGAGGCTTCCGCTGGTGTTTCTGAGGGCACTTCTTCAGAATGAGTAGGAACAAGTTCTCTGGATCCATTGGGATAAACTGGTGTTTCATCTCCAGACTCCAGAAAACCCCTTTCCTTGATATTTATATGGACATTTCTGCCCGTGTCAAAGATTGAAACACTGTCTCTTCAAGAGATCGAAGGTTTCTGACACCAGTAATCAGTGGTATAAAAAATGAAGTATGGTTTTCAAGACCCGTTCATCCTTAAGATTCTCTCAGTGACATCCCCGCTGTCTCTTTAGGAAGCATCTCCTGATCAGATTTTTTCTCCTGCTGTTGACATCTCTGTTTCCTGCCAAAAATTTATTCTCAGAAAATATACTTGTATAACATTTTGAGCTCTTTATCCTGATCAAACTAATGAGAGACGTTGATGTTCCCTCATTTGTATTTGATGGGCATTCAAAACTTGTAGCCTCCTGCTGTATTTATTTATAGTCCCCCCAGCAATCGCTACCATGAGCCAAATTCCCTGGGAATTATGGCCACTTTGTACTGTGCTTCTACCACAACATTGTCCTTAAGCCTGCTTAACTTTGGTGGATCAGCTGTGTTGATCTGCCAGAGCCACAGGGGCTCAGGGTAAGCCACCTCCCTTCTCATGACACCAGTTGATCCAGAAAGCAAAATAGCCAAAATACTGGTGGGGTCACACTGATTTTCAGCTGCGCTGGAAACCCCTACGGAGCTCTGCGTCCTGCTGCCTTGGAGAGATGTCCTCAGAGAGGCGGTGGAGGGAGGGCCGTGATAGGATTTGTTCTGCCTGTAATGGCTTTGAGTAGAGATCCTTGAAGACGCTCTAATTTGCATGTTAATCTAGAATTGGCCTACCTTTGTAACGGCCTAGGCTTGTACACACAGGATCACAGGTACTCACAGGTGAGTGAGGTCTAATGTACAACCAGGATGTGTAAATACAGCTTGGTAAAAGGTGTGGTAAACAGAATATAAAATGACAACTCAGTATTTATTTTAATAACAAAAGTGACAGAGGCCCTTGGGGGCAAATTCACCTGCTCTTGTTTGAATGATCCATTTATCAGCTTTTGATCTCTCATTTGTTTTGCATCTACTGTGCACAGTACAATTTTATACGCAGGTTTTTCTGTCTCACTGATGAGGGCTTGATAAAAAGGAGGATAACAGACTCACTCCTACGAAAATTAGTACCAGCCCTATAGATTTCCTTTGGATTCCCTCTTTTCAAAGCCTCATTCAGCGTTTTGCATGGATGTGAATTAGCACTATAGCGGGCAAAAGGAGGACGTCACATGCACAGTCCAGTGCTTCTACACATGCTCTCCTCCCTCTGAAACGGTCCCTTCTCAACTGATTTACAGGGTGCAATTGCTCAACTTCTACCTGCAGGTCTGTTTAGAGTATGAGTCTTGGGAAGGTAGCCTGTTATTACTGGGTAAGTAAAAAAGGCTAACCGTGTGTTAACGCACAGTTATGCTGATTGATGAAGTGACACAAATCTTGTTACTTGCAGTCAATAGCAATAGTCAATGTGATGGCTCTGAGTTGGATTCTCTGCTTTCTACCATCTGCTGTAGGTATTTCAGGACGCAAAATCCTGAAAGCAGAAACTGCTTTACCCAAAATGTCTACAATGCTTTAGTGGTGCTGTGTTACAATCTGCAGGAATCTAAATTAGCTTTCAGATGGAATATATAGGAAATCTTCCAAAAAAGCAGAATTCTTTCCAATACCTCATAAGAATCACTGCTTTAGGGTGGATTTGTGAATTTAGGCTGCTGAACACTAATGCCTATGTGTAACATACTGATCCTGTTACCAGTTTGCCTAGTGTAATTTTTCCATCTAGTTCCCTTGTTACCCTGTTTGCAAATGTAAATCCCCATTTGGGAAGCAGTGGGAATAATGGAAAGAAGAGCTCACTTTGAACATGCATACCCATGGTTTATATGTGCAAAATGATTATCCTTTGTAAATTAGATCCTGGATTTCTTGAATACGACTTTCATCTTAGGGTATATAGATCTGCATTTCATTCCAGCATCCAGAAGCAATACAGTTGATTGTACCCTGAGGTTTTGCTTTGCTGAATAAGTTTCAAGAGCACAGCACCATGTATGACACTTCAGCAAGCAATATAGGTTCTCAAAGTTTAATGTAGGAGGAACCATTAATCTGGCCGCCTTTTTATTCCCATTCCTTATCTTTCATCCATTTCCCAAATAAGTGGACTTTAATCCAAATAACTTGGGGTTATTTAAAATACAAGATTGTCTAGAGAATATGCTTCTGGAAGGAAACCAGTATTGATTTGCAAGGATCGGGAGATACTTTCTGTTCCACTTTTCCCTAAGCAAAGCGGATAAATACCATACAGGTGACATTTTTAGAGATGTTAATGCTTCTTTCTTGGACCAAGTAGTCAGGGAAGCCCAAGGAAGAAAATCAGCTGGTGATTTAGTTGTGAGTAGTTCACTGAACCTTGCAAATGATTTAAGTGTAGAAGAGGCTATTGGTATCAGTAAACATACTACTTTTCTATTCAACATCCTCAGAGATAAAAAATACACTCACTAAAACCCTAATATAGTAACTTTTACCTTTTGTAGGGGGAACAACATAAAATGAAGAAAACCAATTAAAGGAGCTGCTTGCAGGGACGTTGAGGTTGTTTAAAGATGCTCTATTAGGTGTAAATATAAATACCTTGTTTAAAAAAAAAAGTTTGCTTAGAAGGGGAAAAAAAGCTGTCCAGGTAAAACAGCAGTGTAAAGAATGCTATTAGGAGTAATAAAGACACCCTTTAAATATGAAAAATATGTGAGAATGGGAAAAGTAGGAAAAAACCCTAAGTTCTGGTAGCTGAAATGTGTAACTACAGCAGATGGATCAGAAAAGATTTTGAGGCATGGCTTCCTGAAGGCCTAAAAACTGATGATGGAAACCTTCACAAAGCCTGGTGGGGCAGGGAGTCTGTGGGACACCGGTGGGGCTGGCGTGGAGGTGGAGGAAGGGGTGTAAGGGAACGTCATGGGCAAGTGCAATAATCTCTGCAGAAGAGTTCATGGCAGAGGTGGGACCCACGCTGGGCTGTCCGAGGAGCCACCCCACGCTGAGACCTCAGCAGAAATGTTTTTAAAGCAAATCAATAAAATTTACGGTTACAAATTGCCAGGCCCAGTTGCTTTTGCCCTAAAGCTCTCTGAGGATCTTAAGTGTGAAACTGATGAACTATTACTGGCAGTACGTAATGTTTAAATGTATCTTAGCAGCAGAGAAGGAAGTGGCAGACAACGCCAGTCTTCAAACACCCGTAAGGAGCGGTGGCTCCATTGCGGGAAGGCTGATTTCTGCATCCGACATGGAAAGAAAGGGATGGAAAGACTCATGGATAGGGATGATACAGTGGGTAAGAGGTGCCATGAAGTTTGCGGAAATCCCTGCTGCCAAGTAAGAGCCAAGCTACATGCACAGGGCTGTTCGGTTAACGTCACATGCACGGATTTTTTACCAAGGCCCTTCACCAAATTTTCTTACCTTCTTGAAGTTTTATGTCATAGAAGAGTAATAAAACTAGTTAAAAGATGGGAAACAAAGGTGAGGATGAATTATCCCAGGAAAATCTCTGTTGGGATCTGTTCTACTCATATTCATAAATGATCAGAAAAAGAGACAAATACGAAGCCAAGAAAACAACTAGGCTGATGATACAAAATTGCTTTGTTCTGACAAATCCAAAGCTGACTGCCAACACGTACAGAAGGATACTGCAATCGTGGATGACTGGGCAATAAAACTGCAGATGAAATTCAGTGGCAATAATGCAAATTAATGCATAGAGGGGGGAAATTTTTCTATTTCTGTGCATGCTAGGCTCTAACTGTGCTATTACTATGCAACGGAGAGATCATGAAGCCGTTCTGGATTGTTCTCTGGATACTGCGTGATGTTCAACAGCAAGAAGGGCAAGTAAAGCACTGGGTATTATAGAGAGGGCATAAAGAATAAGAAAGAAAAGATTATTATGCAGTTGTAGAAATCAGGTTTTAAGAAAGCCATCGAGAAATCCTGAATACTATGTGTATTGTTATCCTCCCTCAAAAAAGGTGTGGTAGAACTAGAAACACTGGTAGTCAGAAATTTTGAATATTTACTTTATAAATATGATGCACGGAGCAAGTAAACATGTTCTCAACATCTAAATCTTGAGGCCTTAGTCAACAAAGATTTGCTAGAAATGTTTCACAGAGAGTATGTTCATCAGAACTGGCCAACACGGTGAGTAAATAATAGTCAATTGTTATGACTGTTACTAAACTAAGCGAAAATTTGAGGAAATGTAGTCTAACAAGGTTGATTACTGTTCCAGATAGAGTTCATGCATTCTTAGCCAAAATGCATTATTGGTTTGTGCATTTTCGTCCAAAATTTCATACCAATTTTGAAGGATCTGCTGTGTGAGAGGTGATACATGATAGATAAATGGAGAGAACTGGCATAGCTGGCATTACATGAAGAGTTAACCGTTTGTTAACGATTAAAGGAAAGGTTTGGTTTGAGAAATGTTGTAACCTACAGATTGTGGCATTTTTGCATTAATTTCTAATGGTCTAGCACTGTTTTCCTTGCTGTTTATTTCCACAAATACTGTCGTTCAACTCCTGCTACGTCAGGCAGATGCCAAGTGATACAATACTGCTCCCCGGAGTGGCACTGTTAGAAGGTCTAGTCCCTTGTGTAACATCACAGTAAATGTCAGACTGCTTCACCGACATCCAAAGATGTTCCCAGTGCTTTATATTCTCATGTAATTTCCATACCTTTCAGCATTGTACTGTGCAAAAGTCTTACTTTTATATCAAAATAAAACAGAAATACAAAACGCAGCAGAGTAGTCATTTTGCTATACAATGGCAGATAAGCTAACTAAAATTAATTAAACTTAACTTTAATTAAAGTTTATATAAGCCAATAAAAATCTAGGTTATGAAAACTATGATTTGTTTGATTTCATTTTATTGATTTGCATGGTATGATTTATAAGGAATCCCCAGTTCTGTCATGGAATCATATGATAAATTGCAGCTAGATGATGCAAATTGGAAGTTAATACGACATTAAATAATTGGAATTGTTTTCCATTCCATAAAAATAGAATGGAGAAATGCTAAAGCGTGCTCTAAACTGCCTCTTTCATCATGCTGTTACATAGTGTTAATACATTATTAGAGTAAAGTGGTAATTTTTCAAGTACTTTACTGAATAGCACCTATCTGTTATGGAGCAATAAATGAATTGGGGAAAATGAGATATAGAAGCAAAGGCTTTTCAAATGAACAATAAAAGGTCAGTTTATACTGCAAGTAAAATAGACATGGTCTGTGGCATTTGAACAAAATATATACAACTAGAAATGTGGTGTGATTAATTTGCTAGGACTCTTGAACTGAAGCCCTGTTGACACAGAAGTAAGAAAGGATTGCTATTCAGCATCCTCTAAGGGAGACCGGGCTGCTTAAAACCCCCGACGGAAACGTCTCAAACCAGGTGGCCTCATAGCTAGATGGCTCGGGTACAGCGCTTGTAACCTCAGCAGCTCAGCAAATCCTCATGACAAAGTGGTTATTTCCATTCTGCGTTTTAGTATCTTAAATGTATTTAAGGACTTATTTACCTCTTAAGGTAATGAGGTACCTGAAGTTTTCTAGACACCACAGGTATCTCCATCATTCCAGTTCAGTTGCTGATTATCTAATCTAGTGTGCAGGAATCTGATTGTCTCTTTTTCTAGTGGTATCTGTTGTCTGTTTTTCTTGTGATATCTCTCTGAGACATGACTTGCTGAGTCAAAGTGAGGAGGAGTTGACTTGGAAATGCAACATGGGTCAGAATTCAGTTTCTCATTAAGAAAACAGTTGGTTAGGTGACCAGGCGTTTCTATCCAGTTGAAAATGTATATAACTTTAAAAGACTTGTGGTAAAAAGCACTATATGACGTAATTTATTTCTTATTGCTGCCAAAATGAAGGAGAGGTGCCCACTTTAGCCTTTACATGAATCCTAAGAAATAAAGTTGAAAACTTACTGAAGATGAAAGACAAAAAGAAGACAACTTAACAGTTTTATTTTTACATACGCTTAAAAACAACTGGCTGTTGAAAGGTTTTGCTCTTGAAACCAGATTTCTTTTTTTTCTTTTTCTTCAGAGATAAAGAGTAACAGCATTTTTTTGGCTTGGATCATTTCTTGAAGACTAAAGAGATCAGGAAAAAGTTATTTAAAAGACTTTTTCAAAAGGGCCCAGCTTTGGCCTGGGTAAAGGCAGTTCTACAAAAGAAATGTTCCTAAAATCACTCTAAATGAAAAAATGGTGAAAGAAGGTGCTCAGGAATATATATCATTACTCACCGGTGCTTCAGACCCAGGCAAAATTTTGTGTAGTGTACAGCAGAAATGGCTTGTGGCAGCAAAAGACCGTGGGGCTAATTCTGGTCCTGGCAAAGTACGCTTAGCCTTCCCTGGGAGCACTTTGGCCAGCTCTATGGTGGGTTTACAGCTCCCGCTGTGCGACAAATGGTACATACAATGCTCTCTGAAGCAGCAGCAGGCCTAAACTAACAAGTCTCAGCTGTCAAATTGGTTCGTTGGGGCATTCTAAGACATAGGAAATGCGCTTATTGTTACCGTGTACGTAGCCCGTTGTCCTTTGCCTGAGCTTCACAAGAAAGAACCAGCCTCCTTTTTGCTGAAAACACCCGCCCTGGTTCCTTAATTAAAGAAGACGACAAGATAAACCCTTAAAGAAAATGCATCTTGGATGTGTGTTCTCCTTCTGATTTGTACTCAAGGACAAGGCAGGACTGAAACCTGCATTAGAGTACAGAAAAAGTCCTTTAGGTGAGTGGGTAACTTAAACTGCCTACACAAAAGGGAAAAGATGCTGTGAAATTACTACCTTTAGATACATATTTATACATGTCAAGAAACAGAGAAATGCATTTCGTGAGAGGTACTTTAAGGAAAATGGAGTTTGGTATTTTGTAGCTTGTAAGACAGAAACATGCCAGGTAGTGTTATTACTACTAGATATATGATAGTAAATTAGGGATTTTCATTAGTGGATCAAAAGTGAAAAATACACCTTGGATTAAGACATTTAAAAAAAAATCATTAAAGAGAGTTGTGTATTTTGTAACAATGGGAGAATTGTTCTAGTTTCTTCATGTCTATGCCATGAGAAAATTCTACACCTTCTTGCAGAAATTCAAGGTATGATTACAAAACTCTTGACTTTTGTCCCCTTCTCAGCGTCTCAGGGAAAGGCCTGGCTATAAAAGCAGTGAAAATCACCATGTTTTGTTGTTGTCTTCCTATCTAATGACGGTTTGGTGGCTGAGATTACGCTGTCTGAAGATATCACCCCATCTCAAGATCCGTACAAATCATTGAAAATAGCTTCCTTTTCTTTTCCCCCCTCCCCCAGACACAGGGTAGAAGTCTTTGATTATGTAAAATTTTAGGATGATTCTTACAGGCAAGGGTTGCAGTCTGTAGTGACATGTTTGTGCTTCAGAAATCCCCTCCCTCCTTAAAAGACAGCTAAGGAAGTTCCATGAGCCTGCTTGCTCTGTGCTCAACTGAGGAACGTTCAGCTAAATTACACATTGCATTTTGTAAGAGTAACTCAAGGATGCAGGCAAGGGATAAATCTGAAATTGCCTAACAAAACTAGAAAGTGAGAGCACTAGAGGCAATCGAACCGCAAAAAGATGACATGGATACAATAAATGGTTTTCTGTATAGAACCATCCTCAGACATCTGTATCTCAACTTGCATCTCACACAAGTAACAAAACCAAACCCCAGTAAATAAGATTTCAATTTTTTAAAGGTTTTAGATACCCTTAGGAACCTTTCTAAGATTAATGTTTGTGTGTGTCCTCAGCAGTATGTCTCTGGCCCCTACTGCATCCTGTTCTTGCACATTTTTTCATATGCACCCTTTGGGAGACTTCTAGTGCAGAAACTGCAAACATTTGTGAATTAGGAATATTTCCTTTATTCTCCTGCTCATTTAAAATATTCTCTCAAGCAGTTAATAATGTTTATTTGTTTTTGTTTTGATTATTAAAGTTTATAACATTTGAATACTTTAGAGAATGGGTAAAGCTGTTTTCTCAGTGCAGTGAAGAATGGAAACATAATAGCATAAATTAAATGAGATGTGGAAAGTTTATCTTTTGTTTTGTGAATCTGTTCATTTGCAATGGCTGAATTAGTTCATTTTGCATGTTGACAGAATGTCTTATTCAATCTTGGAAACCACCTAAAGTACATTTTTTTTCTTTATTAAGGATGTCTCGTGCAGTACGCACCATTCGTTTGAGTGGAAGATGATATTGTCAAAGGGAAAGGGCCAGGGACAGACTCTGATTTGACTTTGATTTAGGTTATATATTTGTATACATCTGTCTGTGGAATTACTCTGGATTTTTACTGTAATTCATAAAGTTAGATTGCAGTGAATCTATTTGCTGATTTCGTACGAGCTTGTGAATACTTTGCTGGATGCTTCTTACATATGTAAGTACTGCAGGTAACTATCTAGCCCATCATGCCTGGCTATTCTAATTTTATTTTGCATCAGATTGGACTCTTATGACTATATTCCTACCCAAGATCCTCTACAAATATACCTCTTCACATTCCCCTTAAGTTTGATTGGGTCAGTCATTACCAAGTTATACAATATTTCTAGTTCTGGATGTTTGAAGGGTCTCTGAGAATTGTGATGTCTGAAACATTCTTAGAAAAAAAAAGCAAAAATTACTTCATTAAATAAGTGACATGTTTGACCTAGTTGTGTTATTATCCTAGGGTTTTTCATATCTCTATGTATCTATATCTGTATATACCTCCTACATGTAAGTATAGTATATGTATCTATCTCCTAGTTATTTGATCTAGTTGGTGGTGTTATCTGTGTTTAATGTGGACAATTATAGTTGGGGATGTAGCAAAGAAAGTATTTTATACTTTTTCTGATGTCCTTTGCCCCTTTTTTTTTTGTCCTTCGAAGCTGGGAACCATGTCATCCCTTCTGACCCGCTGACACAAAATTTATTGACAGCCTACCTAAAGGAAAGGGTGGTGGGTTACAAGAACAGGAGGAGGAGTAAGTTTGATGGATCGCTTGCATATCAAAAGACTGTGATCAGTCCAGGAATCCTCTTTGTCCATTATTTGCATTATTCAGAAACCACCTTAGTCCTTTCCTTTCTCTCATAACTAGTAACTCAGATGCATTGGGACAAATGTGCATCCGGGTAGTGTGCTGCACAGCCTGCCGGAAGGCGGGACAGGGTCAGCAAGGCTGAGGCTATGTCCTGGAAAGAAAAAGGTGTCCTTTTCAGGTTTTGGCCTCCAGCCTTGTGCTTCCCATTATCTGCTTTTATGGTTGTCATAAGCATTGTACGCAGGCATTGAAGACAAACCATAGGTGCCACAAATCTTTCTAGAGGATGGTTCTGATGGAGGGTTTCGCCAGCTCTAACACGAATACTAGCGAAATCTTTTTTTTTTTTTTTAAATGGAATTTAATTCTAATTTGCTGGCTTAACTATCTAAAGCAACCACTCAATAATTTAAGGAAAGCAGCATGAGGGAACAAAACCTCTGATTTCTGTCTTTCCGAGGGATCTCTCCTCACCAGGATGTCTGGCCGCTTACTCCTTATTCACCTTTCTTTCCCACTGACTCTTGAATTACTTTCTGTCTGGTGGTGTATCTTTATGGCAACGCCCGGCATTTGTTTGTAGGGATGGCCCCCGCGGCTGGCCCCGCAGGGCACCGGGAAGGAGCCGGGGAGTGCAGAGGAGCATCTCTGGCTCCCCAGGGGACTTCTGAATCAGCTGATGAGGCTCAGGGGCTGAGACCGAAGCCCGGGGCACACGCTCCCTGCTTTGGTTCAGCATTAGGTTTTACTGGGTAGTTTTCTTTCACCTTCTCATAGACCCACAAGTGCAGAAAAGTGTCTTGTGTCAGTATTCAGGCAAATCTGCTGTTTTGTTTGCTGCACTGAAGTTTGACTAATAAGAAGTTTCAGGAATTGGAGTATTTTAATGCAGCTGGCATATCTGCAGTTCATCGATACAATTTGGATGTGGTGTAGCTTGCTTTGCATAAATACTAGCACGTGCTTTTTTTTTTAAAAAAAAAAAAGTGGTCACAGATTTCCAAAAACTTCTTAATCTTTAATTTATCCTAACAGATCTTATAGAGTTACGTTGTTTAAAACCTGATAAGCAGTGGGATATTTATTTTAAAATATTCCTAAATCATATTAGCTCACAGAGCAGAGAAAAGAGAAGATTCTCAGACAAGCAAAAAAAAAAATCATAAAATCTCTCCTTTCTTCTTGATGCTTGCTGTAAGTTTTACAGCTATGGGTATTTTGTAACATTGTCTATAATTTAGCTGTTGGTGACTGCTACCTGTCAGGGACTGTGTGAGTAAGATATGGGAATAAGGGAGTAAGTGAGCCGGACAAATACAAGGAGCCTGTTTCTTAGGAAGATCCAAGCGTAGATCACAGTCTTTTAACTGGTTTTCTTTTCCCTCCCTGAGTGGTTAATGGACATTGTCATTGTTTAACCCCAGCTGGCAACTGAGCATCGCACAGTCGCTCGCTCACTCCCTCCAAGGTGGGATGGGGGAGAGATTCGGAAGGGTAAAGGTAAGAAAACTCATGGGCTGAGGTAAAGACAGTTTAATAGGGAAAGCAGAAGCTGCACACACAAGCAAAGCAAACCAAGGAATTCATTCACCGCTTCCCACGGGCGGGCAGGCGTTCGGCCATCTCCAGGGCAGCCGGGCTGCATCACACATAAGGGTGACTTGGGAAGACAAACGGCATCACTCCGAATGTCCCCCTTTCATTCTTCTTCCCCTAGCTTTACGTGTTGAGCATGACGTCATATGGTCTGGAATATCCCTTGGGTCAGTCGGGGTCAGCTGTCCCGGCTGTGTCCCCTCCCAGCTCCCTGTGCCCCCCCCAGCCTCCTCGCTGGTGCGGGGGGGTGAGGAGCAGAAAGGGCCTTGGCTCTGGGTAAGCGCTGCTCAGCAGTAACTGAAACATCCCTGAGTTATCAACACTGTTTCCAGCACAAATCCAAAACATAGCCCCATGCTAGCTACTATGGAAAAAATTAACTCTATCCCAGCTAAAACCAGCACAGATATAAAAGAAAATCCAGGTACCGTGCTCAGCTGTGACCACTGAAATAAGTTCTCAGTCGCTGGCTGGAGGAACATGCAAATGTACCAGGTGAAAGGATTTGGCCAAGCACAGGAGTGGGAGACCTTGTTGTTTTGAAGAGGCACACTGGTAACCTGTGGGGCACCTCAGGCTGTAGCAGAGATGCTGGAAACACTTCAGGGTAGGTAAATCCAGACTTAGGACAATGGTGGTGAAGAGTTGCAAGGTCACTAATATTGTGTAGGTGAACAAAAGGAGCTGGAGGGACAGGACTGCCCAGCTCTTCTGGGCTTGCCAACAGCGTCCACCTACCCTTCCTCTGGCCGCCATATCTAAAAGGATCCGATCAGTGAAGTACACCTGTAGCAGCCTGAAAGCAAGACACCAGTGCTTGCTGACAGGCATGATTGACATCGTGCATTTAACTGAGGTGCGCTGTTGGCTTTCTGGTGTGTGTGAGGATACCAGGAGATGTTTGAGGCGGAAGAAATTCACCTGGTCATGGTGAAGGTCCCACTTACAGCTCTGTGCTGCTTGCGCTTGGTGTGTGGCACAAGGTCTCTTTGGAGATGCCTTGTGCTTTTGCCTTCCTGAGCTGCGTGGTGAGCTTACAGGGGCTCATTAGTGGTTGTACAGAACATCGGGCTCCTTCCTGAAAACCAAATATAGTGTTTCTGCATATGTTAAAGAACTAAAACTTCCTGCCTTACATTTATTGTAATTCATTTATGCTAAAAATGTGGGTGGGTCCATTGCCTGGGCATGGTTCAAATCTCTAGAAGTGTAAGACAAATTAAAACATTACTTTGTCAGAAGGCGTGCAGCAAAACCAGGCTGGAGGGGGAAGGGTAGTGGCAAGGGCAGGGAGTGTGCAAATTAGAGCTCCTTCTTTGACTGAAAAACCTGAAAAAACTCAGATTCTCACCCCAGAAATTCCCTGTGCATCTCCCTGGCCCTCCTAACAAGTAACAGAGGGTGCGCTATGCAGACCTATTATCTCCTCCAACACAAGCAACATGGAGTGAATGCACTTCTTTCCCCGTTCCTTTCGTCAGAGCAAGAATTCCCCATCCGAGCACCCTGCCTCTGCACCTGAGCCTGTCCTTCTACTCAGTGACCCAAACACTCGTGGCTTGTAACCCCCCTGGTCTTGGGGGCCTGAGCTCGAGGGTTGCACTTCTGGGATAGCCTAGCTCATCCGAGAGCTGTCATACTGCCAGGGAAGTGCCAGGGGCTTTATTGTGATCTTCAATATTGCTTACAATAAATGATGACAAAAATAAGTACAAAAAACTTGTACCCAGATGCTTCTGTAATAAGATGCCAATGTATTCCCTGGGGATCTAGTGTAGTACTCTCTCTGTGGCCAAGGCCACTTGCACTTTTCTTCCTGAAATGTCCCTCGACACCCTGTTTGCCTGAATGCAATCAGCCACCCTCGGTCTGTACAGCTCATTTGCTCTCCTGTTACAAAAGCAATGCTTGATGATGGGGCCACATGACGCCCCATTATCTTCTTCCCTTGAGATAATGATGAGCCCCTCAACCACATCAACTGAGGTAGCAGGAAACATGAAAAATGCTTCTTTCAATTTTTTCCCTTCCTCAGCCCCCCTCCCTTGTCTGTGGTACCCATCCTCATCTCTGGGGAAAAGGACTAATTCAAAGGTAGTTGTGTGCAGAGGGCAGGTTGGAAGGTGTGGTGAGGCCGGTGTGGCGGTCTCGGGTCATGGCAATGCTGGTCACGCTAGAGGAAAATAAGAGAAACCCAGGCTCAAGGGCAAAAGAGATATTTCACAGTGCTTCTTAAGCCTACATGATAGAAATGTGATAGGAAAGGCAAGAATGTGCTGGACAGGTGCAGCCTTTCTCTGAAGCCTGCGTGAAGTCATTGCTGAATCTGAGGAGTGCTTAGAGAATTCAAAGCACCATCCATCACATGAGAGCAAGAGCGCAGGGCTCTGAGCTGAGCAAAGTGCTCTGTAGGGTGGTAGCTTAGAATAGGCTGGCATTTCTGTCATGTGAGATGAATATACAGGCATTCAGACTTTACTGGTATACAGTTCTTCCCCCTCACTTTTCATAATTCCACCTGTGTTTTCTGTGTTCAGACTAAAAATTTTTTTTCTCTCTTCTCAAAAAATATAACAAAGTCATTGTTATTTCCATTCCTCCAAAGGCAGATAATTTATGGAATGGTGAAAATATGTCTAAGTTAAGAAGCTGACTTATCCTCTGTCGCTGTCTGCATTACACCGTGCTTGGGAGCGGAGGAGTGTGAGCATTACCATTGCTCAGTTCGCTGTGAACCCCTCTCAAATCGAAAGTCATGTCAGGAGTTGAACTTTGGCAATTAATTTTTCTTTGGCCTCTTATTTTTGGTCGTTCAAAATGAATCACCTTCTGCCACTGTGTCATTTATGACAATGGCACAGGATCCCAGAAAATCACTTACTGCTATAAAACTGACCCAAGAAATTTATTAGAAAAAGGGAAACAGTATTAGCCCTACAGCTACTTTCTCTCTTTTCTTTTCCTTTTTCTGAACAAAAAAATTTTTCATGGTATTTTTCTCTGTCTCACTTCACTTGACTTTCTTGTGCAAGTTTAAAGAAACAGCCACACTCAGAATCTAACTTAGTTAGGCTGAATGCAAAACCACACCTTTAAGCATAAATGGTCTTTCTGATGAGCCGGTCAAGGATTATACTTCCAAAGACACCATTTCATTTTTTTGGCCTTCCCACCTGACATCTTTTTTAAAAACAGAAACTTTAGAGGTCAGTAGTTGAAGCCTTTCTTAACGAGCTTCCCTAAATGACCCTCAAGCCCTAAGACGTGTTTGAAAAAGGAGGTGTCAAACACTAATTTAGACTTTGAAATACACTTGTTGACAGTAAGCCAACAGTTACCTTTCACGTAAGTTTTGAAAGTTGTTATTCCGTTTCAGTTATTTTACTAATGGGCAAAACAATTTAACTGGAAAATGCGGAGGAGGTATTTTTCATCCCAAGGGTGGCTGGGCACGGGAACAGGGTGCCAAAGAGCTGGTGCAGTCTCCATCCCTGGAGATGCTTAAAACTTGACTGGAGAAGGCCCTGAGCAAGCTGCTCCACTGGTCCTCCTTCAGGCAGGAGAACTTGGAGGTGTCATTTCCAGCCAAAGTTATTCTGTGTTTCTGTCAGATCTAAAAGGCATAAGGTGAACAAGCTGTTAAAATTTTTTGTTTCCTTCATCCCCTTGGACAGGTCTATGTATTTCTAGAGCCAACAGACAACAAAACCAAAGCAAGACAAATCCTGTGGCAGATCCACTGTGATTTAGTGAGCTACTTTCAGCCCACTGATGAAAAGACAGTATTTCTTGTTTCCAGTTCAACTGCGAGGAGGAATGAAGAAAAATATTATCACATTTGTAACTTGGAGAACACTGTTTTAGCAACCAAAGGGCAGCAAAAGAGGTTGTTTATAGTCATCTTGCACAGCTGTTCTCCAAGGGCAGGCAAAAAGCTGCCATCTGAAAATGATTTAACTGCTATAGCTCGGCCATACATACAGTTTTAGTGATCAAAATAAGTCTACGTATGTGCCAACCACGCACCCTTCCTACTGTAGCAAAGGGAAAAGGTGCCACACAACCAGTCAATACAGATGAAGCAATAAAGCATGTGGCCACTGCACCTTTGGGGATACTGGAAGAACCAGTGCAGCCCTCGAGTGTGTTCAAGAACAGAACGAAAGACCAAACAGCAGTGTTATGATGGCACGAGCATTAGTATTTGCCTATCGTATAGAATTTTAGAAATGGGTTATATCTTTTATAATGTTGTGCTGTGAAATCTAAAACCTCAGACACTCTCCAGTATGTTAAAGAGCACGTTGTGGCTTCTGCTGTTTGCAAGGATGATTAGTTGAGGGCTGATAAACACTGATAGGCACCGTAAGAAGTATACAAATATTAAAATCTGTTGAGATGGCATAACTTACTTAGCCTTCTGATAAGTCCACAAACTGGAAGCTTTTGCACACCAGAACCACCTGACTGCATCATGTATCATGCCATGACTGGTAAGAATCACCTTTCTCACTCAGCACTCGGTGGAAAACTTTTCTGTGGGATGAATGGCTGAGATATTGCAAAGAGAGAGTCAGGGAGCTTTGCCACGCATGCTGGGGAGGGACTGGTATGGTGACTCTTGTCTCTTCCAAGCTCTGCCAGAGGTCTTGCTACATGGCTCCATTGGCATTGGCGGTGACTTGGGTCACTTCTGCCACCTGGAGCTTAGATTTTCCAGTGTGAAATGGGATGGATAATATCCTATGCCCATCTGTAAAGCATGCTGATGTCTGGAAGACAAACAAAAAAGGAGTAGTCAAATAAAGAAAATGTGTGTGATCTATACAAGGTCATCAGTTGCTCTGCAGGCAAAAAAAGCGATCCATGTTCTTTTGCAGAAATACAGAAATTAGTTCAAACTGCACAGGTTTTGGATTGAGGCTTCTTCAGTGAGTGCTGTGTTTGACTGACGGGTGTAATTTAAAAGAAGAAAGGATGCTATAAATATTTTTAAAGCTAACATAGCTCCATCTCTGAGTATCCAGGTCTTTCTGCCTCACAAACAACATATAAAGATGTATGTCCTTAGGAGACAGTAAGTAAAGTAGTAGTGAAGTTTTTTGTCTCTTCAGACCATAAAATACGATGACAAAACCAAGGAGTATTCACATAATATCTGACAAATGGAAAATGGAGGACCACTTAAAATGATGCTGTGAAATATATGCATCCTATATGCTAAACCTATGACATTAAGTTTACCACTTCTTTGATTGCTAATGTAATCAATTAGATGTAATAGTTTTCATTATCAGGAATACCTGAAATGTTTTAGTGTTTTTGTTGATTGATGTGACAAATGATATTTTTCAAAGGTTGGCTCGTTAACATTAAAGATGTTCTCACCTAGCATTTTTGGTTTAACTACTTGTTTTGTGCTTTATGATAGTGAGGCGAATCTGCCCCAGACAGCTTTATCACCCTAGAGTGTCTGGAGTAGGCAATAGATGCCCACGTGATGAAAAGCAGAGCTCGCCAAGGAAAAGATATTATAATTTACCATGTGAACAACCAAGTTCATTCGCTCTCACAGGGAACCTGCTTATAATTGATTCTTGTAGAAAATCCTCCCAACACTTTCTGGACTATTTTACAACTTGTTTGAAAGGGTCAGTCCAAGGAATGGGATCACACAAATGTAAGCTTGCCTTTCATAAACAGAACTGACAGCTGTTGGGCAATATTAGGCTAGTTTGTTACGAATCCCTAAAAGCCCACTGTGGCTAACCCTTTACTCACCACCAGATGGTCTGTGTATGGTATAGTCCCCCCTGACAAAAGATTAAGGAAGACCAATAGATTTCACCAATTGGAATTTAATGAGGAGTGAAAAGAACTAGGTACAGGTTTGAAAGATGCTTGCCTGGTTTTCAAAATGAGCTTGCAATTTTAATGGCTGTAGATTAACACCAGTTATGAATCCCAAGTGTCTAACGCACGTATAGACTAGGTTCAGAAAACATTAAGGGATACCTAGGAAGAATCATAGATTTTACACAGAGTACAGTAATGATCTTGCAGACAAAAAAGTTAATTATTTAAGAGAAAACAGAAATGTTGTTCTCATTCCCAAGGTTAAGGAAAATAAATCAGAAGTGTTTGCTTTCCCCAGTTGCTTGTTTTGGGATAAGAGAAGAGATAATTTTAATGGTAAAACATGGAAAGACTCAGGACCTGCATCAACACTCATGAAATGCAATGACTGCTGGCTTATGCCATGTCTTACAAATGGAAAATGGAGGACCACTCCATGTCTCTCCATTGGAAAGAGAGATGTGTCTGTTGCGATGAAACGCTACTCTTCAAGGTCCACTGAACAAAACACTTTCCTCTCAGAGGAGGAAGAAGTGGACACGGGAGAGAAACCATCCGTTGGTACATGTGACTATGGCTGTTTGAGGAGTTTCCCACAGCCGAGAGGGAGCTGCGACTCCAGCATCTCAGTCGTGGTCTGTTACTTACAAAGCTGTGATTGATAGCTACAAAACGTTTCTTACATCTTCTCACAACAAACGAGTGGTGCTTCACAGACTAGTAAAGGAAATGAGCTGAAGCTTTGGAAGACCTATTTGCTTGTAGCTGCTTTTATCTTCTCCTTCTTCTCGCCCCTCTCCAAATTAGAGACTGACGCTGAGAATGTTCCTGCTTGGGGGCAGTCACAAATACATGTGTCTTTCAGACCAAATCTTACAAAATGCTGAGTAACAGAGCTAGTGGAGGCTAGAAAATGCTCCGGCTTTGATGCCAACTGAAACAGACAGGAGATAACACACGGCTGTTCACAAAGAGCTCAATTTGAATGCGCTGCTACCCAACAAAATGAGATGGAAGGATGCTCATTAGAACTGATGGCCTTATCAGGAAACCCAGTCCAGCCAAATGAAGACAGAGGTGATAACTGAAAGGAAAATGGCCAAAAAGCAGCTTTAGAAACATTGGGAAGTGTGAACCAAAGAATATTTTTTCAAATTCAGAGGAGAGATCCTTCAGAAGCCCCAAAAGAAGATTTGTTTGGAACAAACAAGTTCAAAGAAAAATAGACCATATTGCTGTGAAAATTATAGACGTATAAGAAAGCTGGCGAGAGAGAGGATAGAGTAATGCAATATGATTTGATCATATTTGACCAGCAAATGCTTGAGATCCCAACTTGTGGGCTTTATCAAATTGTTAAAAGTAAAATATTTCAGGAAATGCTATAATGTGTAATAAAATGGTATATTCTATCTATAACTGGAAGTAAAATTATGTCCTTCTTCGGTCAAATTTTGAAGAACATGAATATCAATTGACAGGCCTCATACTATTCACACCTGCTGAGGTCTGAGTCTCCTGTCTCTAAACCAATAAAAGTTGCATTCCTTGGCAAGTTTATTACAGAAAAGTTTAAAAACATTACAGCATTGAAAAGTTGTGTTTTATGAAGTCTTGGAGCAGCTACAAAATATTCCTTGAAGTGCCATAAAAACAGGGTGTTGTTACAGAGGGCCTGATGCTTTCTCAGACTTCAATTAGAGCTGCAAGTCAGGCTGGGAGCGCTGTGAGGAGCAGTCAAGCTGGGATGAAAGATGACTGAAACAGGACTCTGCTCCTAAAGGGATTTCTTCTGCTTGCCTCAAAGCAATAATGATCTGGAATTTCTTTTTTTTTCCTGTGATAGCTTTGGCTTCTCTGCGCTGTGGGAGAAAGGAGATTTCCTTGGCAAGTCTCTCAGCCCTGCACGGTCTGGGAAGCCGCGAGGGCACACCACAAGTGATCTCCAGGTGGTGCACCCCGGTTTCTGCTGCACGGAGTACCTGGTCTGAGGAGGAGGGGTGGCTGGGAGAAGGTGTGGGGCCAGGTCCCACAGCATCCCAAGCAGGTCAGTGCATTGCCACCACCTGCAAACATCATCTCCGTGAGCTGAAGAGACAAGAGCTGTGCTTCTACCAGGCTGTGAGTTTTTAGTTACAGTATGTTCAATGTCTACTCTAGCCCATTCACCTTCCCATCAAATGAGACACCTTTTCCCACTCTCTAGGAAATGTTCTTGTATTTCATGAAGTGCTGTGCTCAGGGGCTGATAGTGAGACCAGGCATGTACCCTGGCGAAAGTGAAAATGTGATTTTTGGTTGGAAATAACTCATATACCACTGGGTTCAATGACTGGGCAGAAAAAAAAACCCCTACATTTGTTGCCATGTGCTGCAGAGATATGGCCAATATGACGATAAAACAGTCAAATATGCAATTCATTATTTTTAAATATAAAGTTCAAATTCCAATTCATTGTGGAAATGGAAAATGGAAAAAATCAGAGCTGCTTTTATCTAGGAAATAAGCTGTTTCAGTCTGTACAAACAGGAAATGAGAAGAACCTTGCTACCCATTGAAGGTGAGGCTCTGGGACAGGCAATATGAACAAGGAGAGCTTGAACGAGTTTAAAACCAGACTTTGATCGGTGTATGAAAGGGGATTATAGGGTGTGTATTTATGTGACAACTAAAGACCAAGCTTGGGGCCCAAGGATGACATTCTAATCCAGTTCCTGGGCTAACCCTCACCTGGGCAGGGAAGAGATTTGGGGAGAACTGAAGATTTGCCACTTATTGAAGCGGCATCAGAGACTAAAGCAGGAAAGTCTATTTTGTGATAGCAGTGTTCCATCAAGCATTGGAAGCAAAGCACTGTGAAGTACACAGCATTAACAGCTGTACTTTGTTACACAGGTGAAATAATTTAGCAGCTTTTCTTCATCTTTACTAAATATGTTGGAAAACTTCAGTCCAACAATGGGCTGCTGTTTGCACATTTGTAAAAATTAATACAAAAGCTGGAAGGGGCTGCTGCTCTGGCTGGTCTTTATCCTGCTGGGTAGGGAAATTGTTCAGTAACTGGGATCTTCATACCGAACAGCTTATTAATCTTTGTCTTGCAATTGCTGTTGCTATGCACCTTGCAGAAATCTTTCAGCGCACTCATCGCTTATCCACGTGGCCTGTCCTGGCACCGACCGAGTTATCAACTAATTTTCAGGTTAGCAGTAGGTCAGTACATAGGAGGGGTTCTTGCCCAGACACCTTCATGCTGCAGAAAGCCTGGGGCTACTGCAGGCTGAGACCTGCCAGGGGCTGCAGCTGGTGAGGGACCCTGACCCATATTCACCAGCCCCTTCAGGGCCTGTCTGCTGCTCCCAGGTCATTTTTTTCACCCACGAACCAGGTTCAGAGTCTTGCCCAAACAAATCTGGAAGCTTTTTTATTGAGAGCTCCGTTACGTGGCCACTAGACTATGTATATGTATATAACACATATGCATTTGAAATATGGCTAGTGTGCAACTGACCCCTCAGCACAGTGTGCCTGACTATGGCTGAGTGTAAAGAGTTCATGCTAGATTTTTCTCTTCATGTAGATTTAACTGGTTTCTTATACATTGTTTTATACATGTTACTATTGGTTATCATCTTTTATCATTCTTTTGGGCTGGGTAATTCCTTTTTTCATATGGGTCCAGTCATTAGCAGCACCATATGTTCAGTCCATGCTATATACCATAGAATCATGCAATGGTTTGGGTTGGAAGGGACCTTAAAGATCACGTAGTTCCAACCCCGCTGCCACGGGCAGGGACACCTTCCACAGGACCAGGTTGCGCAAAGCCCCATCCAACCTGGCCTTGAGCACTTCCAGGGATGGGGCATCCACAGCCTCTCTGGGCAACCTCTTCCAGTGCCTCACCGCCCTCACAGTGAAAAACTTCTTCCTAATATCTAATCTAAATCTGCCCTCTTTCAGTTTAAAACTGTTACCCCTCATCCCATCACTACACTCCCTGCTAAAGAGTCCCTCCCCAGCTTTCCTGTAGGCCCCCGTTAGGTACTGGAAGGCTGCTATAGTGACTGCCTAGAGCCTTCTCTTCTCCAGGCTGAATAACCTCAACTCTCAGCCTATTATGCTGTGTTTCCATGCTTCCTAATCTATGCATCCTCCTCCATACAATACCACCTCTGCATCTATAGACCTTCATTTACATTATGGTGGACTATCTTATCTTGTTCTTTAGTGTTTAAGTTGTTTTTCTGTCTCTCAGTTTCCTCCTTACTGCAGTTATGCAGCAATAATAGTTAGGTTTGGCATTTTTCATAAAATACTTAAGCACAAAGTGAATCTCAAGCAGCCTTAGATAGGTGATAAACTTGATTTTAATTTTTTGTGTGTATTGAAAGAATGCGTATGAAATGGCAGTTCTCAGCAACAGGATACTGAACTATACAGCTTTCTGGTCTTGCCCAGGGGGACCATTCTTATGTATCATCGACATGGAAAGGGATGCAGATGCCCAGTCCTGAACTTGCATTCATGAAAATCACATTTACCTATGTAGTCTCACCAAGATGGTATGAATTGTTTGAGCCATCCTTGCACATAATCTTGTGTCACTCAAGAAAGATGCTGAAACCTGTGTTTGTAGCTAGTGGAATATGTTGGATCAAAACCTTTTAGTGTACTTTTTAGAGATTTTTTTTTTTCCAGCTGCAGTTTACACTTGACTTATCAGTGTCATAACTGAATAAAAGCTAATTCAGATTGTATTCCCAGTGCTTGATAGTGTCCTCATTCTTTCTCACGGTCCCTTCCCTAAAGACCTGAGATCATATTTTTTGTGTGAGGCATTGAATTAATAATAGAAAAAAATCCTAGGACAGGTACAGTTAAAAGACTAGGAAGCGCTAGAATTTTACATAGGCAAAACTAAGTTATTGAGGCTGATGTATAATCATATTGGAAAGGATTCATTTTCTGCCAGTTTAATGTAGTAATAGCAGATAATAATGCAGCTTAGATAGAGTTCTCAAACAGAGCAGGAGGTTTTTTATTCTTTTGTGGCAGGCTGTGTCATGCCCAAGCCTGGGTATATTGCATAAGTGTTGTTAGCATCAAACATATCTCAGAGAAGCAGCTAGATAATGAATTATCCACTTGGAGAGGTCCCAAGCCACCCTTTATCTTTATTTATTTGCTTTTTTTTTACAGATATTTGGTGCTTTTGCCTCTGCAAAGAAAACTTTATTATGTGTAAATTGTCTTTCTTTTTTTCTTCTTTTTTTAATATGTTAACAGGAAAAAGACTTGCCAGAGATTGGAAAGGGCATGGCAGGTATGGGGAAATAAACTTCTCCAAGGCAGAAATTCTGTCCCACAGCCAGAATTAGAGAAATTCTACTCACCCCACCCCCAAAAAAAGAAAAAAATAGTAAATTTTACTATTTTAAAGCATGAGGGATAAGAAACTGTCTTTCTAGTTTGTGTTATTGCCTTGTTCAGATCCCAAGAGATTTTCGGAGACTAACTGAATTTGATAACTATAGGAAGCTGTACATACTTACCTAAATTTATAGCAGCATTGCCTGGACAGTTTGATACAGGCACTGGGAAACACCCTGTGTGACAAGGGATGTGATAAGTTGCCTAATAGCTTGGAGCACCAAATTAAGACAGGGAAAGACATTTTGCCTGTAAAAAACCCCAGTTGTAACGCCAAATAAGTCATCACGGATTTATGACTGGCAACCGGAGGTGGCAGGGGTTCGGTAAGAGGAAGATGCCGTTACCTCTGCTTCCCCTGTGAATCAGGAAGAGCCTCGTGGTCCCCAGGGGACTGCTTGTGAAGCGAGGTGCAATTCATTACAAATAAAAGTACTGCCACGACTTCTACACCAGCCTGACTTCCAGAATTTAAAATGACATCCCATCGTAAAAGTGTTCAAAAGCTGGATTATAAAATTAACTGTTCCTGAGGCAAAAGCCTTCATTGGACTGATATTATGGAGAAAAGCTTCTGAATCGTTAGTCAAGAGAGGAAAGTATAACTTAAGCTTTTCTCATTGTGCTTAACCCTAAATTTAAACAGACATCTGAACGATGAAAGACTTGAGACATGGCTAAGAATATGATACTGTAGCTTACATTTAAGAAAGATGCAAGAAGGAAGAAAATCCAGTTTTTTTTCAAGGGTTGTCTCTCTTTTTGTGAGAACAAAAGTGAATTCCTGAGAAAATAACCAGCTGCTCTCTCCCTCCTTACCATTATACCTGTCTTAGACCATGATCTTGGAGTATCTTTTATGTTAATCCCTGCCACCTCCTTTCTGAAAACAACTAAAGATATGGGAAGTGGAGACAGTTTCACTTGTTCAGGCATGCAAAAACGGAAAAAGAATTAAACCAGAAAAATGTCAGTTGTTTGTCTGAGGACAAAATACCATCAAAGCAGAACTATTGGCTCCCTTGCTCATTATGGTATTTCCAGAATTAAAATATCTCATGGTACAGCTCATGGGCCAAGTCATTCTTTTGGTACTACCACCATGAATGCAGAGCACCTCCTTGTAGATCAATTCAATTACTCTGAGAGCAGAATATATCCCTTTAGGAGCAATTTTAATAAAACTGAAATAATATTTTTTTTCCTTTTTTGCTGACAGCACTTCATTCCCTGAAGTCAAGAAAGTCTCTTGTTCCTAACCCTCAAACTCCAGAAGATTATCATTAAAATGCAGCACATCATCTTCAAAATCTGTAATTGAAAGAACTTTTGATGCACTAAAAATGAAGTTCAGGTAGATGAAGAAATCTGAGGGGAACTGGCAGTACAATCCTTTCAGAATGCAGAAAGGCCAGTCTATTTTCTGCCTGTTGCTTAAACCCAGAATAAAGACAGCTGGTATTAGGTGAGTGCACTAATGATGACTGATTTAGATTGGGTCCTGAGCTGTGTACGAGATGATTGGCAATGTGCAGGTAGTGGTGAGTCAAGCAATTCTGGGCAAAAACCATCCTGAGAAATCAAGTCCAACAACTAAGCAACAACTGCTCATGTCACTTTTGGAGTCAGATGTTCAATGACAGAGTTAAATCCTTCATTCAGCGTGGAGTGCAGAGACTCATCGCTGTCTTTAAATATGCATTTTGATGCATTGAATGAAAACAGGTACTTCACAGACTGTGTTAGTGACAGTGCTAAACCTATTCTATCTCAGAAATTATCTAGAAAAGAGGCTGCACTTGCTCTGGCGCACATTGTAGTTTTAGAAGATGATATGCTTTTCTCTGTTTTTTTACCATTTGGTCAGCCAATCAATATTCATTGATTAAGATGATTGATTTTACGTGCAGAAAAATTTAATACATATAAGGATTTAAATTTTGTTTTCTGCTCTTGCTAAATGACAAATGACTTTCTATCATTGCATTTAGGTCTATGTTCCCAACAGATTTACTTGCTAATGGAGTGACTGTTGCACCATCCATTTTTTAGGTCTCGATCTCTCAGAGTTAAACACAGAAACCAGCTTTAAGCAGCTGTAAGCTCTGGATAGTGCACGAGACTAACCTAACCCTTCAGCGTGGGGTCCAGAGCCATCAGGGTGAACTAGCCATAAATAAACATGCAGGATGAGAGAAGGTCCTTGCCTTTCTCCTGGCCTTATGTATCATATAAATGAAGAAACTCAGTCTCCCATGTCCTGGATGAGGGCTCAAAACATTGATCTTCTCCTGAAGTAGTGGATTTTCTGAATGTCGTGGTCAGAGCTGTGTTTTATGTCAGGGTCATTCATGCTAGGCATGCAGAGGAAAGGTCTGACAGATCAGCTCCTTAGGTAAAATAGGAAGAGAAATTCCAGATTTTTGGGTCTTGGACTTCTCAACCATGAGCTAAATTGTCCCAATTTAAAAAAAAAAAAAAAAGATAAAAGAGGTAGCATTTCCAGGTTTTGTGGCTTGATTTCCAGAACTGTAGGGAGTGATAAGTAATACCTGTTTACGTCTGTGCAATGCCATGCCATGTAAGAGTGTGTCTCCAAGCTGTCCTCCTGTTCCTGCAGAGTCCTGCTGGATTTACATGGGGGAAGATGAGCACTCCCATTTTTAAAGGCAGTTGGGAGACTGCAGTGAATCACAGCATCTGACAGCTGGCCTGGTCATAGCCTTTCTGTCTAAAGTGGTTCAATTTTTAGTATAAACCGCACACGCTTCTGCATACAGCGCACATTTCTTTTTAAAGGCTGCTGAAAAATGAAGAGGTGGCACAGAAGAGCCACAAAGACATTATTTGCAATGTCTGGCAGCCAGAGACAAAAAGAACGCAATCTGTTGTACTGACTACCCTTAACTTGGTAGTGAAATGCAGGAAAAGAACCTACATTTATAGGAAAACCATAAATTAGGCATTAGGCAAAGATGTAAACCCTCAAATTAAATAGAAGGGTTTTTTAGAGGGTGTTTGCAGAGATGGAGGGAAAGAAGAGGCAAATAATTTTATGCGTGTAGAGGGAATTAACCATCAGAACAAGATATTATAGGCAACGGTGGGTACCAGAGCCCTCTGTCTGCTCAGATGACAGCTGGATAACTCCCAGGAAGATGTACATTAACCAAGAACGCCTTATACTTTGACCAAAAGCAAGTTATTTTGCTCAATACACAGCTGGTATTTAATGGTTAGTCTCACACAGAAGGTCATCTTTGGTGACTTTATTGCCCTACAGGCCTTAAATTCCTTAGATATATTTATCTGTGAGAAGCTCTGCCCCCCCATTTCTCCTTTGGCAGAAGCTACCCCTTACTTCTGCCAGCACAGTCTCTTCTTGTGGTAGAGCTCCTGCCATGAAGGCCCTGTGCCAGGATTTCTTCCAGTGAAAGCAAACGCAAAACAAAGCTGAATCTATCCGAAGCTGCGCAAAGAAAAAGAAAAAAAAACAACCACCTAGCCATGTATTAAAGACTTTTATCTCTATATATCTGTAATAGGCATCGGAGTATCTGTGTACGGATCTTGAAATGAAGGAGGGGGTATTCCTTCCAGATACCCCTGAGGAATGCGGCCTTCGTTCTGTCGGTAGAAAGAAGGTAAGCAAGTAAACCTCTGTTGCGGAGACGGGATTGTGGAGGAACCAGACTAGACTCGATGTGAACGATCAAAGTACCTCAATTTTATTGTGCTTAGTTACAGCTTTTATAGGACTCAGACACTGATCAGGCGCTTGACCTTTTAGATTATTTGCTACACGGCAGTGTGCACGCGACTGATTAAACACAAGGATTGGTTATAAGCTTAACGTTATTTTAAGTCCTTGGCGCCGAATATCAACACATTGCCGCCCTCATCCAGCTTATCTGGCAGGTGTTCTTCATTCCTCTGTTGTTTTCCTGCTTTTCTTCCTCACTTAGCAGTCTCTTTCAGGAGTTATGCATGTTCAAGGTCATACGCAGCCTACTCATACCATCTCTGTGTAGTCTTTCTCAAAACAGTGTCCGTTAGCTTCCAGAAGGTTTCCCGCACTCTGTGACTGAGACTAGGCTGCACTCAGGTCTGAAGAGAGGAAGGAGACAAGTCGAAGGGAATGCAGAAGTTTCCAGCTTCCACCCTCACTTTTCTCTTATTTTTTGGATGTGCAAGGCATAATTACCCTCCATAGCTGCCTAAGAGCTCCAGGGTTTTGGCTTTTTACCATGCCTGTGAAGCAATCTCTAATTTTTCCTCTGCCCGATATAGCTCTGTTGCAACACTAAATATGGAAAAACTGGTGCCAGCCAGCCCAATACCATCAAACCTTACTCACAAAGAAAACCTAGAGAGGGTCACCTTTTATTGTGCTGCAATAAAGAAAGCTCTGAGCCTGATCTATGGCCAGGGAGGTCAAAAGAAATATTCCTATTGTGTCCTGAGGCTAGGACACAATTCGGTCTTCCCGTAAGGTCAGATCCTCTCACAAGTCAGCAGGCATAACACAAATGAAGTTGGTATCAAAGATGTCGCACAAGCCTTAAGCAGAATAAATATTTTTCTTGTGTGTAAAAGAGAAAATCAAATCTGTCACCTGGTGTTTCTATAGAAAGTACTTTCTACATTAGAGCTTGTCAGCCTTTATTATGTCTCTTTGAGTTGGTCTGTGCAAACCCTTAAGCTTAATATTGACTTTTTACATAAAGCATATGGTGATATACGTAGAAGATGGGTCAACAGGCCAAGAAGGAATGCAGTCTGGGCAGCAAATCAATAGTGAGCGTCAGTTCTTCAGGGCATAGGACGAAGCCAGGCATTTTGCTTGTGTAATTATTTGCCTTGCAGTTTAGAGATATACGGAAATTCACTGATTCTCCAAATGCAGTTGTCCCATTTGAATGTTGTTGGTTCAAATCCTTTAATGCCCATTACCCTGGACTGCTGAAATCAATGCATTTTAATATAAAGGAAAGAAAGATTAAGCCTTTAGATGAAAACTATCCCCCCATCTTTTTTTTCCCCTCCTCAGCAATACATATACTTTTAAGCAGCTATATTTCTGGGATACATTTCTTCTCACATTCTTGGATCCTTCTCATATTCCCTTCCAGTCTCTGCTTGGAAAATAATGTCATCTTAACTTGCCTTGAAACAATCTTTGTTCGGCTAGAGGTATGTGTGCACACATACATGTGCATATATATTTATATTTGTACAAAAAATTCTTAATCCTCTAAAGTAATATCGCATACTAAAAATCTACTCTGGACATTTGCCTAATGTGCTATAACAATAGAAATGGATAAGGATAATGCATTTATAGACAGTATTACTAAAGGCCAATTACAGACCTTTATCTTGAGGACAGCAACCTGAAAAATTTTTCTTTGATGATGTGTCCTTGATTTTGACAGAACTACACAAAATGCATATTGTGAAAGTCTGTGGGAGTCAGAGCTTGTCACTAGAGCCTAGCCCAGATTCTTTAATTCCCTATTAGAGCTTTCTCTTTTATCCGCCCCCAAAGCCATGCCACTTCTTGTTTTCAGGTTGTGAGGAATTCAAGCATTGTCCCTCTCCATTTTTGATGCTCAGACGGAAAATCACCCTTTGACTCATACATTTTACTTCATCCTACTCAAAAAATCTAAGGTAATTGCAAAAGTCAACTCAATTTGTTTTCCCAATGCACTAATGGGAGAATTTTAAATGAATGGCTTTTTCACAAGACAAAATGTATCTATCTTGAACAGTTTGGATTTCATAACCTGGTTTAGATAGGTATCATGCACGGCACTTTCCAGAGCAGATTTAAACAGTTGCTCTCTGTGGAGATCTAAGCATTGCTTTTTCCCCAGGGATCTGCGGGAAACAGAGGGGCTGAAGGAGAAAAGACAAGACTTGATCCTTATGCATGGATTCAGTCCCGCAGCGGCCACGGTGCACAGCAATCTCTCCTATGCAGGGGCTGTGAGTGCGGTGCACAGCCAGAGGCAGCCTTCGGAGAGGAATAACTCCTCCTCTCCCAGGGACAGCAGGAAAGGCAAAGACACCTGATTGCTAAAAAAGGTGCCTAAATGTCCCTATAGTTGCTGCAGCTATCTGCACCCTTTCAAATAAATTACTAGATTTTAGTCTTGTGGTCATACATACAACCTCACTTGGCAGAAGCTTGCCAGGTCATGCTGGTGCTGCTGATTTAGCAATCCGTGGGGCTTTTCCTGACCCCTGGGTTGCTGAAAGCCCCCTGAGCCTGTGGCTGGCCTGGGGGTGGGTACTGGAGATGCCGGGGTGGTGGGTGAGGGGCAGCCCCGGGGTTTTTCTGGCTGGGCAGTTTGGGAGGAGCATGTGTGCCTTGGCGCATCCTGGAGCTGGTGCCAGTCCTGGATGTGCCGGGGAGGGTGAAGGCACGGCCACCGGAGTGTGTGGCTCTGGTTGCTGGCCCTGTAGCTGCAGAAAGAGGTCTGAGCCACTGTCGCTAATCCGGAGGCTAAGCTGCCAAGCGGTGAGGCTGGGAAGTCAGCCTGAAGCCAGGAGGTGAGTTAGAGGCAGGTATTTCATTACCTTCCAGCCCACAAAGACCCTCAGTATTCAGGCTTTATGAATCTATTACTGCTTTCTACTCAGAAATGAGGGAAAGTAATTTTTATAGATATGCACTGCCCAGGGAAATAATTAAGCACCAGCCTCATTTTAATCAATGTGCTTAAGTAGCTGGCTTTCTTACTCAAAATCATAATAGCCATCTACATATGCAAACTAAGCATTACTTCCATTTTCATGGAGTAGCTATAAGTTCAGGAATTGTTATTACAGCCTTTTCTCATAATCATGTTTATTTTATTTTGAATGAGTTGTTGCCTTGTATCCCACTAACTTTGAATCACCCAACTGTAAATATGTGGGAATAACAGTGCAATTGTGCAGTAAATTCACTGTGATTATCCTTCCTGATAATTAATTAAACCAAAGAATTTCTTAACATGGCTTCATATTTTATAAGTATAATTTTTAGGAGCGGGACTCATTATCTATATTTTATTTAAGCTGTGATAATTTTCAGTCAGTAGTTAACCTTCCAGTTACCTGATTTAGTTAAAATTATAACCATCAAAAAGCATATGTGGTATAATTAGAGCCATTCTAGAGTTATTGGAAAGAGAGAGTAATAAATTATTCTCCATGTCTGCTTAGGACAGTATAAGAAATAACAGGATTAATTTTCATCAAGTGAGATTTAGGTTAGGCTTTAAATGAACTTTGTAATATTGAGCATAGTTAGCAGTAAAAAAAAAACCAACCCCAAACTCTGGACTCTCCCTCACTGGAGATGCCAGGTTAGACAAACATCTGTCCTTAGTAGTTTACGTGTAGTACAACCTCTCTTAAGGGGTAGCACCTGACACCTCTAGAAATCCCTTTTACCCCATATTCAGTGCTTTTCTATTTTTGCTTTGAATTTTCAGTGTAGTTTTCATGTTTTGTTTTTTTAAAGTTGTTTTAGGAAGGTTCATTGTGCTTTTACTTTATTAAGCATTTTCTCAAAACATGTATTTATGACTAGCAACAGCTTCTTGAGAACAGGGCAGCTGATGTTTTGGTTTCATTTATATGGAAATTTTGAGATTGTAAATTTTCAGTGGTGTTCCTGCTTAATGAAAAATGTTTCCTAGAAATGTTATTTTAATGGAGAGTTTCAGCTGATCTCTTTGCCTCAGTGATGTGCAAAGAACATGGAGAGATTTTGCCCTAAGTACAGTTTACGTTGTGTTTGCTCAGGAACTTCCTACTGACACCAAGAGCTTCAGAGTGAGAGCACTTAAAGAATAAGGCAGTGACCGAAATATGTACACATTATTATTAAAGACACTTGTATGTTCAGAACATCAGTTCCCAGGTTGCTTATTGCTTATTTTCCCCAGGCAGTATTTTTCACAAGAAATAGATTGTCCTATAATTTCTTTTCTATTCTCTTAGGTGGGTATTACAGTGTTAAGGATGTAATTATAGAACAGAAGCAACAACGAAGAAAAGGAAGACGAATTTCCACTTAGGTAAATAATGGTTCTTTGGCAGTTTTCTGAAAGCTTTTCAGGTTTTGCATTATGTAAGTAATTCAGAAAAAAACAGGACTTGATAAGCTTTCTTTTGTGCAGCACTGACAATGCATCTATTCGCTGCAGTTACCAACATGTGCCAAAACTGGTTGCAATAAATAGTTGCCTTCTCATACGACAAAATGTAAGAATAGGATTGTATTAGTATGCAAAGTGCTTTCTGTTTATTCATTATACACTTTCTGAGATTAGTGCCTCTAGAGATTCTTTTGTATTTAGGCCAGAAGAAACTCAGATACTTAAAAGATATGCAAATTCTTTATGAAGTGGAGTCAAAACACCAAATGACTTCCGAAATATCTTGTAGTATATTAGAAGCCTGTAAGTACAGGATTGTACTGCATCTATTACAGGAAGTAATGTAGACGTCAAAAAAGCTTGTGTTCTTTAAAAAAAAAAAAATTAAAAGAACCCACAGGATTTCAAAATACCTTCCCTACAATTAAGCTATTTATGATTAAGTCTAGAATATCCCAGGGCTTGTATTGTACCAGCGCATTAATCAGGACGGATATAAACACACAGAAACATTCAAAGGCTGATAGTCACGGGTTTCCATATTGCTGGCAAACTACAAGAAAAGGGTAATAAAAAGAAATGCTATGAGTTTTTGTAATTATGGTTAGAGCATAATGATATTTTAAAATAATAATAATTTTATCCCAAGGTAAAAAAAACAAAATCTACAGAACTGTATTTTTTCTTGGCTAATGTTTACCATAGGATACATTTTCCGTGTAATTAGGACTGCTTCTAATTGCAAACCGTGGCCTCTCATTTGTTATTAGAGCTAGAAGGCTGAGAAGCAAATTTTACTCCTTGATGTGGCTGATGGAAAAACAGAATGATTAAAAAAATCCCACCTACATTAGGCTGAATAAGTCTTGTCTTTTTCAAGGCCCAATAGGGTCTGAGGCGCTAATGTTCAGTGATACCAAGCAACAGCTTGTTGTACAAATTTTGGATTTAGTGCAAAGCAGCACATCCAGGTCTGGCCTATCGCATCATTTGCCCTGGATTTGTTTGCTTTTTTTTCGCTGGGTTTTGCTGTGTTTCAGTGCTCCAAGTCCTATTTGACCTAATTGTGCTTAAATTCTTTTTGATCCTGAAAAAGCCTTAGCTACAAAGATACCAAAATAATGTTATTAGGGGTGTGTTCGTAAGGAAATGGGTGTAATTGCATTACTTGAGTGATATGAAACAAGACTGCTCAAAGTAATACAGATTGCATTAGAGGAAACATGATCTCCTATGATCAATCTCCCCATATATTTCATTATGCTTTTTTTTTCCATTTTGAGTACGCAGGCAGGAAGAATCAAAACATGAGAGGCCAGGAAAATAGCACCATTTGTTTGATTTTCCATACAAATAGTGAAGACCATCTCCCTTGGTCCTGGGTGAGCCACCTGGGAAGCCGTTGGGCGATGAGAGCAGCCACGGCCGCCTTGGTGGCTGTGGCAGGTACATCAGCAAAGCAGTGCCTGTTATCCTGGCACTCTCCTGCCAAAAACCTGCTGCTTTCAGATCAAACAATGCTTCTGTATGGCCATATGAACCTGCCCCTGTTTCGTGATCATTTCACTTTGGGGAATGGGGCTCAGAAGAAGAGCACAGCTACATCCCCGTGTGTCCCGATGCTTAGCTTCCCACAGAGACATGGCCTTGCCCATTTTCTTGCGGGCAATGGTCCCCTCTTTGTCACCTTCCAAGGCAAATTTATCTTTTTTTTTCCTCTTAGAGTTATCTGATTTTGTCCTTTTCTCCTTTCGTGTCTGTGTCGCTCGGCACACAGCAGCGCACCTCTACCTACAGGTTCTTCCTCGGCGAAGCCCTGCAAAAGCTATTTTTTTCCCTAAATGAATCTGGCAAACTGCTGCAGAGTGTTTCTGTTTATGAACTGACATTTGCTGCTCAGAAAATACTTCACTGTAAAATCTCCACTTGGCTATAGATACAATAGTCCTTTAGATTTTGTTTTAAAGCTCTGATCCCTCTCCCAGGCCTTTGTCTGAGCAGGCTAGGGGAGAAAAAGAAAAATGACAAAGTTATCTTTGTTATTTATTTTCTTGCTAGAAGAGAAGTATCTAACAAAGGCGAAAGAAGCCCCGTTGAGACCATTTTCACAGCCATGTATCATTGTAGGGTAATACCTCCCTAGCTAGCGTAAATAAAGGAGGAAAATGTGAACTGATCTGTATGGTGTGATTCCAATTTACAGCAAAGTGACTTCTGCAACATTAATGAAAATTATTGCTAGGAATACTTACTTGTTATGAAAATTCATCTCATGCAAGGTTAGTCTTTTATAACACTAAGCCATGCTAAACAAACAGCCACAAGGCTTATCACAGTTGTATGGGATGGGCTTTTAAAGTTAGCATTTACTGTCTTACTTCAAATGCTGCACAGTGCGAAAAAGTAAAACTTTGAAATCAGCTGCGGCAAACTGTCTTCCTTGAGATGAGCTGAGGAACTTTGAAATCATGAGGATAATCTCAATTGAGATGCAAATTATGCAGCTTAAACAAGGAAAAAGCTACTCCTTCATTTGGTCTTGGAAAATGCAATTTGGTCTGCTGTAACTGCCGTTTTCCAAGAGATAAATTTCTCAAAATGATTAATATCTCTGGCAGAAAAGTGTATCAGTAATATATGTAGAGCACAAAGGAGGCTTGGAGTAATGTAATTCTGTTCAGTTTTTATTTTTTTTTTTATAAAAGAGAAGGGTAAATTATGCCATCTAGTTAAGCCTTTACATAGTCTAATGTGAAGCAGTATATTCAAATTCTACGCTTGCTTAAAAAGGAATAAATTTGTATCTGCAGGTTTGTAAACCCTCAAGGTAGTGATTTAAATGAAAAAGTGACATTTTGGAACGGGGTGAAATTTTAAAATCCCTGCAAAAGGAAGATTCTGAGTTCTTAAAGTTGCGGTTTGCCCTGAAAAACTTGCCGATATTGCTGAAAGCCTAGAGGAAAGGCATTGATGGTTCCCTTTATTTTATTTTTCTCAGAGGACGGACTTTGTTAATCCTAAACTTTTAATACCAATGTAAAGGATTAGAGGAAAATGCTGAAACGGTATTTTATTAAATAACATGACTAGTTCAAAACAAACTCCCCTGAAATGGTGCATAGATTTATCTCAGCACTTATTCAGAGTGGAGCTTCTCCTGAATCCATACAGGTGACCTGGACCTTAGGATTTTTTAATATGTTTTTAAATGAGCAAAAGGATTATCGCATCAGACATGTGAGGTTGAAGGCCAGGTGCCTAAGGGATACTCTCTGTTTTACCTGAGTTAATTAGCTATAGTACGTATTTGTCAAAGAGCAGGTAGATACCCTTTGCCAATAATTTAACACCATTAACAAATTATGAGATAATAGGGCGATATCTCTTTCTCCCGGGTTATTGTTTTTGCTTAATAATTAATTGTAGAAATGCAAATTTGAAAGAGGGTGCACATAATCATGTCTCCCATACATAAGAAACATAAAACTAATGAATCCCAGGTGCTCTGAAGAGACATTTATGTCTTGATTCATGTGCTGGCTGAAGGGAAATCTTTCCTATCATCCACGAACCAAGTAATCAGGAATTTTGGCTGGCACTGAAGGAGACTGTCCCTCTGCTCAGTTCCATTTACTGGCTGGACCTTTTTGTGCTATACATAAAATGCAAAAAAAAAAAAAAAAAAAAAAAAGAAAAAATTTTTTGGTGTTAGGCACTCGCACCCCCACTGAGCCCTACCGGAACGTGGTGGGAGGTGGCTTACCCGTGTTCCCCTCCAGGAGGAGGTCTTGCAGCCTTGGGTTAGCTCTGGCCTTGCCTGGGCTGGAATAACCACATGCTCTCCCTCCTCCTTCTGAACACGACTGCAAACGGACATGAGAGTCTACAGCTAGTGTTACATGTGTTAGGTTTGCGTTAACTTCCACTTCATGCCAAAATAACTGATTCAGCTGGAAAAAGTGCTGAGAAAAGATTAAGTTAAGGGGCAGACATCTGAGGCAGATGGATACTGCTCTTCATGTGTGCCATTTCAAAACCCACTCCTTTAAACAAAATGATATCAGCTAACGACACCACACACACACACACACACACAGAGGGAGGTTTTTTTCAGTTGCTGGCACTTACACAAACCGCTTTTTTCCCTAAACTGTCCGCAGAGCTGCTGCTGATCTGGTGTCACTCCAGTGGAAGGGAGCCTGGGACCAGCACGTCACTTTCCAAGGAGGGACGACTATTTATTTGCTCCCCTTCAGCAAAGTTACTCCAGGTAAAAACTGCTGAGGTTCTCTTTTCCTGCTGAGTGGAAGACCCAAATTTTTGCAGCCACATGCCAAAGGGAGATTGAAATGAGAAACCTGGACCTCAAAACATGTAAATGCCCAAGGATGAAACCTGGCTGTTTTCTGAAGGGTCATTCTCGGGTGGTCCAGCAGGCAGCTTTGCTGCAGGACCACGAGAAAGGCTGCAGTACTGTGTTTTTAAACTCACTAAAAAATAGAAAGGAAAAAAAATTAATCTTATCATCTTTTGCTGTGCACATCTTCTCATTTCACTAAACCCAGTGCAGATGTGCAAATTAATATTGGATCAAAAACTTAACAACTGTTTAATTTTTAAGTTTTCTCTGTTCTGTCCTTGAATGTTTTTTCCCGTTAAGTATTCTAGACGAAGCAGCTATTACCAGCTACTGTAGTAATTATTTGGGATGGGAAGTATTTGATGTGGATTTTGGAGACAATTATGTGTTTAAGCACTGAATGGCAGAGAGGAACCTTTCGCTGTTTGATGGTAGGGGAAGAAATGGGCTCTCACGTGTTTTTGTGCAGCACAGGGGGTCACAGCCTGGCCCTGGTACCAAGCCGAACGACCGCACTGCTGAGGTGTTTCTGAAGGGCTGGAGATAGGAATTTGTTCCCCCCCGGGCTACAACAGTGAGGCAGAGCTCCTCTGCGGCTCCTCTGCCACAACACTGGAGCGCATCGGCTGTGCCCTGGGTACAGCAAACTGATGAGGACCTGTGGGATCTGTCGCAGTTACTCCTTGGAAAGGGTGATGCCTGTGTTTTCATTACTCTCTATACGTTTAGCATCCACCTACTGTTATATCCGGCCTTTTTAAAAGCCGCCCTTCCAGGGTAAGAGCTGTATATATTATGAACAGCACTTGGCGCAACAGGGGTTAGCCTGACCCACCACTGGCAGCCACCACAATGTCATGGTGATAAAGACATTGCTGTTCTGTAAGACTTAACAGCCAGTGAGTCTTTTTAATTCTTCGGCTGGTCCACACATCCCAGCGGAGTGGTACAGGAGTCTGCAGAGTCCTTTCCCCTTCACAGTCCCTCTACAGCCAGCGGGGTGATGCTTCCGCAGGGCCGTGCTGCACGGAGCAGAGCTCGGCATGGGCGGAGTGAGGACCACGTTTGTGGAGGTATTTGCGATTCTTGATATGCAGAAGTTCGCAATGTGGATAAGGAGATATTATGGTAAATGCTCTCAAAGAGGAATCTTAGAAACGGCTAGGTTAATCCTAAAATGAGCAGGATTAAATAAACCAGTGTTTTGTAACATCTTTATACCTGACCAGAGAGGTCACATGCTTTTAGGGACTGTCTCATTTCTTTCAGGGCTGATGAGGTTTCTACCTCTTCAAAACTGAAATAAAGCTAAAATAGGAAAATCTCAAAAAAAAAAATGGCATCCTCATTACCTTGCATACACAGTTTTTGCTACATGCACAAAATTGCAGTGTAAATCCTTCCCCAGAGTGATTCTGATTTATATTGGTTGGTGAGCAAGGAGAATAAGGCTTGACACTGGGTTGCTGAGCCGCATTGCTGTGGTGGGTTCACCCGTCACAATTGCTTTCACTCCTTTCATCCAGAGAGTGCTTCAAAGTGCTTATAATAAAAAGCCAGCTCCCTTTTCACAGATCAGTGCTCTGATTTACTACTTCAAGCATCCTGGAGAAACCTGGGATGACAACTGTAATGGTTGTGGTCTTTCTCTGCCATAGGTCTGGTCGATCTCCTCTTTCTTCTTATTTCCCCTCAAGGGGCTTTGGGAACTATTCTACATTTTCTAACAAAATTGCTTTTGTAAATGTTAACATTATAGTGTCCTTAAACAGTGCTTAATTACTAAAAACTAAGTCCAGGGCAGATGCCAAGCAGGTACATGTCCACCTGACTGCTTAATGTCTGTTTACTCCATTCTAACAATTTAAGGCATGGAGAAAGGACAGAAATCACCGTATCTTCATTTCTGCCTCTCTGATTGCAACACAGTGATTTCTGCTTGCAGATATCTGCACAAGTAACAGTAGTTCCATTTTTAGACAAGCAGAGCCTAATGAGCTGAGTGTGAGATTGGAAAGCTGGTCGTTAAAGCTTATAAGTAATTGGCTAGATTTTTCTGCTGGTGCAATTTATATCATCTTCAGCACACCAAATGAAGTGTAGAGTTGTAATTCCCCTGAACCTTTAGCTTAAAAATCTGTATAAACCATGGAAAGTCTGGACGAAAAGATTTACCACTGGGGAAAAGGCATGGAGTTAAGAAACTGAGACATTGCAATGGAGCATTGTGGTTGCAACTTCAACTACAGACAACCAGCTTACTAATAGAAATTATCTTTGCCGGCGTAGAGAAAGGGTGTGTTCGTAATCCACCTGGCTCATGTGACCAGTCGTCAGTCAGTCTGTGTCTTCTTCATCTGCAAATTTTTCTCCCTGTGCATTAGGCTTTTCTGAAGAGCAGAATCTCCTGCAGCCTCTCAGATTGAATTGCAAAGTATGGCAGTATAGTCGTGTTGACTGGAATGACCTCTGCTTTGAAAGGGAAAGAGGTAACTGGGTTTCCAAATTCAAAGCTGCATCTGGCGTCAATCAGTTGTCAAATTTCATTAACGTTCACACCCTGGGTTCCAGGAAGATTGACTGTACATGCCTTTATGGTTGGGAAAGCACTGAAACTCTGACAAGCCTTGATAACCAAAGTTGCTCAAGAGAATGTCTTTAGTAAATGCTGGCTCACTTTTCTGTATGGCCCAGATTTCTTCAAGTAAAGGCTATAAATAAAAGCTATAAGTATGTATATGTATAAAATAAATATATAGGTATATATGGAGAGAAATAGATCACTGTAGATATTTTTTATATACACACACACACACATAAATACATACATACATGTGTGTATATATACATTAAAAAAATTGCCTAGGTATTCAAAGTCCCCCTGACAGGAAAACCTCTTCTAACTTGATAGAGGAACGGACCCACCACACAGATGCCATCATGGAGCAACAATGTTCAGGTGCTTCTGCTTTAGTATGCAGAAAGAGCCAGAGGCATGGATGTGTTAAAAACTCGCTAAAAATACTCCTTGAGTTTAAACCTGTGCGTTACAGGTGGGTAGAGATTCGCAAAACCAGTTACTGTCATTCTAATGAGGAAATTCTTCCACCTTCAGCTCTTTAACCTGTGTAAGAGATCTAATCTGATCCGGTAACTTTTTCTACTTGCTATATCGTTTCATTACCAGCGACTGCTTAAAAAAAAAATCCTGGAGGTGTTTTACCCTGGGGTGAGCAAATGGCCTTGAGTAGATTTGTCCATAAAGAAAAGAGGAGTAATGGTGACGCTAACGTGACATTTGCTACTGTGTCTTTCTAAGCTGTGCTGAACACTGCCAGACATCTATTACAATGAAGTGGATTGCCAGGTCTTCTCTTATGTACCACACTTGAGGATGACATCTGCTCATAATGTTAACATAGCAAGGTCTATCATCAATAGGAAAGTCTGCATCAGGTTCCTTATTACTAACTGTTCCAGTATAATTCCTATTTCCGTAATTGATGCAAGGCTTTTTAAGTGGTGTATAGAGTGAAATGTATTTCCTACACACACACTTTTTTTCTCCTGAAATTATGCAACGAGATACCTTGGGCCAGAAATAAAAATAATTCAGGATTTAGGAACAAGAACACTAATGCCAACTTCAGAATCTGGATTAATTACCTTTTTTCTAACTGTGTAAGTAATTTGTTGTCATGAACCTGAAGATTTCTTTATTTTCTGAAGCAGATAACAAGAATTTAGTAAAGGGTATATATTATCAAAGAAAAAAAATGACAGGATGTTTTCAGTTTCCTGCTGCCTCAGTGCTGCTATCCAAATACGAATATCTCTGTTTGTGGAAGAGTGCTGGGCTCCAGCAAGAGATATTCACCGCTGATGCTGGACATCTATGGTCCTCAAAGAACTGCTGTGTGGAAATCAGGTGAGCAGAAAATATGACTTTTAATTTCCTAAACCAAGAATTATCCAATTAAGGAACCTTAGTCCCTGTTCACTATCCTTGCGTAATTTGTTGGGAATCTAAAAATTATAGTATACATTTATGGACTTAGTAGCCTACAAAAAATTCATACTAGAAGGAACTGCAATGACTCCCAGCTTTGTCTGATGTGATAAATAAGATCACTAGATCATTGGTCAACATCTGATTTCCTCTATTTTTTATTAATATCTTATCTTCATATTCTTATTTCAAGAATTAATTTAATTTGCTATTATATCAACCACAGCAATTGCTTGTTCATGCTCCTTCACCTCCCTATAGCTCCCACAATAAGATAAAGTCAACCAGCCTGTCACAGGTCTGCTTAAGTAGCTGGTTTGAACAGTAGACCTATAATTTTTATGTGCTCCATTTATGTCACCAAAACCATTAGAAACGCAGTTGTATACTTGGTTGTATACATGTCAGCATCTCAGAACTCATTTTAGATTATGGTTCTTTATGCTTATTTATGGCAATGACTGCCTTTTTTTCCCTCCTGTCATCCATTCTTCACCAAAAAATTGTGATTCCATTTTTGACATCCTGGTTGTTGCTTATAGAAATATTTTGAAGATTCGTGTAAGTTAGAGTACATTTGAAACAATCAGTGCAGTTAAAAACATGGCAAGTAGCATTTTTCTAGTAACTGCGGTACTGCATTACCTTTCTCCTTTAGCCTTTTAAATCCCAAGTTGTTCTTGCAAGAAAAAAAAAGGCATAACTTGAAATAAAGTAGGTTCATGATTAAGATATTCATTATAAATTCCATACACATTGGTTGTTTGCAATGATTTTTTTTTGCTTGTTCCTCAGGCAGTAACAGTAAATTAATGTGTTTGTGACATTTCTGCAATTCTAACTTTGAATGAGACTCATACCATATATTGCATTATAAATACTGACTTACATTAAGTCCCATGTGTGCCTCTCATGTAGAAATGAAATAGACAGTATAGTCATGATTCAACTTAATTTGCAATATTTATTACCCTTGGTGGATATGAATGTATTCGTTACATTCACAATAAATGACCTCTGGGTTTCAGAGATATGTATTATGTTAGGAAAAACTTGCAAGGAGTAAATAATACCTTTCCCTTTCTCTCTATGGAGCTTCTATTTCTACAGTGCTGCTATTGTGTCCTGTATCTAAATTTAATTTATGCTAAGCTGAAGGAAATCTTGCTCATGATACGGTGTGAAACAAGGGTATTTGTGTAAACGCAGTGAGAAAAAAATGCAACCATGTGACTTGCCGTGGTGACTTTCAGAGAAAAATGCCTATAAGGACCAGCTGTAGAGTAAATAGGACCTAATCTCGGGTGGTGTAAAAGCTATCTTGTCCATAGGATAAGAAAGAAGTGACAGAGTTTGCTATCACTCACAACCGGGTGGTTAGTCTATACCGTTGGCTGGTACTCGGAACAAAGCACTCTGCGTAGGCATGACCGTAACGTCAGACTACCAGGTCCTTTATCATCATGGACTGGAAACCATGGGAAAAGCAGAAGAAGTGGTAGAGCGACAGTGACACATCTAAAACATCAGGCAACTTCCCTAGTGTTTTCCTGTTATTGAAAGCTGTGTACCTGTAGTGGTCAGAGGGGAAATACCGTACTTGAAGGCTTAGACCAAAAAATGTCAGATGATTAGATTATGTGTAAAATTTTGTATTCAACATTCATAATCCATAGACTGCCGGTGATCATTCTGAGAAATGTCCAGTTTGAACTTCCCCAATCTAAATGGCTCCGTCTGTGGTCCTGCCCCAAAGGCCACTGGTGCCAGCACAAGGATTTTGCAGTGGTTTCGCTGGGCAGTGGAGAAGCTCTTCCCGTCCCCCCCAGCAGGTGCCGTGCTCCTCTGCAGCACTTCGGGTACGGCCCTGCCTCTTCACTGAGGAGATCCAGCTCGTTTGTGTTCATGATTTCCAGCAGGATTTGCAACCTTTACATCTCTTCCAACTGATGAAGGACTAGTCCTAAGCTTCCCAATAAATGTCAAGAGAAAGATTATTTTCATTTTACAGCTGGAAATAAGGTGATAAAGTGACTCACCTGAGGTCCCATGGGAAGACTGTGGCAGACTGAGGAAGCAGACCCAAGCCTTTGATGGGCCATCTCTAGTGTCCCCATTACTAGAATAAGATTTCCTCTTGGACTGAGTATTAGCCTGAGTAAAACAAAATTTTACTTACATTACCTGCATTTTGCAGATGAGAAAACTGAGGTGAAGAGCAGAGGAGTTACTACAAGATCACTAGTCGCAGACCTGGCACTCACATTCCAATCTGCCAATTCCCCGCCGGTGCACCGAACGCCAGTGAAAGGGTTGTCCCCAGTCCAGAGGCACAGCTTATCCAAAATTGCTTTGGGAAGGCTTACAGTTCATTGCTACAGGAGTCTGTCAATGGCAAAGCAAATTTTCTTGAGCCATCATGTTCCGGAATTGCTTTAAAACTCCTTGTGCAGTGAATTGGCCTGCTTGAAAGTGGGAGGTAATGAGCTAAGTGCTGAATACTTGTCATTCTTACATAAATACTCTGGAGCAAAACTAATACTTCCTTAAGCAATGTGAATTTTTCCAGCAGTATCATAGAGTTTTGAATAGGACTCTGAGCTAGCAGCTTTTGTTTTTATCAGCTGCTTCTTTTCTTCTATTAGTAAATCTCACATAGAAGTATTTGTATTCTACAAAGAAGTTGAGCGCTCTTGTGCTGTTGATCTGTACAGCCAGAGCTGACGTTAGTGGAAAGACCCTCCTCCTTTCCCCTCTAACCCTCCCCCGCCTAAGCACTCACCTCCTATGTGATTAGTGCTGGAATTGCTTTAATCTTCTAAATGTCTTTTTTACACCACTTCTGAACACTCCAGTGCTGGTTCTGTAACTACATCTCATGGTAAATTATTGCATTCCTAACTAACCTGGATACACCGCTGGAAACGTTTATTCATGTGCACTGTAGTTGCAATGCACCTGCCCTTAATTTCTTGCCATTACTGCGTACTAAAGTACAATCAGGGTACTTTAGATAGCCTTTCTCCTTCTTTGAAATGCCTGCCCACAGGCATATTTTTCTCTGAACTATCCATGCTAATTTTCCCCACATTTCTCTGGAGTAAGCTTAATTTTTACACTTTTCCTCACCCTTTAAAACTCCCTCCTTTTAAAACCTCTCCTTCCCCAATTGTCTTCTGTGCACTTCACTCTGGTTTTACAGTAGATTGTACAATGTATATGGCTAAAAAAATATCTTCTAGTATTATTCAGAAAGCTCATGCTTTTGTCTAGCCTGTCAAACAAAACGCAATGACTTCCCCAGATGCTTGTTGCCGAAGACTTGGAAAAGCTCCCTTCTTTCTGGGTGCTTTGCATCTGTGCAGGCTTCATCTTCCCCTTGGTTCCCTTGCTGTTGTTGTTGGCTCATAGGAAAAGTGTTGGATCCTCCTATGAAATACGGTAGCCTTCCTAGGTGAGAACATGTCGTGTAAGAAAGGCACAAGAAGTCATCCCTACCTTTCATTGTTGTCTTAACCTCAAGCTCAAACACTTTTTTTGTTAGTTTGTTCTGATAAGTAGCAATTTTTGTTCCTTGTTCTGGAGATATTTACAGCTTCACATGATTTAGGTATTTAAAATGCAGAAACCTATCTAATCTGGTGCTGAAAAAGGAAATTTCCTTAAACCAAGATAGTTTTGCCTACAAAAGTTAAAAATCACAGTATGCGCTTGGATTTTACTCTCTTTGAGGAGTTTTAACTGAATTTATTCATAATTTTTTTTTTCTTGTGTCCAGTAAAGACAACTGCCTAGGATGTCAAAAAAGACTCGGTAATGTAAGGTGAATCAATTATTTGTTTATTTTGCCCTGCAGAGCCTGCCAGAGCACTTTCTGAATGATCCGTCTTTTACCCAAGGTTATACATCCTTAGAATGATCAGCTCAGTTTGTGGTCAGTAATTTCCAATTAAACTACTGCTTCCTTGTAATTTACAAGTCAATGGTGATGTCATTAAGGGTGTGTCTTTCAAATGCTATGGACTGAATGTGAAAAAAATCCCACCTTTCAGAATACTCCTGCTCATCACAAGCTCACAGTCTTACCAGTGGCTGACAGCAATTGCTGTTGGAGAAACTGCGGCATTGGGCAGGGGCAAAAGGGCTTGGTACAGTCAGCACTGAATTCTCCAAAAGACCCTTTTCCCTTTGGAAGAGGGTGCTTGGCAGATTTTGGAGGAGAAGTTTCAGAGAGATGGTGATGGAGAATGCCTGTGTTACCATACTGCTCATCAGCTTGCCAGGGCACTAATTTCCACTCCAATGAGTTCTGCCCATGCGGCATGTTAGTCTTGCTTTATATCAACAAGGAGAAGGTTAAGGTGTGAGGATGTGTTAGCTATGATGTAAGTGATACGTAAACATACTGCATAATCAACACCGATGTTGCCTTTCCAGATAGTGGACATTTCTCTTAATCCCTTATTTACTGTATTGTATACTGTATTTTTTTTGTTGTAAAAAAATCTAGAGCATGATATCATCACAGCAAGGAAACCATTGCTGTATGTGAAAAAATCTGTGGTTATTTATCAATGAATTAATATATTTTTTGGCTGCCATAAGTAATTTACATTTTGAAGTGCAGAATTTTTATTTGAAATATGAACCTGGGAAATACAGAAATGAATAAGGAAGAATGGTTTATGGTTAATATTATTTTGGTATTTAAGTACTCTCTTATATCTTCCATCTAAGCATTTTTCAAAAAAATGTGATACGTTATTAGCTGCATGTTAAAAACAGTAAAGTTTCAAAAACTTGCCTGCGATAACAAAGGTGATCTGTGTCATAAACTGATAGGGAAATCACAGATCCCAATTTATTTCTTATTTGTGTTTTCAGACTGATTATGCACAACAAACATATACCTGGAGCTGATTTTATCATATTTTACAGACACTATACAAACAGGGAAAAGGCATTCTTGTTCTGATCCTAAATGAGCAAACCTCAAGAATGTAGAGATTAATAATGAAAGAGCTTAATGGTAGAACATAAAGTAATTTAGAATAACATTTTAGTAGATATGACACATCCATTTACTTACAAATTGTTGGGGTTTTTTTCTTTTTCTGTTTTAATCAGTGCTACAAGTGAAACCAAAAGAGTTTTCAGTGAAATGTGTTGAAGCTGTAAACATGAACAAGTTTTGTTTGCTATGGTGTTCTTTTAAAGTTTTTAGTCTCAGTGCATGTTTTACTTGAGCAGTATCCCCAGATGATTAGCAAGATAATAACCCTGTACAAAGAATGTAAATTTTGGGATCCAAAGACTGTAAAGGAGAGAAAAATAATCTTTTGGTTTTGTTTGCAGGGAGCTAAAATCCAAAATTACTTCCAGTCCAGACTATCTACAGTTTTAGATTATAAAATAAAAGGGGGCAATATAAAATAAAAGCTCCACTAAATTAAAATTACCTTTTGCTTTCAGCAACATGGATGCCTCTTGTGGCAGTGGAAGGATTCAGCACTGACTTTGCATCTTGCTGATTTTTTAGGAAAGGAACCGGTAGGCCTGGCCCAAAAGCATTTTTTCAGAAATGCAACAGACGTGACTATGCCTTATTTACTTAAACAAACACATTGAGAGTGACCCTGCAAGCAATGGCACTGATGTAGAGGAGACACTACAAGGAGGCGCAGCCTCTCCTTGTGGTCTTTCCCAGACAACTTGCGGTCTTACATCCATCATCATGTATAACATCTTGTAAAGCTGGTCTAGTAAAACTCTCAAGTGTCTAGGTGCAGAAGACATGTTAACACTGAGCTAGACACAAATGTTTTGTTTTCTTTTTGTTTAATCCCCTGTTGCGTGTGACTCGCTGTATGGGGAGGCTCTTCTCTCTGTTGGGAAAGGAGCTTCTGCAGAGGTAACTAAAACAGGAACACATATAAGTAAAAACTTATGCCATTGATACGACTTTTGATGGAAGACATTGCAAAATACACAACTATGGCTGCTGCCTGCAGCCTAAAATTGCAGCACACCAAATATTCAAGGCGTATTAGAGAACAAACAGTCTGAGTCAGAAATGCATGGCACCGTATGCTACCAAAGGAATGATTCAGCCTGTTGTGTCACATTCTGCCATTATAGTAAGCAATAAGTGTTTACATTACCTAGAAAATTATGGGAAAGGAGTGTTTAGTATGGGAAAAAGTCCAGAGACACCTCTTATGCATAGCTGATTCCTTAAAGTTACTGATAGATACCTTGATTTCCAAGTTAGGACACCATCCATCGATATCAGCGATGCCAGTAAGAGCTATTACACCTTAGAAAAATTAAACTGTTAATTCAATAAGATCTGACTAAACAAGATAATGACTCAGAGGAGAGAAACTGAAAAGACCAAAAGAGTCCAGTTCAATTAATCAGAATTTTGCTATCCATTTTAATCTGGCAATGAGAGACTTACAGTCCAAGGGTATGAAAGGGCAAGTATCAGTTACGGGGACAGACATCAGAAGGAGCAGTCCCCTTTGAATATTTTGTGCTTACTAATACAGGGCAAAGATTTTGGTGAACAGGGTTACAAATTAAATGATCTAAAAAGGAGGCTGGTTTGAGAACTGACAGAGAATTTGGTTTTAAGATTTTAAGATTGTTTTAAACTAAACATTAATAAGCTGGAAGTCAAGAGAGGATGGGAAGAGTAAGTTTCTGTATTAAATATAAAACAGGAAAAAAGTGTCATTCTTGGAAGAAATACGTTAGGATACACTTCATAACTCCTGATGTTCTTCCAGCAGAAAAGAAAATCCTGTCTCACAGAAATTCATGTTGCAGAAGGTAATTTTATTCAATTCATAAATCCTTATACCAAAGGTTTTTGCTTTCCCAATTATCCAGATATTCGTTTCACAGGAGATAATGAAGTATGTGGTAAATGTTTCAACTAATCTTATTTTAACATTTCACCATCCATGTGACAAAATGCCATACATAAAATCTTTTATCAAGTTTTTTATTGGTGTAAAAAAATGATACCTCAAAACATTATGCATGCTCATGGATGAGTCTAAAATCAAAAACCATAAAATGTGTTATCGGAGGTTGTGTTTTTCATAAATGGCCTCTGTGGTCTCCTCCCATAATGTCACTGGCAAGGCAAGGCAAAGCAAGATAAGAAAACTCATTTGTCTTTGGCTCATTTTCTTTATAAATTATATAAAACCAAGTCATCTATTTATTGCCTTATAGAAATGTTTTTTAACATTTGATAGTTACAAAGAACTATAAAACGTCCTTTCTAAGACTCACAGAGGCTTACTGAAATGAATCTATAGGCTTGTCTGCTTGTTAGACTGGATTCCTTGCTTTTAATTCAAAATATGGCTATTGTAATTATCTGATGACACTGTAAAGGTGTGTAGTACATTATTGTCTAGTTCCTGCTCTGAAACAGTTATGCTGCATAGCTTAAAAAGCAGCAGAGCAAAGCCCTATAATTCTAAATAGTGCAGTCTTACTACACAGTTACAGTCAGACATAAAAAGCATTGCTTTATCAAAAAAATCAATGTATGAAATAAAAAGGGAAATGAGTGAGAAGTGCCTGTTAAATCAGCTTGAGAATAATTAAATAAAACTAGTTTCTCTGACTCTAAACTGCCAGTAGGAAGCTTTGCAGAATGTAGACAAAAATCCCTCAAGCTCTGGCTCACTCACCTGCATTTTGGAGCACGCTCAGTGCTGTATTTTCTATTTCCGTGCTATCGCATAAAATTAGAAACTTTGCTTAAACTCTCACAGGTCCTAACTGTTCCTTTCTGATGAAATTTTGTTGAGTGGGAAATGTCCTACCGAGAAGCAACTTCCCCAGCATTTGTAACTCTTGAAGTTTGTGTGTTACCGCTCCAGAGAAATAACCAACTCCTGCTTCACCGTGGCCAAGAGTAAAAACTCATTGAGCTTATTGTGGAGCTCAACAGAGCTCGTTGTAGAGAGGGTCAAGTTCAGAGCAAGGAATCCTACTAGGTTTATATGGTAAGTATAGACACACAGGCATTGTCTTACACTAGTGTGGTTTGCTGAAGGGACTTCGTCCTGGCAGCTCTTTACTTTCTTACTGTTCTTCTTTTCAGCTTTTCTGACCTGGTTTTCACTCTTTTATGGTCCCATTCTTCTCATTCCTGGAGCAGAATACGGCTGCAGAAAGACAGCGCTGGATGGGAACTGCGTTAACAACAGTGACAGAGTTATTGCATGGCTGTCTCTGCAAATGTCTTTTTTGATCTTTACTAACAAAAAACTCACTTAAACTGAGTTTATGTTCACATTTCTAGTGGGCTGAAGCAGCTACATATTGAAGAGGCCAGCCTTGTCCTCAGATATCATCTAAGCGATACTTGAGATGTGCACATGCATAAGATCAAGGATTCCTTTTGCTAGTTTAGAAATCCACCCAAAAGCCATCTCAGGACTTACACAGCTTTAAAGCAGTATCAAAGATGCTGTAAACTATGGCCACCTGGAGAAACCTGGCAAAGCTGCTTCAGTCTCTAGGGATAAGCAGAAACTAGCATCATTCACTCTCAGCACTGCTTTTAGTTATAAATTAGATCTTTTTTTCTAATTTTCTGAAGATGGCATTTTTTAATGGTCCAATTTCATTCCTAGGTTGCAAAGATTCTGTCTTGCAAAGAAGCTAGGAAGTTCCACAACTTTCTCTTCAGCTTTAGCTCCTGACAGCAGAAAATATGGTGCCATCCCAAGATACACTCTTACTTTTGCTGAGGTCTGACCAGGATCAAACCTTTAAAGAGTTCTCTGAGATATTAGTGAAAGCTATGAACTAAGAGCCGGAGATTTATAAGGAATAGTAAATGCAACAGATCACTCCTTGACCCTTGACTCTTGCTGAGATTTGCCTGTGCATCCCTCTCCCCTTCCTGTAGACATATCTTTGCAATATTTTTCTGTGGTAATTCAAGAAACAGGTGTGAAAGCAAGGTATGCAGAAGGACTGGACATGCAGAACAAGGTTCAGCTTGAAAAGGTTTGAATAGTTTTTGCAGTTTTGGAGAAATGCTTGATTTGGAAATCTTAGTTAAAAGAAGTCTGCAGGTGCAGCATTACTTAATTGTAATTAAATCCTTAAAAGTTCTTAAAAAAAAAGAGACCTGATAGCTACCATGCAACTTTTCCAGCTATCGAACTAGAATTATTTTGTGTTGTCATTTGGGAGAGTTCTATATAAACATGGTCAGTGGAGGTGAGTCTTGTCATGACCCTCTGTATTTCATTCTGTTTTAAGCAACCAAAAAAACAGTCAGAAATACCTCTTTACAGTCCAGCTAGTCTGCACCTCAAGAATTGTTAGAAATCAGATCTTACCAGCTATGGAACAACCAAAACAGAACATAAACCTGCTTCTGTGGGTAAAATACCTTACCTTTCCTGATGTTGAAAAACATGTTCTTATACTCTGGGGCTTTGATTTCATGCTGTCTTGCTTCCACCAAAATTTTTAGAGGCTGAAAAGAGGAGAGCTGCTTCAGTGTGCAAAATGTGTCAACTTCAGGTGCTTCTTATGGAGTCTGAGAAATGAGAATTTGAGGCAATGACTTAACGACGGTAACATTTCATTTGTAATCAAACAAACCCAAACCCATTGACCAGTTGGTCAAGTTATTATATTTTTTTCTAGCAGAAGGCTTTACACAGGTTCTGAGCACTGGATTTTCCATCATAAACTTTTTCTGAAATTCCCAATTTAAACATTTCTTATTTTCGCTTGCTGCTTTTGCAGTTTTGGTTTTTTTTTCTGTAATCATTGCATCAAGTTCCAGTAATACAATGGTGCCTTGAAAATGAAACGCACAGGACATGGATTTTGAAGATGTTGCTCTGAGGAAGGTAAGTTGAGAGAGTAAAATGCGTTCGTGCCCTACAGAGAAGTCTTAGGGGCACAAGAGTCAGAGACCACTTGATCTGGTCAGCTATTATGATACCAAGTATTCCTTTCAAAGCCCTGAGGCATGGACTTATGCTGAAAAAAATGAATAACCTCAGTTAACTTTACTTATTTGTTGTCTACATGTGGGTAAAAGGGAGCTTATATATCTGACCTGTCTTCTCCAGTAAACTCAAAAACATTGAGATAAATAAAAAAGTCTCCAGATTTACTACTACATAAAAACTGATTTTATAAGCCAGACTCCTGAATTTTGAAAGCCGGTTTTGGTAGTATTTCACCCTTCTCCACTGAGTTCCCTGACATGTATAACAGCACCAACAAAGTACCTTTTCTTGGGCATCACAGGAATTAAATTTTACATCAGCCTCCAGGCCTGTGCCCCTAATTAGAGAGCTGAAATGGTGCTTCCCATGATTTGTCCTGCTCAGCCAAACTGCTGGGCCATTGCCTGTTTTTTAAGAAACTTAATTTCTTTCATTAAACCTTTTAACTGTAAAATGAACTGGATTTATAAAGCACTCATTACTCGTGCTTCTGGGTTGAATACCTTGTGTTACAGCGTTCTTTATATGGTATTGAAACAGCCTTGGGCATGATTGTAAGGCGGCTCTCCTAGTGAGCCCCTCATAAAGATGAGATGTTCATCTCATCTGGCAATTGCCGAGAATAAAAAATGATAAGATAAATTATTTTAATGGTACCTGGAAATGCTGCTCACTAACAATAGAAGCATAATCCCTCTCTCTTGCCTCCCTTCTGTGCTTCCTCCATAACATCCTCAGCAATAACCTTGGGATGGAGCAGACTTTGCAGTGCAATTGCGATAATGCTGGCAGAAGCAATCGTTGCATTTACTGTTCCTTTCAGGAACAAGTACGCTTTGTTTAGTTGAGCAGCATATTGGGACTATTTGTAGAACGTCTTAAAACTTTCTAGAGAGACCTCCTCCACCTAAACCAACCATAACAGAGCAACTGTTAAATTTAATTTCTGCTGAAAGAGGGAGTTACCTTTTACTTTACTACACCAGTAAAATGGTTGCTAAACATATGTTGGAAGATCACAGCTGGATATGAAGGAAGTTTTATTTAATCACTTGAGTCTCAAATATTGAAAGTATTCTGCATTTGTGGATAAAGGCATTTATTCTTTTTTTTCTTTCTGCGGGGTTGTTAGGTGTCACATTTCTATAAACTTCAGCACTGTAGCTTTACATTATTGTTATACAAGTATATAGCTACAAAACAGATACAGACTGAGAATTTTAATACAGGCTTAGGTACCAGGCTCCATAGAAAGAACAAAAACTTCAGTGAGAATGAAATCAGAAGTTAACGCAGCTGCCACTAGACACCTTCTGCTCTCCCGCAGCTGATGTGTGTCAAAGATTGCACGCCGAAAGCTTTCATCGCTCCTGCACCAAGAGCGGATCCTCACCAAGGCTCTGCAAAGTTGTGCTGCCAAATGGCTCTGCCTGCCCGGACTTTCTCCGCAGAGATCCTGGTCCCATGGTAGTTGTAGATGGTGTGTTATAAGACCCCTTCCATTAAGAAGCAAGGCTACTATTACAGCTTATAACTGGACTTCGGTGTAACTGAACTCCTTACTGTCAGATAAGAAGAGAGTGACTGAGGTGATCACCTATATGACATGCCCCAAACGTAACAGATGGCTGTGTGAGCCATGAAGGTATTTCTCACCAAGCAGTGAAGGTGAAAATGAATTTGGAGTTGATTGATCTGAATAGTTAGTCAAGACAGAGCAGCGAAGAGGAGCTAAGAAGCAAAGAGATTTAAGACTTAATCAGCCCACTGAAGGCACCAGGCTTTGTACCACTAAAATGCAATAGTTAGTAATTCACTTTCAAGTCTGTACTGAATTAATGACTAAGTTAATCTATGGCCTTTTTTTGGCTGACAACAATGGAAAAATCAGCAACAAATACAAGATTTGAGAGTGGGAAAAGGTAAGATTTAAAAAAGGACCTTGATATATAACAGTCAAGGCAGTTTTGACTGATGAGGGAAGAGTATTGGCAGATGCTTTCAGGAGAAAAAAAAAAAAAATTAAGCCGAAAGTATGATGGATTTGTTGAGGCACACTGCAACAAAAATAGCATACAACAAAATTAGTTATTAAAAGAAACTTTCACAAAGGTTTTAATTTTCGACTTTGGAGAAGTTCCTATGAGGTACAGAAAACACAAGGGGAAAAAATTACCTTTTCAGGAAGATTTGAGATGACATAGGAGAAGAAAGAGTGTGTCCTTTAAGAATGTTGGTCCTTAGCTGAAGAGAGCAAACAGGAAGGTATTTTCCTAAAATATCCTTTGTAAAAGCTGTGGTTGGATTCAGAAATATGTTAAATTGTGTAGGAAGGAGGAGGAAAAGTTAGTAAGTTTACAGCTTCCTCCGCAAAGACTTAGTATTCAAAGGTGTCGTGGTTTAACCCCAGACAGCAACTCAGCCCCAGGCCGCCGCTCACTCACTTCCACCCCACCAGGAGGGGGGAGAGAACTGGAAAAAAGGTAAAGCTCGTGGGTTGAGAAAAGAACAGTTTAATAGAACAGAAAGGAAGAAACTAGCCATGACACTAATAACAACAATAATGTGACAATAATAATAAAAGGATTGGAATACACAAAACAAGGGATGCACAACGTGATTGCTCACCACTCGCCGACTGATGTCCGAGCAGTGATTCCCACACCCACCCTGGCCAACTCCCCCAGTTTATATACTGGGCATGGTGCCCCATGGTATGGAATACCTCTTTGGCCAATTTGGGTCAGCTGTCCCGGCTGTGTCCCCTCCCAACTTTCCTGTGCCCCTCCAGCCTCCTTGCTGGCTGGGAACGAGAAGCTGAAAAGTCCTTGACTTGGTCAAAGCAGGACTTAGCAACAACTGAAAACATCAGGGTGTTATC
>JAVKLA010000001.1:44516967-44544625 GCA_034782735.1 Sagittarius serpentarius | reverse complement strand
TCAACATTCTTCTCATACTAAACCCAAAACACAGCGCTGTACCAGCTACTAGGCAGACAATTAACTCTATCCCAGCCAAAACCAGGACAAAAGGTCACTTGACTATATATCTTACAGTAATTAATGTGAAATGAGAGCAATTAGTAATCCCTCATTAATGTGTCTGTTACATTAGATTAGTCAGCTTCTACTTTTGTCAGATGCTATTTAGCATGCTGTAAGAAAGACTTTTTTTTTTCGGGCTTCAATCATCCTAAAAATTCCAGCTAGGAAAGGCGTGGAAATAGGAAATACAGTTGAACAAATTTTCCTAGTCTTTTAAAGTGAAGTGTTCCTTACTGACTTTGCTGAATCAGACGTCTACTGAATTATTTTGATTTTAGCTGGTTTCTAAGGTTCAAAGGCAATCAGGTAGCTGCATATCAATAAATGAATGAGTGTTCAACTCCTACTTGTGCCTTTCAGATTTTTACTTCCATTACTAAATACCTGCTGGGAAAAGAAGTTCCGAATCCCCACTCTAAGCTATTCTTACTTCAGGATATTTTTAAAATGTTAATCTAGGACACTTTGGGAATCGGTCTTATACAGAGTCTGTGCTTGCTTGCGGTGAGGAAGGAGAGTGCAAGTGAGGATTCACCAATCTGCTTGTGAACTTCACCAAGTCATTCACAATTCTCTGCTCACTGTTTTCCAGCTGCTTCCCATGTCCTACCTGCTACACTGGGTATTGTGAAGCTTAGCTACTGTTTGAAAAGATTTATTATAATGTTTGTAAAGGACTTTCAAATCCTCAGATGAAAAATGAAATACAAGTGCAAATTACAATTATCACTATTCTAAGTTGTTTAATATAAACATCCAGTTAAAACAACTTACTCATCAACTGGTTATTTTCATATTCTTACTGAATCTTCAAATTCAGTTACTTTTTCCATTATTGGCAGTTAAATTGGAGTAGGCTCTTTAATGTGCAATTTGACCCTTTCATCACAAGTGATGTGAAAGGTCTTTTTTCAAAAAAATTGGGAAAGGTGTACTTGCATATGCATTAGTGGTAACAATTTACCAAACCAGACACTAATTTTCTCCATAAACGTCTTGTTCTTTTGCATAGTCCAGATTTTGAAATTCTGCTCTTAGCTGCCTCTATTCCTGAGTGCAAAGCAGATGCAGACTCTGGTTTTCATTGCATAGAAAAAAGAAACCTACAGGAAACCCCTATTTAATTCAAATTTTGCTGACAATAAAGAGACAGCCTGTATGTGAGGATTAGAAAATTTCCCACAGTGTTTTTAATCCTGATCACTTGTGGCAAAAACACATGCATGAAAACTTTATCTCAAATAATGCTGCAATAGATGGCATTGCTGTGATATGCCAAGAGTGTAATCTAAGCTGTACGTCAAATGAACATTGATGTGTTCAAGCTTCACTATTCAATAAAATACAAAAGTCATTTCGTTTTCAGTCAAGTCAATTAAGCTTAAGTACGTACTTAATTTTGTTTTGTTAACTCAGGGTCCAAATAGACTCGATTCTTATGGCACACTAAGCAGTTGCACCTCGTATTCCCAGCAACAGAAGTTGTGTGTTTATGAACAAAGGATCAATGATTAGGAGAAAAACACCCCTTTTATAAATCCAAGATTACTGTCAGCTGTTAAAGCAGAGAAATCAAAAAACAGCAAAGCATTAAAGATTTGGAGATGCCAAAGTGAAGCAAAACGTCTGCTGTAATTCACTGTTGACGGGGATAGTGCTCCAGCCAAAGGTGTAGGTACCAATCCAATCCTCCAAGAAATGCCCTAATGAAGTCCTTTCTCATTCTGCAGTCAGGCTCGGTCCCCAGAGGTGTTGGATGTCAGCAGGTAACCGGAGGAAGGGGGACAGTAGTATCGTACAGTGTGAGAAACAAGCGAGCAGAAGGCTGAAAATACAAGCCCGCAAGAATTGCCCTTTGATGAAAATACTGCTGCTATAGCCCAGAAAATCTGTGAATAAAAACAAGTCTGAGGTTGGAGTCTTATTTGAAGTCAACAGTTGATTACCTTCTTCTAAACTATTGGCTTACGCACTTTATTGGTCTAAATGTCAGAAGGCATTACAAAACCTGCAGAAATATGACTTTTTAATTTCCCAGAGGGCCAAGATACTTTCATTGGAAAGGAAATTTGATATTGAAATCATGCAAATTCTTTAAGGTCTGTTATATAGTGTTTTAGGATACATTTTCTTTGTTTTTCATTCCATCCATTTCTATAAACTTTAACATATAAAATAATGTACCAAAATGCCAGATTTAAAGGGGAAAGATGTTAAGTCTACTATTACAGCTGCCAGACTTCAGAATTCATCTGAACTGTTTGTTCTGTGATAATCTACAATGCTACCGCTTCAAAGATGTTATTCTTTTTTATTCCTGAACACTACCAGTTCTGACTTTTTATATCTGTTCAAAATTGTTGTAAACTTGTGTATTTACCTTCTACTTGCAATATGAATAGGAAGTATGTATTTGATTTTGTTTTGTTTTGTTTATTGATGTAATAGTATTTGCTTAGTTATTTCCTGATTATTTTTAGTAACAATATTTTTAATAGCATAAATTACAGTATGGAAGTGTTTCTTGCTGAGTAGATATATTTCAACAAAATTCTAGACAGTATATTTTGCAATAGCAGACTTTAAGGATGTGAAGATGAGTTGTTTTATTGGAAAAAGAATTATTTTAGGTCTTTTTTTGTGCCATTGCCTGGGCAACACAACCAGAACCACACGATGTTTAGAGAGCGGCTCTGTCAGAAAGAGATATTTTGTTGATGCTTAGGAAAAAAAAAGAACAAAAAAAAGAACATCTGAAATAATTCTGTCTAAAACAGCAATACAGGCTATTTTATAACACTATTCATTGGGTCAGCTAAACAACAGTAAATAATACCTTCTTCATTTCTTTAATGGCTATATGATTATCAGCAATTCTTATATAAACAGGCAAAATAGTGAAGAGATTAAGTCATCTCTTTGAATTCAGGGTACATCAACAGGCAAGAAATGAAAGCAATTCCATATTTATTACCTAATAATGGAAGATAATCACCTGCGCTAAAAAAGCCAGTTCTGTTTGGCCTCCCCAGGTACTGATGCTTGGCCTTCAGTCATCCCTAAGAATGACCTAACTCCTCTGCAACTGATGCATCTTTTGTATTTTGTAAAGCCTGTTTTACCCGGAGTTGTTAAAATGTTTGCTCGGTAAGTATTATTCATACAGTCTATTTGAACGAAGCTCATAGAAATCCAGCCATGACATTTCCAAAGTACTACCCATCTCCTCATGACCCAAACAGCCGCCTCTCGGATGTAAATTGCTTGGCAACGTCATGTTATGTGTATAAACAGATGTCCTGTAAATTGTGTTAACCTGCAATTATAGAAATAAAAGTGCAAAAATCAAGCCTATGAGCATTCCAGTTCCTGATCATGCCTACCTCTGCACAGTGTAGAGCAGACACTTAAGTCTACATGGATAGTCAATTAATATTTAATATTAATTATGCCAATAATTAAAAACTTGTGTAATGCAAGTCATTATATTCAGTTACTGAAATAAGTTTTGAAATATTTCACTTATTCCTGAAACATTTTATTATAGATAATATCCATTGTTTGACTTGCCTTCTAAATCTAATCATACACAATCAAACAGAAAACTCCTAAAACACACACACAAAAAGAAAAACGATGATGCAAATTTTCCTTTTGTTGCAATAACAAAACCCTCTCTAAAGAAAACCACTACAGGTCTGTGCCAGAAGACAACTGAATCATTTGTAATTCACAGAGAAAATGTTTGTCTTTGCTTCTTTCACTCTTGAATAATTAAGTAATTCTTGGCATTTTCCAGATACTAGTTTGCTTTGCAACTTCCCTGGGATGTTCCACATGTGGTGACATCCTTATGAAAAACCACATGGCCATTATATAGTGGGATAAACCCTGTGGTCTGATAAGCAGGTGGATTTTAGCACATCTATCTCACAGTACTTTCTTGAGACACACAGGACTAACATAGAATTCTTAAATCCCTAAATCCAGACAACCCCATGATATAATCCTTTTTATAAACAGCTCAAGCAGTCTGTTAAAAGTAGAACTTTTTTACTTTTACTCCAATGGGAAGACTGTGACATAGTCTTGCTGCTTTGATCTTTAGGTGTTGAGTTTTTTTGTTTGTTTTTGCTAGTTTCCAGATTAAATCTGGTAAGAAAAATAATATTAAATTTTATTTACTAGCATGATTGGTTTTAGGTTAATAGGGTTTTTTTTCTTAATATTTATGTTAGTTTTCCTGTAGACAATAATCACACCCTCTTTCAGTCTGAATTTTCCTAAGCTAAACAAGTGGAATGAGGCGCTTTTGTCTTCCATTTTCAGATGAGTTCCTCATCCCTCAGACCATTCTAATATCTCTTTCTGTACAATTTCCTGTGAAAAACGCACCTTTACTCTCAGCCTGTGTTGCAGAGGACATACCACCCGTGCTTCTCTGTCACTTCGCCATCTGACAGGTGACACCTTCATGGCTGATGGAGTTAGGTTCATAGTCATCCTATAAGCCACTAATACTGCAGACCTTCCTCCAGCTAGTGTTCCCAGACCTTTATCACTTTTGTCGTTTCCAACTGATTAGGTCCATTTTACAGCAGAAATGTGTACTGTTGAACACTGTGTGCTTGAACTTGCACTTTAATCCCCAAATCTATGATCTCTTTCCTCAAGGCTGTGCAGTCAGTATAGTACCGTGATTATTATCAGTATTGACAATGCCTCCCGCCTTTGTATCATCAGCAAATCTCAGACTCTTTTTTTTGTGCTGATGAAGTAAATGCAGGTTAACGAAAAGCATCGTATAACCGGATCGTCACAGAACCAGTCCTTGGCAAATTCACTTTCGAACTTTCCTCTCATCTGATACTTTCGCTTTGATACCTCATCTTTTGCTATTCTTTCAACTAGCTGCTGTAGTTTCCAACCAAAAATCATCATGTAAATCACATCAAATGTTCCATGAAATTCAGACGCAGACGAATTACTGCATTTCCTTCAGACAGTTAGCATCATAACGAAAAAAGATTTTGGTTCATCTGGCTGTATGTCTTTCTGTCCAGCCCTGTTGCTTTTTCTTGTATTTGCCATTTACCTTGATGTTTTTAATTATTCTTTCAGAATAATGGATCACAGTCAGACTAATAGACCAAGGTCAGAAGTGATTTCCTGAACTGCTTTCCTTGGTCATCCCTCTTCTTAAATGCAGGTACTTTATTTGCTGGTTTTGACTCCTACAGTGTCACTCTCATTGTCGCACATCTGTTATAGAAACGTAAAAGCAGAACTGTGGTCCTCTCAGTCCTCCAGTCCTGCAGAAGGGCAGGAATGGGAACGTTATCCTCGGTCTGCAGATGTTGCGCTGCTCCAGCATTCCTCTTTCCATGTTTACCTTTCACCTGCTTTGCCACTTGCGTAAAGTCTCAAAGTAGCGAGGATTTCAGCACACACTCAGTACAAACTTCCAGTAGTTCTGTACTAATCTGAATGAAAATCGACTGATTTCAATAGTATTACTCAGGTGTCTACAGGTTAATGAGGCTTGTGCGCTTTTCTGGACGGGGACCTAAGGAGTCACAAGTTATCTTTGTGCGTCCTCGGTGCTGATGCCGGTATCTCAGTCCTGAACATGCCTCGTAAGTGCTGCTGCGACCACGAGCACCCCATGAGATCAGCTATTCCTTTTGCCTCCAGAACTTCAGCTTCTTTGCACATACAGCCCATGGACACGGCAACAGCCCCAGCCCACGCTCTGACGCCAGAACAGGCAGGGTCAGGTCTTTAGCAGTTGTAAGTGCTGCATAGATGAGATCTTAGGAGAGTGCTTTTGTGCTGCATAGTGTGAGTACAGGACTGACAGCCATACTAGCAAGGCAGAAGGGAATAAGTAGTGAAGATCACAGCCTCTGTGGGTTGGCTTAAGAAGGAATTTAAACATACATACAACTGCCTCTATTTAAGGTATACTAAGTATACCTGTTTGAATACTTCATTACAGACCTAGTTAATATGACATGAAACTTAATTTTTACATGTTAAAATAAGAAAAACTTTTTGACAGAACTATCCGTTCATCTGAACAGTTACCATTTCCTTTACGCATTCGTTGGAAGATGTTTCACCATGTCCTTTATGATTTATTTCTTTGAATCTTGACTGTTTAAACACTGTAAGATTTATTTCTTCAATATTATATTCCTCATAGAATTTTAATTGTAGAACAGTGGGAAAAGAGCTGGAGCAGAATAAAAACATATTGATTTAATTGAATTTTTATACCCATTTCAAATTATTTTACCTTTGGGGGTAAGTGTGTTTGGGGATGGTGAGGGGAATACAAGCCATAAATTCTACTTGATTGATCAGTAATAAAAATAAAATATCTCATTTAAAAATTTACAATTAAGCAGTGAAATGTTGAATGGCCATATTAGTTTGACAATAGGTGCCATGGGGCATATATAAAAGGGAGTAGTGACAGAGCAGCAAAAAAAAATAATTTTAGTCAAAGAACATTCTCCATTATCTCTAGAAAATATGGCTTTTTGGCCATACTTTTGGATTAATCTTCTTGCAAATGGAGCTTTGAAATCGATACATATTACCAACAGAGGTCTTTTCTAAGAGCACAATTGTAACAAGCTGAAGAAATCAGAGGATTTTCTTGTCAGGATTTACCCATCTTGAAGTATTTACTGTAAAAATTTCTGATAGAAAAGTATTTCTTAATAGTTTAATTTGAAAGTGTGGTGAAACCCTTTCATACTGGATGAGGTGCTACTCTAATGGGTGGTATATCACACAGGGTAAGTCATTAAAAAGTGAGACCTTTTGGAATGATATGAAGAGATCTGGAAATCTCATGGCTTCTTGCCTTCCTTCCACCTGCCCACTTCAGCACATTTATTTTTGGCTGGGCAAAGTTTACTAGAAATAATTCTTGATATTTTTATTACTGAAGCATTTGAAGTCCTTAGGCATGGCCTAGGTCCTTGGGCTTCTTGGTGCTGTACAGAGCAGTTTAAAAAGTTGGAGTACAACAAAAAATAGTGCTGTATTATTGGTCAGCTTGCCACCTCTACCACCCCAGCAGCCCAACAGCTTTTTCCTTGGCTTCTCAGCAAAGGAGAGTTTCAAAGAGGAACCTGATGGACATTTGCTGCTGCTGGGATAAGCAGGATGCTGAGACATCTGGAAGATGCTCCACAGCAGTTGCAGTGACCCTCTCATCGCAGGTTGCTGCCAGGGAAAGCATCCTCCCCCAGGCAGGTATGATGAGTAAAAGGAAGATAACTTGTGAAGTCTTTGACAGTGAGAGTTATATTTGAAGTAATCAAGACTGGGGAGCTGGCGGGGTCACACCTGGTGAGAGCTGACATACCAAAACCAACATGATAAATGTCCAGGAGGCTAATGGAGAAGAGAAGAAGAGATTTCGAAGAGGCCAAAGCCAAGTGCCATTTCATGCAACACAAAATTGCCAGTCTAGACAAGAATACTCATCTCTATTGAGAACCAAGCATTACAAATGGCAGAACAATTGAAATCTCAGTCTCATGAAAGAAAAAGTGTTCCTTCTCTTGGAAAGAGAAAGTTTTTGTGTGTTTATCTGGCTAGTGCTTAAAGCTAGTACAAGTGAGATAAACTTTCTCAGCTCTGATGTGTCTGAGCGAGGCTAATGCTTTCTGTCTCTTGTTTTGATCTGAAATAATGCCCTGAACCTAGCAAGATATATGGCACAGTTTTTCACACTGTTATATTTTTTAACAGGAGAGAAGAGTTGTGTTTCACATTTTTCTTTTACATTTCACTTAGAAAGATTCCTCTCTGCATCTGGTTTCCTTTATATTTCAACTCTTCCATCTGTTAAATGGCAAAAAAAATATTTATGTTAAGAGGCAATGGGCGGGTCTGCTAAATAGCTTGAAAATCAACAGTACCATGGATTTGATTTTCAGGCATGTCGAATAGCTCTGATTCCAAATGGCATTCATAGAACCAGAAGACATTCAACACTAAACATGGAGGTGTTTTTTCCTGGGTTAATACTTGTGGAAAAAAAGTGGATAATTTTAATTTTATAATTTCAAGTTTCTTCCTACATCTTCTAGCCATATTACGATTTTCAGACTCCTCATCTGAGTTATAGACCTATGGATCAAGATGTAGCCTGCATCCCAAGGAGCAACACTTGCTCCTGCACTTTAATCTGGGGCTGTTGGAGTTTTGCCAGTGACTTCACAGGTATCGTTTCCATTCATAATTAATAAGCAAACATTTCATACAGTGTTGTCAGTGGATAATATTATTATATTGTACATCATGTGTTTAAATCATAATAGACAAAGACTAATCCTTACTAGTGTCTTAGGAGATTTTGCAGACATCAAGCAGGCTGGAAGATGTATGAACATTATTTCTAAGAAAAAGATGAAAGTGTTTCACAGCATATTGATCTGTGCCTGAACATGAATGATTAATATACTTTTGATCCAGCTTCAGCTGGACTTCTTTAGATAACAGCCAAGAAGCAGTCTGTGAGCTCATATCTCTTATCTATTGATAGATCGATAGACAGCTATATATATATATTTTTTTTATATATATATTTACCTTCATGATATGTCAGGTCTTGCATTATAAATCAAGCCTTTGCAAAATGGAAGGTATAGAGATGCCATAATTTCTAATGTATGTTTTTTAGCATCTATTAATTTTTATTTTCAGTGTGAATCTCTTTCCATCCTTTCTCATTTTTGACAGAATCACTTGATAGATACTATCATTTCCCGAGTTTTCCTCTATATTGAAGAACTGTCAATGATACCTGAGATGTATGATGGAAAGAATGCCATCTCCCTGTTACTCTGCTTAAAATAGGCCCTTATTAATGGGTTGGTTTTTTAAAATCTCCTTTTCCTTCTAATGTAAGTCAAAACAAATAAAATCTTGAAGTTAACTCAGAAGTTGAAACAATGAAAAAATGCAAGGCATTTTCTTGCAACGCAACACGGACTTGTCTCAGTGTCTGAACTGAGCATCGGAGACTTCATGTTTCTGGGGAGAAGGAAGAGTAAAATCAGTACATCTCAAACGGCGGCACTTGAAATTGATATGTTAAGTAATGTAAGTTGCTACATTAATCATCTTTTCTGGCAATTTGCATGGGATTTTTGTATTTATTTCCTCACAGCGTATCTTCCAAAGAATCCTTTTTCCTATGCTATCATTTCTGACAAGTGAACCTCACTATGTCAACAGAATAATTCTGCTTTCATTGCTATGCACACTAGGTTGCTTTTAATGCCTAGATTATGTTTCTAGTCTAATATCTAGGAAAATAAGAACTGTTTTGAGAAGCTTTCAAAATAAGTTTGAAGTCTTGTATCTAACTCAAACTGCAAAGACTGTGTTGGTGGGTTTTTAAGGAATGACACTTAGCAACTGAATACCCTTATAGCTTCCCAGAAGTCTTGCACATTGTTATACATCTTGCTTCATAATGGTGCTGGGAAAACATTAAGTCAAAATGATTATAAATATGTGATCCGAGTAATTTGATATGTCAGTTTCAAATATTACTGGTCTGTCATATCCTGGATGAAGCTGCTGCTTTTTTGGAGCACTTACATTTCTATTGCAATAATCCACTGCAAGCCAATAACAAAAGGCAAGTAAATATGGAAATTATGTTGCTTGAGGAATACCTGCCATACTCAGTACAGTGATAACCAGCTCGGACAAGAGGAATTCAAGTGAAGAAAAAGCTAATTCTGTTTCCTTGCTTTTAAAAAAGGAGAAAGAAAAGGGTGAAAACTAACTTGGTTTGGTGACATACAGTGCATATATGCAGAAATCCTGTGGTGCAAAGTGATGGAAGACCCAAAGGCTCCCCCGTTACTGAGATCTGCAGTACCTTTAGGGTGCTGCGGTGTAAATTCAGCCTACATGTAACATGAATAAAGTTATGGCAAGTTACCAGGAAGATCTGGGCCTGCTACAAACTTGTGGCTGGGATATTTTTCTACTGCAAGCTCTCCCTGTCTGCACTCCAAGCTGGCCAGCCCCAAATTAGCTGCATTTCAGAAATCATTACCCCTGACTGTGCTTAAGTGAATCTATCCGCGCTCCAGGGGTGGCTCAGAGGGGTGTCACACAGGTGCCTTTCCACACACACGCACAGAGCATGGGGATTTGGTTGTGTGTGTTTTCTCCCAGGTGCCACCAGTGCGAACACATCCTGCTGCTGCACTGGCCCTCCTCACCTGAGCCCCTGCTTCAACAAGTGACATCGCTTTGATTTTCTTCCTCTGCTTCAGAAACACACTCGGTTTGGCCTCATGACAGAAGAAATTATATTGCCTGGACGTAGGAAGGTCCAGGACAATTGCACGGCTCATATTATGAAGAGGAAAGCGCTGCCCGCTCTTTCTGGCGCGTCCTTGCTTCGACCTGCAAGGTGCTGAAAACTGAGGCCCTACCCAGCAAAATGCTTCAAAGCTGCTGGCTTGCTGGGGGTCTTTGGGACAGAGAGACAAAAAGTTAAGCTTATTCATGGTAATATCATTCATGTTCACTGTACCTACAACCTCAAATGGGAATTAATCACTTCTCCTTTTTTCATGGTTGTGCGTCACGCATCAGAATAAATCCAATGTGAAGTGAGGCAGCTGACAGCTTGATGCCAGTATCGCAAATAAGGCTGCAGATGCATTCAGCTTAAAATGCTGGGATTTTTTTTTTAATCGGAGGTATTTGAGTTTAATTCTCAAGAAAATGAAATTAAAATTATCCCCCAGCGTCACTGATCAGTTTAATAACAAGACAAGGCATGAATTACTTGTATTTTCTTCCAGGGGCTTTCTGTCAGATCAAACGGTTAAACTTGGGCTCTGAATAGCTATCTGTCTGTCTGTCTATACATCAGTCCTTTGGCCTGTTTCATAAAGCAACAAGGTGGACATTTCTTGAACATTTCTTGGACATACGCGCACAATAATTCATGAGTGCTAGTTTTTCAAGAAAGAGATTGCTCCTAGAGGCAGTTACACAAAGAGAAATGTAGCCACAAGGGAGGTGTGGAGTAAACAGACATTTCACAGAAGTGGCTGTCTCTTGTCTTCCTTGAGTTCCTTGGGTTGGAAACATAAATCCACTGGGATTATATAATTTCATAGCTCAGAAATTAATGTGCCACATTTCATCAGGGCCTGTGACTGCTTCACTGCAGAATGCTTTTCTCAACCCACGAGCTTTACTTTTTTTTTCCGATTTTCTCCCCCATCCCGCTGGGTGGGGGGGAGTGAGTGAGCGGCTGCGTGGGGCTGAGTTGCTGGCTGGGGTTAAACCACGACAGTCATTAGCCAAAGCTGTTGACTTGTCTGACCCCTATATACCACTAACTGTAAACTGCAGGTTTCCAGTGGATTCCAATAATTGTGTGGAAAGAGCCATCGTTCTTGCTAGCTATAAATACGCTAATAACCCTCCTTATTGAGCACAGATGCAAGCTATAGTTTGCTGATCTGAATGCACATTCTCATTGTATTCTCATGTAAATGAACACAGCATATAGATGAGACAAAAACCTACGGAGTGGGAAGAGGAGTATGTGGTGGAAGAAACAGAAGAAACTCTGGAAGTTAGTCTCAACTGTAATATATCAGTAATTAGCTCACAAGAACACTGCAGAGGGCGGGCAGCTTTTGGTAAAGAGTTTGTGCAGGCTTTGCTCATCAACTATAAAGAAATGGTATTCAGAAAGGTTTTCTGTTATTTTTAAATAAATTACTAAAGATCCTTCATGGTAATTTATTCAGGTTTTCATTATGTTCTCTATTATAAAAATATGCACATTAAGGAGCCTGTAAGTGCTTTTGTTCACTATGTCATTTCAGGAAGGGATGTCTTGAGGTTGTGCCAACTGACTTCACTGCCTCCACGCCGAAACGAATGTTCAAATATCTTCACTGGAAATCAGTGAAACCTTTCTTTTGGCATTTTATTGTTCATTCTGTTTTGATGCATCAAAACGGTGTATGTGATGGTGATACTTCAGCATGACATTTTAAGCCTGATTCTCTGCTTACACGTACACAGTTCTTCCTTGAGAGCTGAAACTGCAGGCGAGGAAGTTATTAAAAAAGCTAAGTAAAAATATCTTATTTGGAGGAGTGATTCCACTTTTTTAATCTGTAAGGGTCCATAGTTCATGGTCTGTCTTTGGAAAAGTTATATGATGTTTGCTTAGCTTATGCAGCTGGTGGCATTTACACTCTGCTGCCTTGAGGCAAGGGACTCCATGCCTCAGATGGGTTTTACCTAGTCTCCTTTTCTGCAGGCCAGGTGCCTGCTGTGGTGCTGCAGGACCAGCCTGTTTCCAGCCAGAAGGCGGAGGAAGAGGAAGGCTTAAGGCTACGTCTTGCAGAACCAGCTTGCGGGGAGCTGGTATAAGCCAAACACAGGTAGTGTGTGTGACTAAAATGACCTTACCCCATTGAAGGCTGAATGCGCAAGCTGAGGGCATTACTGCAAATTTGCAGACAATGTTTGGATGTATCTTGTTGCGATAGTTGTAAATAAAGATGATGAGACAGTCCTGTAGGTATTAGGACTGATATATTGCAATGGTTTACTTAATTTCCTTAATACAAAAATAAAAGAAGAGTGAGATGTACAAAATGATCGAAATGTGCTGTGAAGGCTTTTATGACAGCATTGTGATCATGCTCACACGAGAAACCACAAATTCAAAACAGAAAGAGCAAAATATAATTATGAAGGTGGCATTTGTATCTACAGCTCTGCACTCTGCATGCTGTCCTTATAAATCTTAAAAGTTATCTGCCTGCTGCTAAAGCTATTAAACAGTTTGAATACTTACAGGGACAGAAATACAAACACTACTTTCTTCTTCATGGCAGTGCTTTATATTTGTTCTTTGCTGTTTCGCTTTAGTGCAGTAAGCTGTCTATACTTAAAGTACCATCCACCCACTGTGTATGGGAACTGCAGCTGAGAGGTATATCTTGAAAGGTGCCATTCAGCTAAGCCAGCCATGTGTTAATCAAGTTTTCTATACAACACCTAAAAATCTCTTCGGGTATTTTCATGTAATTTCACCCTGATGAGTTTTCGAGCTCAGATAGATGACGGCCACTCCTGCTGTGTGCAATGGGAACGCTTTGTGTTGGAGGCACGTGAGGCTGATGCTCCAAAATTCTCATCTGCAGGCTTAAAATAAGCTAAGACAAATGCCAGGGATCTGTCCGCGTCCTCAGAGAGCATGTCGGCACACACACAGAGGCTCTCCCATCAGTACCACAGGGCTGAACCCTTTCAAGTTTGAGCTTACTGCATGCCAGATAGTTCTGGAAAGTTTTCTTTAGGCACCAAGCTCTGCATCACATGTCAGCATTTCTGACAGACATGAGGCTCCTACCGTGCTTGTGAAGCTTTAATAATGTTTGCAATATACTTCAGACCCCTCAGAATAAAACAAAAGCTATTGTTTTTAAATAATTCCCTATCATCCAGTTCAATCCTTTGAAAAATCACCTGGGAAGGTCTCCATCTGGCAACCACCCACTAATTCAAGACTTATATGTATTATCCACCTTTATTTAAAATCAAAACTCTCTCTTTTGCTGTAATATGGGTAATTATATTATCTGCATAGTATATTATATGGAAACAGCTTTTCCTACAGAAATATCTCTTCCAAGGCATTACTTCCCCAGGACTAATATGAATCCTTCTTTTTTATTCCCCTTTCTCCTTTTCTTGTATTAGTAAACAGTTGATTGAATTCAGAAGCTGAAAAATGCAACTAACATCCTTACCCCAGACCCCCAACGCATTTATTTCTGTCACATGCAAAGGGATCTTTTCCAATCAATGTCTTCTCTATTTTCAAGGAGCAATAATCCTTGTTACTTTGCTGTCAGGCTTGAGTACCTAGTCTGAAAGGGATCTGAGAATACAATGATATTTTAGTATTCTTGCATGCGGGGAGAAAGCACTTTTGAGTTTCATGCGGATGCAGCATCGTGGTTGCCCCCCACTCCCCAACAAAGTAAGCAAGAACTGAACCCAGGGTCCCAGCATCCTCGTCCTTGCTAGAGGAGGCTGAAGAGCGCATTTGTGACTTCTTCCTTTTTTTCCTCCAGTGTTTTCTCTAAAGTACTTCCTCCTCTGTGAAGAAGTTATTTTTACTTGACATACCCTTTATAAACATTCCCTGAGGACTCTCAGCTAAAATTGGTAGTTTAGACAGCTTTTTCCTGTTGTGATATTTAACCTTCTTACTTGCCTAACTTGGTGGCAAAGCTGTTATTTTCAGCTTATCAGACAAGTTTTTGGTTTTGTCTTCTTTTGCCCTTTTTTTTTTTTTAAAAATAGAGCCATGTTGCAGCCTTCATAATTAATTACAGGCACAAATCCTTTCCAGTTCAGCCAAATTCCATTATAAACCTTATGTTTAGCTCCTCATAACTTTATTTACAAAAATTGATCTGCCTTGAAAATTTCCCAGGTTTATTTTTTAAGACAAAGAGCATTTTAAAGAGCATTATGAGAAAAAAAAAATGTTGAAATGGTTCTCTATTTTTATATAAGTATCTGAATTTAAATTGTGCAACTGCAATTCTACTGCTTTTAAAAAGGTTTTAGTTTTGCACAGAAAGTGAATAATGAAATTTAAAATGAGAAATTATGGAATAAGACTAAGCATTTTCTGCGAAATGAAGGACGGAAAAGCCATTTATAAGTTTGAATTACTTTAAAGGTACCTGGTTTGCTCAGCTAAACTACTAAATTTGTTGTCCCTCTTCAAACCCCTCAGCCTGAGATTTCATACCTGTAAGTGGTTGCTGGACTGCAGCACTTTGAATTTTTGACTTAATGGTGGACTGGACTCCCTGCACTGGAAATTGTTATGTGCAGTTGGGATGGGAGAACAACCTTTTAAGGAAAGAAAAAATTTTTTAATTATTTTTTTTTTTATAATCCAGAATAGTCCAGGCAATATGCCTGAACTGGTGTTTGTAGAGTGAGTTAGTGATTTGCTTTATGTTTAGGTAGGCAGGTATAAAATAAATGTGTGTCAGTTTGCAGACCATAAGGCAAGTAAGCAGTGCTGAAGCTGCTGAGTGGACCTTGGGTTTTTTTCTAGAGGAGTAAGTGTAATGTTTTATCTGCATGCATGGATTCAAAAGTTTGATGGTCTCTGAGAATCTTGACCTAGAAATTTAAAAACTATGCCACTTTAGAAATGTAAATAGCAAACTTTAAAATTCCACAGTATACTTATTTTTAGCCTGTTGTTTCACAGTGCAAGTGGCAAGGTCACCTTTTAAAGTACAGATACAGCTCTTGTACCAACTCCCCTCTCATTCCCCAAAACATCCCTTTCCATTTAGCGGAGAATTTGCTGAAATGTGGGCAAGTTAAGTCAAGCACAGAGATTTGCCCAAGAAGCAGGCAGCCCTGAGCATGGATCGACACTATTCACACCTATTCAAACAAGTAGGAAAAAAAAGGGCACGAGTGTGATTCCTTTGAGTGCAACAGGGCATGAAAAAATATTTCTGTTCAGAACAGAGCTTCCTACTGTGAGTGTGTGTGTGTTTGCAAAATCTGATTGGTTCTTGTAAAAACAAAGGGGAAAAAAACCAACACACTTCTGTAGCATTGTCAGGACTTTTAAAAAATACATTTCAAATCTAAGGAAAATAAGTAATTTCATTGTGTTCTATTTCTTGAGATAATGTAATGTAATAGCTGTAGAAATGCAAGTTTCATTTTGATATATGCTGTCTTAAAAATGTGCCCAACCACCTAAGTAGCAATATTTGTATTAAATGATGCATACTTAAGACTGTAATGTTTAACAGGATATCATGAGGTGTTGTACCAGAAGGTAAAATACAGTGAAATAACATTGGTTCTTTTAACAAATCAATTTAAACAGAATTTCTAGAAACATAAAACTGCCAACATTATTTTTATGTAATATATTTATTTTAGCTACCAATATATAGATACATATGACGTGGAACAATAAAACTTCTGGGGGAAAAATGTATCCTCTTAGCTAAAAGTAAAATGGTACTACTATCATTATTACTGCGCCCATTGTCAATCATTACTATCTGATGTTGGAGATGGATGGTGAAAAAGTCCAGACAACAATCTCTGAGGACTGAGACTGGAAAACTCCTATTAAAATAAGACAGGAAAAAGGAAAAAGAAATCTTCTTTGGGTAGCAACTAGATTTTTTAACAGAAATGTTCTTTTGACAGAAAAGTCTTCACCAGCTGAACAAGAGAATTAATATGAATGTCCATGGTCTGGCCATATCTGTTAAATTGATTGGACTTTCAAAGTTATGGGTTGGATGTCAGATTATAGAAAACAGAAAAAGAGGACAATTTTCACAATTTTATCCTCTTTTCTCTTTCATATCTATAATCTAGTCCCTCTTCCATCTGCAATGGATGGATACTAAGCCTTTATTCTCATGGAAAGGAGTGTCTTGATTTTCAGGCACTTCCCAAAGATTGCCTTCAACAGGGAATGCTGGTCCTGGTCCTGCAGATACACACCTGAACATAGATATTCAGCCTGACTCTCGAGCTTCATTTCATCTGCCAGCACATCAGATTCTTCCTCCACACGGTGCCATGCCAAGTGACTCGGTCAGAGCTGTGCGGCGGCTGCTGCAACAAATCTCACCCCAGGGCTGGGGCAGCTGCGGGGGCTGGCCATGCATGGGTGCTTGAGATACAACCCAAGCAATTCCACTTCTTTCCCCTCTCCCACATATGCAGCCATACGGAGATTTTGGTCTGTGGCTCGTCCATGATTTAATAGCTTGGCAGGAGGCAAGTTAGCAATTATTTCTAAGCAGAGAAGATCCAGGGCTTCTTTGAGAGGGGCATTTTCATCTTGAAACCCAAGCTATTTAAAAGGGTTAAACAACTTTGTTGTCTTCCACCCCCCCGCCCCATTTCTCCACATTATGCTATGAAAGACTAACAAGGAAAATTAATAATATATAAAAATGGCCCTGTGTCAAAACCCACAGTCTTTCACTGGCGTTTGACCCTGCAGTAGGAGCAATCTGTGATGGATGGTGTGTAGGGAGAGTCACGCAGGAACTGTCAGCAAAGGACCGACTTAAATTTTCCTTGCCAGTTTTCAAAATTACTTACAAGAAAGCAAGGAAGGGATAGTAGATACAGTGCAACGTATGTATATATAGATAGTATATACAAATGTACTATATGATAATTGAAGAGTTTGCAATTTGCATTGTAACTTTTCTGCATAAATTGTTCTGCACATGAACGGTGGTGGTTTTTTTTCCCTCCTGACAGCCAGGCTACTAAATAAAGACTGTCTTGGACTTACTGAAGCCAACTGAAACTAGGATACCTGAAACGGCACAGCACAGCAGTGTCCTTGAAATGCGTGCAGGCCTCTTTAACCTGCAGTAGTAAATGGACTGCTCTAATTGCTATTGTCAAAGTTTGCTAATCCTTACTTATGCTGAGTGGTATCTTTTTCTGTGAATCGTCACACTGAATTTAAACAGGAACTTCCGCAGAGTAATGACAGAAGAAGTGATGAGAAATGTAGCAGAGAAGTGAGAATGCCATACAGCAAAGCACAAGGCAGTAGACATGGAGATATCTATGGTGCCCAAGATGTGTAAAGATACACTGCGACCATTTACAGCGGTAACTAAAAACTACACCACATACAACTCAAAACAGGGTAAGAAAAGCTGTCCTTGTGAGGGTTTTACAGTCTGAGTGCATAAGGACCAAAATAACAGAGAGCTGCTTCTGCGGCTGGGGACCATGGCAGGTATCAGGGAGCCTGTATGAGGGACGAGCCCTGGGAGTCCTCTCAGCAAGAGAGGGCATTACTGTTAGCCCTTAGATCTGCAGTGTTTTCCTCATCTTCTTTGCCTTGAGAACAAAAGACTCAGCCAGACTCTTGTGGAAGAATCTTTAATGGGAAAAGAAAACAAACTGATTTTCAAATCCCAGCTTTAAGTTGTGGAGGTGGAAGTCAAAACAAAGACATCAACCTTAGCCTGTACTTCTGACATTTAAACTAAGCAGGTTTGACCTGCCACTGCTAGGAAGGAATAAACAAAGCAACCCGTGAGATTAGCCTCAGAGCCATTTTTGTGATCTTACCTGATCTTTACCTGAAAAGCAACAAATCTGCCACTCCTCTTTTCCGTAGCAGAACAGATGGAAATATCAGCTCCAGTTGTACTATCCAGTAAGAGTTTCATTTCCATTTCTATTAATACGACAATGCTTCAACACCTTTTCAATATTAAAGCCTTATTGTTAAAGAAAAATATTTAACCAGTTTTAGTAATTTACAAGCATGTTATTTGAATTTGCCATGGCAACAGGGAACTTTGCTAAGCTATTTTGTTCCTATGTTTGTGTGTACCTATGAAGCCAACAGAGCAATACTGAAGCTTTTCCAAGTCCAAGTATCCTTCCTTTTTTTTTTCTTTTTTTTTTTTTTACTACTGAGGTACAACTAAACAGAACATCTTCAGAAAGTGAAAAGAATGAAAACGAGGGGTGATAAATATGGGAAGAGTAGACTGATGAGAAATAGAAAATTTGCCATTAGCTTTGGGTTGCATTTCACTGTTATTAACATATCTCAAGATGGTAAACTATTGAGCTGGCCCAGAAAATTTGGTGTACAGTTCTTCTCTACAACAAAACATACCCTACTCAACAACTCCCCGGTTTCTCTAAGTGTGTAGTGTGGTCATTGCTTCTGGGAAACTATCAAGAGGACAGTGAAGTGGAAGAAAAGACTCCCACCGGCTGTTGAGATTCAGAGCAAGCAGGAAGAGATTTTATAAACTCATAGGGACAAAAAATACACTTCTAGAGCTCCTTATAATTGCCAGAGTAGTAATATCGCAGCAAGAAGAAAATATTTATGGTTCCTGAAGGCTGTAACTTTGCAAAGTTTAATACCTCCTTGGAAAGATAGCTTTGGTGACTAGAACAGTTCCTTCGGCTATCTGGAGGGCTGTGCTGTTCTTGATGCTAAGTAACACTTGAATGACACCCAGGACAGGTAAAATCAGTTTGCTTGCTTCCTTTTGCCACTGTTCTTCCTTCCTTCTTCAGAGTCAAATGCCATTCACTTGCAGAGGAGCTAACGGAGCTAGGTTTTGTTTCTTTGTGAGCCTGAAGTTTACTTACCACCACACACTGATTCCCAGTACTGGAGAAGAGCAGGAAACTGGGTTAAATGAAGCCCATTGACCTGAAATTACTTCGCATCAAAAAGATCTGATTTTACAGTGACTGTGAAGTTTTGCAGTCCAAGTCTCTTAGTCTTTTTAAATGCTCTCCTCCCTCAGGGTCTGTGGATCTGTGCAGACCCCAGAAACTGGCTTGGTCGATCCCACAGTCACTAAGGTGTTAGGACCATTTTACTAAATGCACAGGGAAACTGGTGAAAACAATATACCGAGTGTTGACAAATAAACAAAACAACCAGCATGACATGGAAAAACAGCACTTGTCCTTTGTGAATTGTTTTAAATTTTTTTTAACAGGCTTGGCTTGCAGGAGAAACGGGCAGGAGCTATTCAGATGAGGCTGTGAGTTCTAAGAAGACAGAGTATCTTCAGCTTTCATTAGTTTCCTGACTGCACTGAGGATTTTTCCTTATGCATAGAAAAGGCAACGTCATTTATCCTTGACTGAGAATCACTGATACATTTTAACAATGGAATTAGCTATTCACTGCATTACAATGACTTGCTTTCTGTAATTTGCCATTAATATGCTTCTACCTGAACAGTGCAAAATGTGAATTAAATTGCCACAGGGAAAAATGATGAACCTACTCTTTGATTTCATCTAAAAGCAGACAGTTATAGTCTCTTTGCTCATAATATGTTCATCCCTCTCTTCCCAACAATTTCACTTTAACTTGTCTGTTTTCTTTTTAAGTCATGAAAAAGGGCAGCGTGCAATGTGACTATATTTTTACCTTTTAAATTAATAATTTATAAATATTTAAAGATTTAATTATATGTTTATATAATTGTATTATATGTAGTTATACAGTAATTGAAAATTAAAATATAATTTCATAATTATAATTTAAAAGTGGTAATAAAAATTACCACTGGTTTATAATCAAGTCTCCCCCCCCCTGCCCCGTCCCCATAATGAAAGAGTTAGGACAACATTAGGGATTCAGTTGAAGCTCACAAAAAAAAAAGGGAGATCACGCTGAAAAGCCTTTTTTAACATATTGTCTAGTCCAAAGCATATCTCTGGCATACGTCTAATACTTTACCTCCATAGATGGTGGTGCTTCCAAGGATATACACCCTTTGCTACAGTCTAACAAAGCACAGATAAACTTTGCTGCTTCTCATAGCTGGTCTCTGTCCTCGTGAAAGATGACTGTCTAAGCTATTTAAATGGGAAAATATTCTTGTATCTGTGACTCCACCAGCTGTCTGCCTCATCTCTGAAACAAAGGAAAGAGAATATTTCATGGTAAATTGTAAAACGCAAATGTTCAAAATATGTTCTTTGAGTAAGGCAACCTACATTGATGATGTTTTATGCATAAAGTTTTTTTCCTCTCTCTCCCAAACTGTTATTTGTTAGACATTTGTAAAGATCTGAGGCCTTAGACACCTTTTTATGTGATATTTTTATGTGCATTGCTAAGTGGTCTGGCTGGAAAACAAGATTATGTGATCTGTATTGCGTTTTTGGTACCATCCTTACAGTCATAAATTCAGCTTATTTGTGATAAGAGCAAAGGTTTTGGTAACACACTTCAAGAGAGAAAATAGCTAACGTTTCCCCGTCACCTGGCACCAAACTATTCCTGTCTCAAATCTAATAGTGCTCTAGTTTTCATTGATAAGCATTGTTACAGGTAGGAGCGGAGCAGGAACAGAGCCCAAAGGAGAGCTCTAGACATACGTATGGTTTTTCCTGCTATTTGGGGGGGGGTGGTTGAAGTGGTGGTGGAGTTTCTTATTGCTGGAATAAGTCCCTTGCCTAATGCAAATGCCCGCAGCCTCTCCCCCGGGCAGCAGTGCAGTGCTTGGCTTCTCAGGGCCACGGCAGGATGGGCGGCAGAACCCACACCCGTTGCCCTCGACAGCTGCTTACTTTATCACTGACTACAACTGGCTCTAGGTGTATGTATTTAACTTAAAGAAGAATTTAGGGACATCTCCCACGTGTCTTTAGTAGCACCTAAAAGATGCATAGTTTTCATAGTTAAATAAGCTAATGCTGAAAAGACCTAATAAATAATCATCCTTGCTGCAAACACAGGGCAGACTGGGTTACAAGTGTGTCCTAACACATTCTGGCTTTCTCATGATCTTCGTGGACATTAGTGCTCGCTCTATAAATAATTTCTTCTCGCTCCAACTTCTGCTTAACAGGACACATACCTTTTCCATCCTTTTCTGTCCTGCAGTGAGGCAAATATTTTTCTGGTGATGGACAACATCACATTGGAATAAATTCCTATATATTTTTTATTATTATTTCTTGCTTTTTATCTGCTCCTTTTGGAATGCAGCACACAGAGCGGGCATGGTAAGTAAGTCACTTTTATCAGTGAACATTCCCCCATATTAAATCTCTCATTCATTCTGGAATCTACAGGCAGCTTAAAATATGCCTCATGTCAGTGCCGTCACAGCCTGGAGACACACTGCAAAGCCGGAAAGAGATTGACTTTTTGATAGCTATCTGTGATAACAGTATAGAAGGAGTGTCAGTCATACTCCCCACATCTGCTATAGCTAGGGAAGAAACACAGCCTAATCATTTTTATGGATAGCGTGAGTATATTGGGCAGAACCCCAGCTGATGAGCAAATGTGATGATATCGCTCTCTTTCTCTCAATATATATTCATAATATATTATTCTAAATATCCTGTTGTCTAAAACCATTGCAGCCCATACAGGCAATTTTTTCCCCCTAAGTATCTGAGGATCATCACTGGCCTTTCACATAACTACTGAAAAGGTACCCTCTTCAGGTCACATAGCGACTCTTCCTTTGCCCCATGGAGTACTAAATGTCTGCGGTTTCACAGGTCCTGCACCTTTGCATGGGGAACTGTCAAGTCTTTGAACCTCAGCAGTGGAAAACACATCAAGAAGAGCATTTTGACTCTCCTCTTGATTCTGTATCTGCTAATATTTACTCAGACAAGCACAGAGAGGCCTTACCTTCCATTGCAGCTGAATCAAACCACAACACTGTGCTGTGTTTCATCTCCCTTGTGGCCTCTGTCTATACATAGGCATGTTTTGTTATCTAGTACTAAATGCCCTTCAAAACATAACTCCCTTGCCTGCCTTTCTACCCAGATGTGTGTGTTAGTAGTCATTTTACCAAGGGCAGGAGAGAGAGGAAGCAGACCTCTTCCTTTTGCTTTTTGGTCGGTGCACTACTCTCCACATTTGCTTACTTTAGTTGTGTCCCTCACTATCACAGCAAACTCCTGACCGTGCATATCCATTTCTCCAGAGCTCACTGACACATACCTTGCCCCATGGAGTACACAGTGCCATGAGTCACTCTCTTTTGGTCACTTGCTGCAAAACACTTGTAAACCATTCTGTAGCAGCAGATTGCATAAACTACGCAATTTTTCCCTGCATCTATTAATCGAAGAGGAAAAAAATCTGCTGCCAAATGCTTAACCACTGTAAATCAACAGGGTTCCACTGATTTAAATGGAGGTTTGATCACATCTCACATCTGAAGGCTGATTATCTTGCTGGTGGTCCATCACACAAAACCTTAGCAATTACCTTACGCAAGAATTTTTCAACTTCATTTTCATTGCTAATGGAATATGGCAAGCTTTTGCTTCTAGGAGGTCCTCACATGAATCTGGATTTGAAATATATTTCTCTGGCTTTCAGTGTTCAGATTTATTAGAAACAGTTTGATGTATCCCTAAACATAATAGCAGTTTCTTATCCAAAATACTGATTTTTATGACATACCAAGGCTGTCACTAGCAGATCTCTAACCATTTTGTAATTTCATTCAGGTTTAAATTTGCCTTTGTTATTAACTACAGGGTGCATAAATTCACTAGGATCCTTTAAAGACCGTAAGTACAGATTCTATGAATCCATTCTTTAATTGGAGCATCTCTTGAGCATGTGCCCTGTAAAAAAAAAACAAAATGAGGTGTCAATATTTTGACATAATCCATTTTTGTCTAATATTTCTAATTTCCTGATTAGCTTTCCTTTAGCTTTGTGAAATACCTCTAATTTTTAGTGCAGTACCTCTTACTGATGTCATTATCTCAGACAAATAGTTTTGATACAAGCCAGAGAACAGAGCTTCTTTAAAGCCTGGCCATTTTATGTGGTAGGATGGTAGGATGCTCTCACAGTATGTTTGTTCGGCAGTGACTAAGGTTAACCTCAGACAGCTGTTTGGTACAATATAGACAATTTTGACCAATACAGAAAGGAACTTTTCCTTCCCCCTCATCAGAATGTCTCAGGGAGAAAAGTAATGAATTCACTCAACAGCTCAAAGCAAGACTCAGCTTATTAGAAATTTTTTAATACTCTCTCTTCTTGCCAGTAATAGTTTCTGATATTATTATTAGTAAGTTTCACACACAACAAAATTATGTGTCGTTTAATGACACGGATGACCAGAATGGCTAAAATTGACTTGACCATCTTCTGTAATGACTATCATGCTCCTGAACTGTTTTGACAGAGGAAGAAGTCAATTATGATAGTCATTACAGAAGCTGGTTAGCTAATTCTAAGATGCTTTTTGCACTCTTTTACCTCCTCTGTGGAACAAACTGGCTGTGTATCTGCCTTCAGTGGATGCTGGCTGCAGGGAGATCCTGTACGGGCAAAGGCCAGAGAAGTCTTCTCCTATTTGCCATATTGACTAACTCAATGAATCAGAAATGCAGAGTCTGATTGATTTTTGAACTTCTAAAAGCTTTCCATGGGAAATGATCATTGAAGGTTCATACCCACCATCAGGAGGTTAGCTTTTCGTGCTACTTGTCCTGCTTCAACCAGGTGCAACTAGTCACAAGACTTCTAGACATACCTTGAATGAAATCTGTTAGTACTTGGCTAGCCCAAACTGGTATGGTCTTTGAAAAGGTTACTTTTTCTGATGATATTCAATCAGATGGAGAATAGGGGTCTTCCTAAACAATTAAGTAGTAACAGATACTTTTAAAAATAATGTTGTCTTCTGTAACATGTGGAAAGAAATACAATTGAGAGGAAAACAATGATACTGTAATCAGTTAGTGGATATATTCACTATGACCTCTGAACAAACCATATTAGTATTACTAAACACTAACTCTTTATTCCAATATTTGAAATGGCTTAGCCAAAGTGCTGGGAGAAATGATTTATTGGTCTTACCCTACACCTTCTGAATAGGAGCTGCCATGAAGTCTTGGCAACCCAAGATCTGTTAGAGTGCTCCATTTTATCTTAGCCTTTTAAGGGAAAGTAAACAAGAGAAAGGAAAAGAGAAGGAAGTGTATGGAATGTCTTTTAAAGAGGTTTCTATAAGGCTTAGGATCTCTTTCATTTCCATATTCCTACTGCAATATTTTTTAAAGTTTTCAGTGTTAAAAATTGGAGGAAAAAATATACCAGTGTGGCTGGGGAGAATATATGTTATTAAGATTCTGAACTAGCAACAAACACATCACAGTAACACTTTCATCTGCTTATGTGAAAAACATCTGTGGCTTCTTGGCAGTGGAGGTAGATGCAGTATGGAAGGCCTCCAAGTTCAAAGGTGGCCTTTTGTTTTTCCTTCTTATTCTTCACTTATTTTTCCATTCTTGTTCTTCTCATTCATAATTTTTTCATGGACACTTCCCTTCCTGTGATTATACTGGTGGCTTCAAGAGGCAATCGTGAAAACCAAGCAACTGGTTTGGGGGGAGGTAAAGCACTTGCAGAGGTAAAAAGCTGGGTAAAAGGGAGAATACAAGAAGTGGGAATACAAGAAGTGCATCGTGGCAAAGGACTGACAATGGAGTATCACAGACACCAGGCAGGGGTCTAATGGGGTTCACAGCTCTTTGGGAAAATAAGTATGTAAAAGCAAGAGACCACTGAGAAATTCCTGGGGGAACTCATGAAGATACTTCTTTTCAGTAAATGTAGGTATGGGAACTTTTTGTTGAGAAGTACTATTTAGTGCATGAATACAGGAATTAATAATTTATTCAGTTTGCTAGCTTTTTTCAGTAAAAAACAGTCCAAGAAAAGACAGAATTATTGTGCATAAAGTGTCATAGCATAATTAAGTTTGGAGGGGAACTCAGGAGGGGGACTTGTGCAATGTCCTTGGCCAAGTAGGGTCAGTTATGAGATAAAACCAGGTTGTTCAGGGCTTTATCCAGGTGGGGCTTGTCTTCCTTGGAGTCAAGGCAAGATACTCACTGACTTCAACAAGACTGAGATTTCAGCTGAGGCCAGTAATTCTGTAATTTAAAAAACCTACTAGGCAAGATAGACTTTGAAAAACACCTGCTTCCAAAATGAAATGGTAAATGTGACCGTAATATAAAATTTATGGTTTAGTTTCTCTTTAATATGAATTATTTGAAAAAAATACTATAATTTTATCTTATTAGACATAATTGATCTCTGTCACATAGGAATATATGGTAATCTACCTTTGTCAGTTGTAACTAAATACAAGATCTGAAATTTCTTTGTAGCATTTTCCAAGGCTTTTCAGAATATAACCCTAGACTGAAATATAATAAAATAGTTCATGTGTCCAAATATAAAGTGAAAAATAGGCTGTGTTTGTGTGGGACTGACTGACTGAAATAGAAATGGAAATTGAAGTAAACTGTGGCTCATAAATGATGAGGTGAAAAGAGGTAGACATGATTGCACAGTAGTTGGTATTGAGTTCAAAAAAAGGCAGTTAGGCACACACCGTTTAATCAAACCTTCCTCCCCTGCTTTGAGAAGTTACATGGCACAATCAGCTCAGGCACACAGACTGAGATAAATAATGCAAGTGGGTACTCTAATACATTTTAAATAGCTGTCTGGGGGAAATATGTTTATTTCTTCAGACACTTTCAAACAAAGAAAGATCCAAGTTGCAAAATCCTCTCTTTTTCCTTTGTTTTATGGTCATGAGTATCCTCATGTCCTACGGCATAAGTTATTCCTTTGTGAAGGACTTCATAGAGGCCTCACTGCTAATGTCTAACAAAGCCTCACAGACATAAAAAATTATGGACAGACTTTTTCAGTGGTGTCCAACCTCCCTGGCGTGCCCTGCCACCAGCCTGGCATAGGCACTGCTGGAAGCAAAAGCCTTTACTCCATTGCCAGAAACACTCTATTCTGTATATAAGGAAGTACTCTGGGATCTCAGATACAATAGTGACGGAAAAAAGGTCACCACTGTAAGTTTTTGGGTTTCATCCTAGGAGACGTCCAGTGAACATGGCAGCTCAGCTTTCTCTGACCCTGAGCCTAACATAGAAAGGGCTGTCTCTGAGGCTGAGCCTTTTAAAATTCCACCAAGATAAGGCCGACAGGAGTTTTAACTAGAACGTGTATGAAAGACCTGTAACTTGTCAAGAATGTTAATGGGCTTTGGCCAGTAAGGACCACTGATACAGTTTTTAGCAAGTATCTATTTCTCTGCTCAACAAACTACAGCATTTTCTGAGCTTTCTCTCTGTCACATTCTCAAAATTACTTGTAGCTTTTTTGGAACTCAGAAAGAAAGGTTTGTTTTTTGTTTTGATTGGTTTTTTTCCCCACAGATCAGAGGGTGTGTTTATCCTGCTTTGACAAGAATTTCCAGTTTCACATCACTCTCTTTATGAGAATAAAGGACAGTAATTGCTAAACCCATGGAAATAGGTGGTCTCGTGAATATAATCCTGCTGTGTTGTAAATGAAAAACCTGATTTAAACAAGCAAGTGCTCTACCAGGTACTGTTACAATTACAGAATTAGCAGCACCTTTGACTCCTCTAAAATCATTTATTTCCTGGCAGAACCCATATTCTTCTCTAAACAGCCAATCGCTACGTACAGGACCTTTTTTTGGATTCTAGAAGCTTTCGTTGGTGTTACAGGTGGCTTTGGTACTTGTGAGGAATGTTGATGATTATGGAAAATGCAGTGATTAATAACACCTTCTCTCGAACCAAGCTGTCAATTATACGTCCATAGTAACACGGCTATCTGAAAAAAAGAAGGAAAGCAAAGGAAAGCTCATGTGCAAGCTGAGGTCTCTCATTTTGCCCAGAGCTTAGACAGGCCAGCTGATCTGAGGTGGCTTTTGGAGCTGGACTGCTCTCAGCCTCCTGCCCTTGGTGATTCTCACTCAAATCAGGATTGAATATCTTACCTGTTGTGACGGGTTGACCCTGGCTGGACGCCAGGTACCCACCAAAGCCGCTCTCTCACTCCCCCTCCTTAATTAAA
>JAVKLA010000001.1:44494973-44516867 GCA_034782735.1 Sagittarius serpentarius | reverse complement strand
CTTCTAGCAACTTTTAAAGAAGCCACCCCTGTGGCCCCCCCACTACCAAAACCTTGCCACGTAAACCCATTACACCTGTTCAAGGTTGCCCAGTTCAAGGGCTACTCCATGAGCCCAGGCTAAGTATTTTGAGGTCAGTTCAGTTACAGGCAAAGCTTCACAGATTTCTGTACTAACAGTAAGAACAATTATTTTATAACATCATTGACTTGCTGCATATCTGCTGAAAGCCTCTGTAAGACTGAAACTCTTGAGTCCCTATATTAGACAGTATTACCAAATACTTATAAAATCAATAAAGCATAATTAATATCTTCAAACACTCTTCAAAATTTTGGCTGGAGATTGACCTTGTTGAATTTCCTTCACAAGTCAATACACAATTAAGATTGTATGAGGCTGACAGAGGTAACAGGTAAGCTGTAAATATACCCAGATAGCATTTTACAATTGCCTGATGAAATCAATCTACTTAGGACAATTTACATTGGCTAAAGAACTGTCCTTGGTCGGTAGATTCTTTGAAAAAGGTTTCAATATTCTTCTACCACAATAAACAAATAGATAGATAAATTGATAGATAGATAAAACAAAAAAAAATGACAGTGCAGATGAGGTTACTAGAAACTACGGCTGTTCATTAAAGTATTGTTGTAAGCAAAGACAGTGAATTTAGAATAATAAGTATCCACAACAAGTTTTGCTTTGATGTGGTAATGCAATGAAAGGAAAAATGCATGATTAGATTTTCAAAGATTAGAAGGTAAAGAAAGATTTAAGTTGAATACTAATTTAGTTTGGAAGCCTTGAGGAAGATATGCCCTTCATGTAAAAATTCTTTTTTTGAATTAGCAAGGTGTTTCTTCTGCCAGATGAGCATAATTGAAGTAAAGAGTTTATACAGACAGAACAGGAGCAAGCCTTGTCTTTATCCTTCGCACACCCCTTAGCTGCACTGCCATGCTGATATTCAGCATAAGAAGTCACAGCTGGAGGCCAGTGAGGCGGTCAGTGTTTCCGAGGAGACATAGAAGGATTTTAATCTGGCAAGTGGCTAAGAGGAAAAAAACTAGCTAGAGCTCAGCCTGCTTGTAAAGGTGGTTGGTGGAATTCACAGCCTGTATCCTCTGAGCATAGTGAATGGAAAAGGCTGCGGAAATGGGAAAGTCCAATTAGAGACTCATGCAGACATGATACTCAAATACACCTTTTGGTCAACAGAAAGTCTCTTGGAAAAGAGTTGCCTCTAGAATTTATTGAAGCTGTCATGTTTCTCATCCAATGTTAGAAATCCTTTTGAGGTTTATTTATGGATCCATGGCTTCAACAGCACACAAGATAGTAATATTTATAAAAATAATTATACCAAATAATGACATAACAGAATTTTGTTTTATCATATTTGCTGTCTTCCTAGTAGCTGGTACAGCGCTGTTTTGGGTTTAGTATGAGAAGAATGTTGACCACACCCTGATGTTTTCAGTTGTTGCTAAGTCCTGCTTTGACCAAGTCAAGGACTTTTCAGCTTCTCAGGCTCAGCCAGCAAGAAGGCTGGAGGGGCACAAGAAAGTTGGGAGGGGAGACAGCCAGGACAGCTGACCCAAACCGGCCAAAGGGGGATTCCATACCATGGGATATCATGCCCGGTATATAAACTGGGGGAGTTGGCCGGTGGAGGAGCACTGCTCGGGCAGTGAGTGAGCAATTGCATTGTGCATCCCTTGTTTTGTGTATTCCAGTCCTTGTATTATTATTATTGTGGCTTTATTGTTGTTATTATTGTCATGGTTAATTTCTTCCTTTCTGTCCTATTAAACTGTTCTTATATCAGCCCACAAGTTTTACCTTTTTTTCCCCCCAATTCTCTCCCCCATCCCACTGGGTGTGGGGAGGAGTGAGCGAGCGGCTGCGTGGTGCTGAGCTGCTGGCTGGGGTTAAACCGTGACAACTGTGTAACCTTTGGTTACGTGAGATGACAAACTGACAGTTCAGTTAAGCTGTGAACAAGCAGAGAAACTGAATTTAGAATGAAGCAGCCATAGTATCACTTATTAAGTTTCAGTCCACGATTACTTGCAAATCAAACTATACTTGTTTTTATTCCTTTTCATTTTAACTGTGATGTGTGGGGTGAACATCAGTTTCCAGGAACTGGCTGTTGAAAAGAAATGGGCAGCCAAGGGAGCCAGTGAGCAGAAACTACTTTTCTCTGCAATCTGGCACGATCAGATTCATTTATCAATGACTAGGTTCAAATGTTGCAGCTAAACCACACATTTTCCGATTTTTTTTGCATAGTTTTGATAATAACGAAATAACTTTTTGTGACCTACCTAAGGAACCTTAGACAGATCTGACCTTTGTCAAGTAACAAGGAAGAAAACAGCCTCTATGAGGTGTCATAAGGTAGAAACCCAACAACTGAATCATCTGAAAATGTTTAAAAACATGTCTCTTATTTGGTTAAAGAAAGATTTTTAGAACCATATTTAGGATTATTAATAAAGAACCCTTTGATAATCAGGAAAAAAACCAAAATAACATTAATTTATTTTAACTTGGCTGATATTGATCAGTAAATAATAAAACTAAAATAATTTAATCTTCACACATAATCAGACAAAGCACCACACAGAAAGTAAACATTTAGCTTGTATTTCCTATACAATACAAAACAGTGTATTTCTTCTTCTAAGGTACTGGAATTTGCTTGGCAAACCAGTGGCTCTGTTGTTTCTCAGGAACATTACTCCCACCAGTTACCACATCAAAATTAGCCATGGAGAGAAGAAATAGCAGCAGACATGAAGCACTTCCCATACAAATAAAAATGTCAAAATTTTAATTTACACCTTTGTCTAAGAGTTAAATGGGTTTATGGGATAATTAATGATCTGTTTTATTTTGCAGTTCTCTTTTGTAATGTGAATGCAATGCCACTAAAGTGGCTAGGTGGAGGTGAATGAGAAATACCTCCGACGTTTGAAACACTTCATATTATTCTCCCTAAATAATCCATGGTAAGAAGTACATTCTTAAATTGGGTTCTCTGAATTAATATTGCAGAGCTATCTTCTCTCCATTAGCTGTTTATGGAATGAGGTTCCTAATTTAAAAGCAGTGAATAAGCCAGTTGAGGTCTTCTATTGCAGCAAGCAAACATCAATGAATCTACATTGGTTTATCTGACATCTCATCTTATAATTGGGAACATCTCAGTATTTTAACCTCTGTTTCATACAAAACGAAATTTCTACTGTCACTGCATGAAATTCACCTTTAGTACAGATACATCAAACAAAAGATGGTAGACAAAACATGAAAAACACCTTCTTAATATAAAGAAATAAATGTTTTCATGCCTATCGATGGCTATGATTTTTCTTTCCGATCATTCATCTCTGTGCTGGACAATATTTTTTGGCTACTGTAGATGTTTAAAAGATGTGAAAATGATTCTGCTTATTGATTTCCTTTCATACTTAGCAGATAAATCAATAGGATGTGAAGATGAGGCTCCATTAAAATGATTTCTGGTGACATCACTTTTGCCTGAAAGTTTCCACAATAATGACCCTTGAGTTTCCCTGCGAGAGGTCATTCAAACAAAGGAATGCAGTAAAATTATATGTCTTTTGTGGGTTTAAGCTGTAATTTCTTCTTTTAGAATACTTTTATGTATTAGTTCATATTTCTGCTATGATGCAGGTACAATTTGTTCAGATAAAAACAGAAAGCAGAAGAAAGGAAAAAAACCCCCAGGTATATTATTTCATTGTGCATGCTAAATAACCCTAACTGACCTGACCTCTTAAACATATGACTGCTATAGTCTAATATAAGAAAGCCAATAATACAAAAGTCTGGCAGAAGGGCTATATATACACAGTGGTATAGAGATGCGAAAGATGTACCATCCTTTGTGAATCATTGTGGAAGCTGCAATGGTTACTGTAGAAGAGTACCTAATGGCAAAACTTTTGCAAGCTTTGTTCCCTGAAAGATTCTTAACCAGAAAGTTCCCTTAAAAGTGTCTGGTCACTAGACTGCACACAATCCACAAGCTGAGGCTTTTGTGGTTAACACCATTTTACTATTGTCCCGATTGCCATAAGTACCTCCTTGGATGAATATCCCTTACTGCAAGGCACTGTAGGAAGAGCAAAAGGAGGGTCCATGCACAAAACTTTCTACAACCTGTGTGACACGAGGTGACAGGGAGGTACTGGAAGGGTGTTACTCAGCCAAATAAAAAATTATCTCATGACCTAACTACTACTGAAATTACGTTATAAGCTTTATGTTCGAAGAGAATTTGAAAAGTGACATGAAAGGCTTATGGTGTTAGATGGCTTCGCATTGTCTATTGACTTTCTTAGTCACCAATGGACACTACCATTGCAAGAGAGTTATCAGGGGTTGGGGTTGAAGAACTATGCTTAATCAAGTCTAGGTTGACCTCAGGTGACTACACATCCTTAAGCCACCAGACAAACTGGTAGAAATTTTATTTTTCAACAAAAGAGAGACAGATGGAATTGAGATGTAGATCAGGTAATCGCATAGTCAAAGGTGGTTTTGTTTGTGGGATTAAAAAGAGAATCCTGTGGAGGAAGGATGAGTGAATAAATAGTTTGGAGGAGAACTAGGAGAAAATTGAATCATCAGGGAAGGGCAATATTTCAAGAAAAAGAGAATGGTGGCAGTATTGAAGGCAGCTGTCAGGTCACAGAGATGAAGACAGAGTGCAGATTCTGGGACTTGGCTAAGAATAGGCCATTAAAAATTTTGGCATGAGTGCTTTGCATTGATCGAGTGCAAAGGATGCAAGGCAGAGCTAACAGGTCTGAGCATGGAATTGAGGGAATTGAAAACAGCACGGTAAATAAGAATAAAGATAAATGAGAACAGGAAGGTAAAGTGGTCTCTACAGAAGCAAATGAGATAAAGTGTGAGATTGTTTGCTTTTAATAGGAAATACCAGAGCAGGATTGTATAATGAAGATGAGAAAAATAAAAAAAAACAGTATATGAGAAACTTAGGACAAAAGTAGCATGACAGCGAATGAAAGAATGGTCAGAAGATGTGATGAGATGCAATAAAGCACAGAGGCTGGATGGCATTTTTCAATCAATGTCAAGAGAGAAGAAAGGAGAAATTAAAAATAATCAAAAGAGAGGAATGTTACATGTTTGATAATTTTATCTTCAAATAAACTATTAAGAACGTGTGAAGACACAGCAGGAAGAATGCAGAAGTATGGCAGACATACAAGTGTGTCTTGTGATGAAAACATGATAAAAATCAGCTATGAGAGGAATGGGAGCAATCAAGAAGGTAGACTACAAATAACAGAAAGCGCAAGTGACAGGGTCCAATAGACTATAGAAAGTGCATTGAGATTGTAGAGGGGAAATTTAGAAACCGAATGGTGTGGGAGAATAGGACATAGTAGAGATCAATTGATTAAATTCTTTCTGCCAGAAGAGAAAAACAGCATGAAAATCTAGAGTCAGTGGAGACACCATCCACTAGAAGGACTGGGGGAAATTGCCCCCTGTTGCTTCCAGGATGACCATGACCACAGTGCCTGTATAAACCAGAAGGAGTTTTGCGCTTCAGTGGTTTTGCCAAGCTGGAAGACCTCAGCAGGACCCCAGTGATCATCCTCAGATGTCCAAATGCCTTTTTTGTGCCAACCATATCCTCACATGTGAATTTTACCCAGGCAGAAACAATGCAACTACTTTAGCTACTCTGATATTTTTTCTCCTTCTAATGGGAGAAATCATCATCTGACATTTGTACAGCACTGAGAAAAGGTAGGAACAAATGTAAACAACCTCGGAGCATCTGGGTCACCTTATGACTAGAACTTAATTTGGTCTCTGAGTTGTTACAAGACTCAAAGGTGCAGTTTCTGTCAAATATGAGGGACTATTTTAAATGGGAACTTGTTCTATTTTTCCAACCATGCAATTCATACTAAGTATTCAAGAAAATTATCATTCAGATCACTGCATGTAGATTTGTGATAAGCAGAAGTAAAAATATTAAAAATATTCAATGTAGAACTGCACACAACAAAAAGTTTTTTAAGAGGCAGCTTCATGAGAAAGTGTTATCCCAAGAAACTAGGACCATCTCCTTCAGGGAGAAAGGTATTACAAAACTAACCAGTGGAAATGTTTTTAATATAACACTCAGTCCACATGGTTTTCCCTGGAAGAAGGGCAATATTGCTTTGAAAGACAGGGATCGCCAGCTCCAAGTTGACACTTCGACAAGCTGCCAGTGCCCTCCTATGGTAGAGTACTACTTTGGATTATAGCAATGCAGAACCTCCTGGGCAGGAAGATGTTACCAGCTATGTACCAGAGCAGCCTTTCCTTTGTTGCCCATCACCATGGGGTATAGTGTGGTGCTTCTGGAAACACTGTCCTATCAATACGTAAGAAACTCAGATCCATATGCCAATCAAGAAAATATTTGTAATGTAATCATCTTTCCCTGCAGGGATCTTCCTCTTGCGCAGCACTGTGCGATGAACTGGCTGAACGAGTCATGAGGTTTTCTTGCTTGTGCTCTTTTATTTTTCCCTCTCCCTCTGAAGCAGTTGGTACTGGCTAATCTAGCCTGGAAAATCCCATGCCCTTTATCTCATGAGAGATTGGGTCTTGCTCTGAGATCACACATTGTGTGAAAAGGTTATCTGAACATGTAACATTACCTCATACTCTTTGGTTGTCCTGCTGCACCAGGGCTGAACCAGTGGCTCGGAGGTTATTCATTATTTTCATCCCTTCTAGATAATATGTAAAAATAGGCACTAAATGAAGCGGACATCCACTGAAGAGATCTACATTTATTGAGAAGATCTATATTATTAATTGAAGCAGAAAAGTACGTCTTGCAATAGAAGCTTCTGTCCTCTAAACCAGGCAAAGAACCCTTCCTCTGTGTGCTGGACTCCACGGTGACCATTAGGTTTCCAACATCTCATCTAGTATTTTGTTCATGCCAGCCCCCTGTGATATCACTGCTCTCCAGGTTGCATGTCCTCCCATCCAGACCCCTGTGATACCAGCTCTTCCTCTGCCTATGCAACTGCTACAGAGTGCAGTCTATCACATCTAGGCTGCTCCGGAGTAGTTAGAAACTTGTACAGATATCCTCAGTCTGGAGGTTTGCCACAGTCTGAGGAAAAAACACAACCCTAGAACAGCAAAGCAGATGAATGAGCTCTTTAAATCCTCTCCTTACAAGCTAAACTCTACAGTAGAGGTGTGTGAAGGTGGTGTTTTCCCCCTCCTAAATTCCCAAGCTGCACAGTAATTGGTGACCTTCACCCGTGTTTTCCTATCGCCATGATGTTTTTAGGGCGCACAATGTTGAACATGGCCTGCAGACTCTTTTGGGATTATGCCTTCTGTTGTTAGAGAAGTGCCTTCCTAGTTCTGGGTCCTCAGATAATGCTATGCAACCAAGTAGAGTTGAGTTAACAAAGATTTGTGATGGGATGAGGCTGTTAATCTAGCATTTTGGCTTCCTCTGCTGTCACTCAGGCTGCAAATGGTGTTGCCATCTGCTTTCCTCTATGTTCTCATCCAGGCTACGAAATGTGCCCTTGAGAGATTTTTAAAAAAAAAAAAGAAAAAGGAAAGAATAAAAAGGACCAGCTTGATTTCAGGCTGCAGCTTGAAGTTTGTGCCAGTCCTTGGCAGAACGCTTTGTTTATAGGCAGCCATGGGGTGTGCAGACAAATGGTTGTTCTGCTATGGAATACATTTTCCAAGAAAAATGTTGGGATTTAGCCACGAGACTCTCTGGAGGTTTTGAATGGTCTCCTTGCCTTCTTAGAAAGACGTTTCCTCCACTGACAGAAATGTATTTGCACTCTTTCCATTTGATTGAGGGAGCTCTGAGACTATTTTTGGCACTTTTTTTTTTTTAATGTTGAAACTTCCATTACAAGAGGTATGATCGTGTAGAACTACTTTTTTTCTCCTCCTTAACAATGTTATAGCTCTTTATGAATTGTTTAACTGCGCATTTCTGTAAGACAGAAACAGAAGAGTCTTGGGAAGAACCTTTCTGGAAACCAAGTTCTCCACCTTCTTTGTCTAAACTGTCATGTGTGAAATGCATCAAGATTAAGGGGGAAAAAACAACAAAACTTTTTGAACAAAGTTGAAAAGAAGCATCTGAACCAAATAACCTGTTGTAAACTAAGATAATTTTCTGGCTCAACTAATCAGACTAATCAAACTCCCAAGATCAGACTAATGTTAGGAGTCTGTAGTGAGTTAATGATTTCAAAAGCAAACACTAGCTGAGGGAGTAGATATAAAACACAGATGAGGCAAAAAGGAGGAAAAGAGAAAATAAAATCTGTGAGGATATATACAGATTTCTCTAGAGACTTTCATTATTATTTAATGTCACTGCATTTCATTTCAGATATGTTATTATGATCTGTTTTTAAAGATATAAGATACTTCTTTCCTTTTTCTTTTCTTTTGTTGTGGGAAAGGCAGGGAATGAAGTGGTATTTATTCTAACATCTAATTACCACATGATCTTTATATAAAGTTTGGAAGGAGATTTTTTTTTTTCTCACTCTACATTTTTGAGATTTTACTGCCCTCTGCTTTCATAGAGGTTAAAAGGTAATTGTTTTTGTGTGTGTACACAAATTGACCTTCATCAATTGAGTCCTACTGAGTAACTGAGGCAATCACTGGGTAGTGATTTACAAGAATTCTTCCCCTGCATGCTTTGAACCAGGACCTTGAATGTCAGCCTCTTGAACCCAATAAGAGTTACAATAAACGGACATTTCCCAAATCTTAAACAGCTCTGATTTTGCAAGATGTTAATTAAAAAAAGGAATTCAAAGTTACTTTACATTAGTCTTTGGCTACACAAGATGGGAGCTCCCATATTACTTAACTCCCTATCTCCTGCTTTTCCCTTTCTCATATTAACTTTTTAGTTTACCAAAACCTTGAGCATGTTTTTTTCTGCACAGCATTACAACAACAAGGTATCTTTGCCTGAAAGGAAGATCTCAGGGGGAAAAAAAAAAGGCCTAATTCTTTCTGATAATTTTCATTTTTTAAAGGAAATACTATAAACCACATTTTCATCTGGTGCAAATTTGTCTAGACTCTGGAGGTATGATTGTTGCACATTCCTGAATTAACATAAATGGCTCAGCACTACCACGAAGTAACACAGGGAGAAAGGAGCTTTAAGTTAATAAGTTGCTGTAGTATGTGCTCCAACTGTCACCTTTTGAAATAATTGAGAAATGGTCAATGCAAAATCCAACTGAGAAGGAAAAACATTCTTCTATGTGTGCACATTGAGGTACCACTGATATAAGCACAGTTTTAAGTGTACAGCTAGCTGTTCTAAACTGACACATCAAACTAAACTACTGCTGATTATTGAATTCCAGGCAGCCACAAAAGCACATAATGAATTTGTTTTCCATAAATTGATACGGATATGATGATCACAAACACTTTCTTAAAGTTTTAAATATTTTCATAATCTTGGGCTTAAAGTTCTTCTAAGAGGAAGGAGCTGGCGTTAAATCTTTGCAGCCTTCAGGTAGGCTAGGTAATGGCATTTTGAAACATAAAGCAAATGAACATCACTTTTCAGAAAACACCTGAGAAAAGGAAAAAGGAACAAGGTATGGCTAAACTGTTGGGGAGGGAAGGTCATTCAAGTTGAGCTCAGAAAATCTAAAGTTCTCTTCAAATGAGAAAAATAGATACAATATAGTTGCTGGCAAGCTGAATGTAAGAGACAGTAAGATGGACCAAAAAAAGCTTGTGCTTGAAAAGTACTTACCGGTAGTTTTTATACACTTAATACGTTATTCCTCAAACACATTAGGAGTAAAAAGCCTTCCAGAAGGTCTCTAGAGTCAATAATTAATACAGGTATAAAAGCAGCACTCAGAGAAAAATGGGCCAACCAGAAAACTAAATTAATTTTCTGTCTTTGTATTCATTGTGGAAGAGCTTGGGGAGGTTCCCACATTGGAACCCTTCATTACTGGGTATTCACTGAAGATCTGAATCAAACTGAAGTGTCAATAAGTGTTACAGAGCAAACAACAAAACAGGAACAAATTGCATCAATCAGCATTTACCTGAGAATTCAAAAGGAGTTCAAGGACCAGAAAGGTGAACAACCGTCAATGGTATATAAAGTATCACTTAAAACCACTCTCGTACCTGAGAACAAGAAAGCAGCAGATACAGTAAAGATGACAAATTTTCAAGAAATATACTATGAATAATCCAGGGAACTACAAGACCTTAAACATAATATAAAACCAGCAAATCAGGAGTCAATCTGATTTTTATAAAAGAAAGTCCTTAACGTATATGATAAATTTTGCTGAAAATACAGTTATAAAGTTGTGAGAACAAAAGATTGTGGCTGCAAAGGTTGGCCTAGGGATACTATAAAACTGTATCTGGGCAACAAAATGGACAAGTATAAGTCCATCTAGGTAAATGTTATGTAATGCACAAGGGTGAAAAAAGGCTTTTTGGCATATAAAATGAGGGGATCTGCATTGAACAATATAGCCGAGGAGTGAGATCTTGGGGTTATGATGTGTAGTTCCGTTACTTTCCATAGCTCAGAAAGAGTGAAAAAAGAAAATAGCACGCTAGAAGTCATTAGAGAAGGAATAGAGAACAAACAGAAAACATTTATGCTCCTGCATAAATCCATACCACGCAGGTCTCATCCTCCTCTACAGAAAGGCTCAAAGAAGGACAACAAAGATGAAAAGCAATATTGGATACTTTCCTTACTTTGACTGAGTAGACAAGGACTTATCCTACTGGAGAAAAGACAGCTGAAGGAGAATTTGATAGAAGTCTGGAAAATCGTGCCTGGCGAGGGCAAAAAGAGATTGATTATCCAGTGTCTCTTCCAGTACAATAACTAGGAGACATCAAATGCAATTAGCTGTGAGCAGATTAAAAAAAACCCAGAAAAGCATCTTCCCTTACATCTCATGAGTTCGAGCTGCAGAGCTCCTTGCTGCAGTACATTGCGGATGCTAAAAATTATAGGAACCAAAGGGAAACAAGTTCATGGGGAAGAAATACATCAAGGTGTGTTAAATAGATACTATCACCTCTAGCTCAGGAGGTACCTGAAACATAAGTTTTTGAAGGCTACCTTAGGGAAATAGCCCATTCTCAAAGACATTCTTTCCTAAGCTGTTAACTTCTTGTCATGTTAGAAAAAAATATGTATTTTGACAGATCTCTGGTCTGACATAATATCACTTTTCTCTTTATCTTACAATTTTCATCCTCACTTTCAAACATTAAAGACAATAACAAATCAACATTTCTATTTATTTCAGAGGCCAGTTAATGAAAATTTTGACTGCCCACTTTACAAGGGAAGTTGTTCAGATATGCTTATTGTTAAAGCCGGAAAGACTGAGAGAAGAGTGTAAGCAACATAACAAGAAGTTTGAAAATATATTATTTTAATTTCACAAAGATAGCAAGGCAAACAATTTTAAAACACATGTTAATTAAAATAATGTTTTAAAACAAAGTTTTGGAGAACAGGATGATCCAAGAAACAACGTAAATAGGAGTGAATAAAAAGAAAATTTTGTAATGCTGGTGGACACATGAAAGGGAAACATTTTGGAAATCTGTCTTACATTGTTAATTTCTGGAATATATTTCTCTACTTGGAACACATCGTCTGCACAAGCACACATAGAGAGTAGTGAACGGCATGCTATTAGTAAGCTGAAATTCAGGGGTTCAAGTCTGCACACCCCTACCTCCCTGAAAAGTGCTGGTTTCCTCTTGCTCGCAGCCGCTGCTGCAGAGCAGTGGGCTCAGCCTGAAGTGAATGCAGCAGGGTCTGACTGGTAGGCGAGGCTGACGGGCAGAAATTGAAGTCACTGGAGCCAGCACGATTTCTATGACAGCTGTTGGGAGGAGATGGTAAGGACCACGCTGCTAAATTCAATCTCATACGAACTTTAGAAAGACAGAAGGATTTCAAAGGAAATTTGAGTTTGAGGGGTTATTTTTGGAGTGTCCATCCTTTTTCAGTTAAACAACTGAATAACTAAAAAATCTACTGCACCTGGTATGGTACCAAATTATCATAATGTGTACTCGTGTAAACTCATGTTGTCTGCTTGCACAAGGGCAACTGATCTTTGCCTACTTCATTAAAACTTATTGTATACAAGGCGGCTGCTACCACATCCTTTCTCCAGCTTTCTTTTCATAAGCTTAATATTACAAGTCCTTCAGCCTTGCATACTCTAGCTAACTTCTTATTTCTTTTTTTGTCTTAGATAATTTTCTCCAGTTCATCAATCACTTTCCAAAGACTTCAGCTTGTATTCTACCTGATGTGATGCCAGTACTTAGAGCAGTTTAAGCACCTGGTCTTTACCCAAGACCTCCTTAGTCTTGCAGTGCAGAGAAAAAAAGCAGCAAAAAAACCAAACAAAACAAACCAAAACAAGCCTTCCAAGAGGTATTTGTTGACTTGTCTTTTATAACCTGAGGATTATTTTCTGCACGTTTTCTAGAGGCAGTCCAACAGCTTGTTCTACAGTTTCCATGTTTCCATTTTGTTTTCTGAAGTGTAGGACGTGGGTTGAATTTGAGCTGATTGATTTTGCCTCCCTGTCTACTTAAAACACGGAGTTTTAATCTCATTCTCCAAAGTGATCGTCCCCTTTCCCTGTTTGATGTCCTGTGTAACCAGATCCAAAATACTACGGCGATTTCATCAAATCTGTATTATCTTATTTTGCTAATCAGACACTGAAAAGTGTTGAAATGCTTTCCTGAATCAATGTATGTATATATTACATTTAATGTCTCTTTATCCAGTAGGCAAGTTTCATTGTGAAAGAAAAAAATTAGCTTGGTTTGACATAATTGTTTTTGTCAGATCTAGTTTCATCGACTTTATTACCTTCTTTTTCTCTGCTCACAAATTGATTGTTTCATAATTTTTTTTCAGTATCTTTTCTGGAATCAAAATGAGGTTGGCCTGTACATAATTTTCCAAGTCTTTTTAGTCTGTCTAGACATACAACCTTTTGCCGTTTTCCAGTTCCTGTTCTCCAAGAGCTCTCAAATTTGAAGAGGAATTGCTTTGGCTTATTTCTTAAGTACTCCAGGGTAAATTTTTCCAGACCCTGGTGCTGTGAATATGTTTCTCTGGTAAAACAAAAGGATATGTTTTTCCTGTGTTCTGGCCTTTGCTCTTCTTCTTTCATTATCTAAGTATTTGTCACAATTAAATTTCTTCATGAATTTATTTGCTCTTCCCCCCTGTTATATGAAAACATCTCACCTTGTATGTCTCTTGCTTTGAATGCACTTGCAGAACATTTTGTTATTGCCATTTGTATCTGCTTCCATTTGGGCATCTTTTTTATTTTCTTTTTTTTCTTCTTTTTATGAAGTTCTAATGGAAAAGTATTAATGTCATTATAAAACTAGCTGTTGTTCTTTGTCTGTTAAGACTGTCATCCAGGGGAATATCCTTAGCTGGTTTTTTATCTTTTTGAAGTCTGTTGGTTTTTGTTTAAAAAAAAAGTTTTCTGTCTTTACTTTTTCATCCTGAGTCCTTCTCTAGTTGACCATTTTCACATAAATAATGTTTCAATGAGAACTGAAAATCTTATACCCCACAATTTGGATTTAACCGATTCTTTCTCATCAGTTGTTAGAATCCAATTCAAAGCTAACCCGTTCCAATACCATTGCCATTCAGCAAAAGATGTTTCCTCTCACTGTCATCATTCAGAAAAGAGCACTAAGGCTCCTAGATAACTTAAGAACATTATCCATACACATCATTCAGGAAATCTGATCATTTAGCATGAGTGATGGTAGGGATTGCTTTCAATTTGCCATGAGCAATGAGAACCCTAAAGCCAGGACTATCTGTTTCTACATAGGAAAACCTAAAATGTTACGCAGAACATGTATGGTGCACAATAGACACAAAGAATGAAAGCCCTTCTCCAATTTTAATGAACAAAGCACTCTTTAGAGTCAAGAGTCCAAAGGCACCAATGTGCTGTTAGGCTCTGGAACAACTTCAATAACGTAAGAGTTAAGTAAATTATTTAATGGCTTCCTTTGCTATAAAGGAAACATAATCACAGCTCCACTGGGTAACACATTGAACAGTCATGATCAAAAGCTTTCTTTCTGCTTTGTCTACGGTACCATCTGCTTAGTCCTTCCAGAACTTCACTCTGGCAAGTGACCCACTCGTTGCAATACCGCTTGGCAGAAAAGTGACATTATAGTGTACTTTATGTGTGTCTCTGCATGCTTAAATTTATAAATATTTGTGAAGTTACTTTTTAATGAAATTAAATATAAAACAATACAAACTTATCTGTGTTTGCTGTAGTGAATCTGTAGTGAGAAGGATTTCTTGCATTTACTCTTAGGAAAAAAATAAAACAAAATATAAATAACATTTTTAACTTGGAGTTACAGACCAGGTCTTGGTAGATTTTCTAAGACTACAGGGCTGTGCTTGGGAAATCTTGATAATTTAGTATAGTAAAATGAAAAAATAGTATAATGAACAGACTAAAATCCAGAAGTTATGAAAATTACAGGTCAGGGAGCTACATATGTTGCTAAGTTATAAACCAGGCAAATTGTAAGCTAGAGAGAAATTCTGCGTAAAAAAAACTTGCCTTGGAGAGCAAGTGCCTATTTGGAGGGAGGGCTACTGAGCATAAAGATCTGATGACCTTTGTCAGTGGGCACCTGGACAGATGATGACATCCTAGTTTCTAAATTATTCTAAATTCTTGACTACCATTTTTTAATATCAACCTTGTCAGACAATAATCAATGGAAAAGCAATACAATTAGTTAATAAATTGTATTTTCTAAACAAGTTTCTTAAAATGGCAGCTTCTCAAATCACTAGGAACTTGTTCACATTTTTTATCAAGTACCAAGGAAGGTTTTAGTAAATATATCAACCTGCTCTTGATATTTCTATAAAATCATTTGCTAGCCACCCTGAATATCATGGGTCAGCATCCATACAAGCACGTAGCACAAGGAGGGCTTCAGGTTTCTTTGATTATGATGTGGCAAAATAGATAAGCTGTTTGAATTCTGCAAAGCAATGTTTACAATGTGTACTTGAATTCTGAGCAGCTGTTTGGTTTGACCATGATTGTGCCCCTTTTTATTCTCTATTCATTAATATTCTTATGGGTGTTTGTGGTTTAGGGGGTTTTGTTTACAGGAATATTAGAATAGCTATGCAGCATAAACCTTTACAAGCAAAAAATAGTGTTTTTTCTTATGTTATTTTTCACTCGGTTTTGTTTATTTCTGTTAACCTTTGTTCATCTATTTAAGTTTCAATCACACCATGTCAAAAGCAGAACTTACTCCATGATACAGGTGTCAGATTCATATGAATACTACCTTGTGAGCATTCAAAATGAACAAAATTCAGGCAGAATTTTTATTAGAAGTTGTTAGCTTCAAGTGTCTAACAAACGCTTGCAAGATATTGCATTGAGTCACAATGAGCTGAGTTAGCCCATGCACAGTAAGTACATCCACATGCCAGCTGCTTTCCTTATGAAAGCCATAAACCTTGCTGGATGTTTTATATGTGGAATTCCTTTCCTGTAGCTGGGTTTCTGGGTACCTCTCCAAGCAAAGTGGGCTCTTGCAGGGCACTTTCTCTCCCTGGCTGTGATGAAACTGTGAGAAGGAAGAGCAGGATTACCCTCATTCCTTTAGGAAAATAATACATTCCTCTGGATGATGATGAAGATACTTATTACTGTAATCCCTCTGAGTAATAATGGGATATACAGACACAAATAATTTATATCCACAGTGGAGTGATAACCTAAGCAATATAAGCCAAAATACTAACACTGGAAACCCTGACTGGGGAACAGAAATCCCTACGATTCATCATTTACATGACAGCAATTCACGTAAGGTAATTCACTGACTATAATGAAGGAAAATAAATAGTATATTGTTTCTTCATTAACAGGTTGTCTTAACAGAAGCTCAGAACGTAAGTGAATATGGTCCATTTGAACAAAAATTTTTTAAAGAGAAGTGAATTGCTGCAAATGCCAGAATTGCTTAGTTTTTCTCCGATATTCCTTCTAACATGTCTAAATATTTCATAGGATAAAGTTGCATCAGACGTTCATAATCATACACAGGAATTTATTTAAGAGTTCAGGAAATTGAAACCTACCATTTTAGGTAGCTGTAAGCAGCTAACATGTTCCTGCAATTCATTCACAAAATATTTGGCTTTGGCAGAATGCAATATTTTTCCTCATTTAAGCATAATCTTCAGTGTTTGAATTATCTGATGGGAAGTTAGTAAAACATAAGTGAGAAGTGCCAAGAAGTGCATGGACTCCCTTATATGGGGTCTTAATTTGAGAACGATGATATAATTATATTAATTCTATATTTTATGGTGTAGTAGGTGTTTAAGCTCTGAAATTTAAACTAAACATAATGTTCCAGGTCTTTTAGGCTGACTGACCAGAACGTGGGTCTCTGTGATCTATTCTTAGCATCGGCAGCTGCATAGCTATAGAGACAAATTACCATTTTCACTTTTTTTTTAAATGATACATCTGTGCTTTGATATGATAAACTGGTGTGAAACCTTTGACCGCTCACCAACTAAAAATGTAACAGGATTAATAGTTACATTTCTATACTATTCTGCTAAGAACCATGTTTCATCTGGTTTAAGGAGTGTAGTTTTTATGGAGTCCATTATCTACCACTCACCACTTCCAGAATCCAACTATGTTGCAGGGAATTTCTAGGAAGACTTTTTCAATGGCCATACCAAGAAGTATGATGTTTCCTGGGCTGCTTTCTACTGGAAACCTTTAAGACCCACCACGTGCGAAGTATTCTGATTGTGAGGTGACCAAAAGAACATACCCAGGTACTTGTTTAAGGCGACAAGCAGGCGTGGTATTTTCCCAGAGTACTCCTTCAGGTACCTCTGAGACTTCCGCAGCTGAAAGTCATTTGGATGTATTTAGCAATAAAAGTTTTATTCCAGCATGAACCTGTCCAGGCTCCTCCTGAAGTCATGTAAACATTCAGCCTCCGTGACATCCTACATCTTGGAGATTCAGGGTGTCACACTCTTAGGCACCTGGAAATGCTTACAGATAGGGTCTCAATATAATAGACTGCAGTACCATGTGGAGAAACTTAAACTTGCACTGAAGGAGAAAGGTAAGATGTCCAAAATAGCACAGCCAAATTACCATGACCTTCCACGAAGCACAACATATTACCTATATTTGGGCTTAATCTAGGTATCATTAGGCAGTTAGGTCATAGAAGATACTCTTATTTCTGCTTTCTTTAGGTTAATAAGAGAAAACAATATATGGATTTATCCCATTTAGACAGTCTTTAGGTATGAAAGTGACCACAGTGAATTCCCTTCTGGTAGACATGGAAGTTAACGGGACTCCATCAGTTTACAACAAAAGGGAAGGTGGCCATTGCTCCTGTGGACTTTCTACAAGCAGCACACAACTTCTGCCCCATGGACCTTGAAAATACTTATTTATCAGGTGCTTAAAACCCAATGGCAATCAAAAATGCTTTTAAAGCCATGCTATATGGGAAAATTGTGACAATCATAGCTGCCTCTGTGCTTACACACATAGACACACATATACTTACATTTTGGGATGGAAAACCAAACACTGTCACAAAGACATTTTCCACCATTTGTTATCTAAAATGTTTGTTGTTGGGCAAAACATCTGTGAACATTTTCATGATTCCTTCAAAGCCAATGAATACCCAGGATGATTTCAATGTGAGAGCTATGTTCTTCAGAGCTGCCAGCTCTCGAATCCTCAACATATTGAAAACATGCTGAGGCAGAAAGTAGCCCTCAGAACTATGAAATGTGCTTTTTGACTGCAAGACTGGGCATCCCTTGTTGTTGGTTTTTTTTTGGTACAAATAATATACCATTATAGAGGTGCTGCTAAACATACAGAAGTTATTTGAATAAGCTCTTTATATATCCTTAGAGATAACCAGTCCTACTAATCTAGACTAGTTCTTAATGGGCATTGCATTAAGATTAAGTTTCCCATCAGTTGTAATTAAGTCACTCAAGAAACGGTTATCAATTACCAGCTTTCCACTTCCAGATTCTCAGTTTTATCCTATGCTATAGGTCGAGTGATGTGATGGATATATTCTCCATTCGAGATGCAAATATACTTTTCTGGCTATTTTTTCCTATCTTCTTTTGCCTATGAAGTTTTTATTGCAGCTTTCTGGAGCTCTGTTGAAGTTTGGAATATTACAAAATCATCAGGAAACAAACTGGTGAGTAAGAAAGTGAAAAATAACTGGAGTTTGTCAGGTGTCTTGGCACCCAGTCATCCGATACTGCTAATACTATATTTATGATGTTTCTATTTTAGAAGTGAGATGGAATTAGTCATAAAACCTTTAAGAACTTTCTCAGACAGTTCTGTACAAGATTGATTTTGATGACGCAATAGAGAAAGCACTGATATGCATTGCTAAGAAGATGTGCTCCATTTCAAAGGTGAAGTCATGTGCACTTGTTGAGAAGTCATATACCTATCTCCTTTTGCTGACATACTGTGCTATTACGATTGGCTAAAACTAGTCTAATTCTCCAGAAAAAGTGCATCAGGGCTACCTAAAATGGGAGACTGTTTCTTTTATTTATTTCCTAATTGAAATAGTACTTTTAAAGCCAGTTTTCACTCATATTTTTCATGTATTCAAATACCATTTTTAACATGTCATATGATTTTTTTTTTCTTTTTAACGGCCTGCTTGCTAAAGTCTCAAGTTTTGCTTTTAGAAGTGTCTGAACAGGAGATAATGAGGAGAATATTAATTAGTTTTATTGCAAAGAAAATTGCATTGCCAATCATTGTTACTGACTAATGGGTAATGACGTGAAATTACAGTAAGATAAATGATTATTCTTGCTAACTAGCAAATATTCTGTTCTGCAGCCTATAATTTTCTAAAATAGACGAAGTGCGAAGGCAAAAAAAAGCTGCATCATCTGAAGAATTTCATTTCACGAGCTGTCAACAAAGATGAAGATGAGAAATAATTAAAAGTGAATGAATAATTGGAGATACTGCTTGGAGAACACGATACTGCTATTTCTTGCTGTTTCTGGGTTTTATTCAGTTTTCCCCTCCTTAGTATCTTCTTCTTACTCAGGAGTGTGGATGTGGAAAACACATTACTTCATATCTGACCTGAAGGTTAGGAAGTCCTTTTAAACATGGAAGGGTAGGATAGGAAAGGCATTTGGACAGGGGCTACAGCTGCTTCTCTAAAAAAGTAATAGGGAGAGGGAGAGAGACAGGAATACCAGCATCAGGCTTAAACAAGGCAATAAAAAGCCTTAGGAATGTCAGCTCTAATTACTGTCATTGGCCGTCTTAATAAGAACTTGAGTGTGACCAATAAGCACCACTCCCATCACATCAAGCCAAACTTTCTGTGTCAAAGCCTCTACAAGATGTGTTTGGTGTTGCAGTACAAACTGGGAAAATGAATAAATACATCACTTAGAGATACGTAGCCTGAAGATGCGTAGCTGCCAATGTTTGGGAGTGCTCTGAGTTTACGAAATAAAGTAACTAGCCAAAGCAAATGGCAGACACGTGAATAGAATGTGGTTACCAATAGATAATCCATTATGTAAGGTATAAAGAGGTCTTTCAAGCTATGTAACGGAAAACTGTTACTTGCCTTCATTGGTTTCAGGTGCTGGACAGTCAGGGCTGGATTCAGTGGCCTGTGTATGGGCACTGTACTGGAAAAGCATAACATCTGCCATGGCAGGAGTGACATGGGATGTATAGGAGCTCTATATCCTCCTTGAATGGCAAGTGAAGGCCAGGCAAGACACCCTGCAGAACCATAAATGGCCTATTTCCAAACACTAAATCTTGCCCTTTGACTCCACTGCACAGTGTGCAAACTGTTAAGCTTGATATCAACCCAGTGTTCAGATTGCCCTGAAAAAAAGAAACCCACCTGGCAAATCCTATGTCAAGTCCACCTACATGGCAAGGCAAGGCTGAGCAAGTCAGATTGGTGGACAAGGTGGGATTTACAGACAGGCTCTATTGCAAGAATTATAATCTCAGCCAGTTTAAAGGAATTTAATGTGTAATGCCTAATGTTAATATTCCACTTGAATTTACAGGACTCCCAGTGCTGGAAGACCAATTCAGAAGAGGCTGTGTAGCACAATGATTTTTTAAAAAGAGGGTATCTTTTTGTGTGGGAGCCAGAAAGGCTCACAATGGAAAACTTCATAGGAGGATAGAATTTTTCTTCTCATGCTAATAGACACAGCATTATATAAAAAGCTTCTAGGGAGCAGTTGATAAAACAGCTACCCAAAATAAATATTTTAAGCCAGTAAATAGGTAGTCTGTCTGAAATGAGCTTGTATGTGACAAGCAAAGCCACCCACATAGTGAAGAGAGGAAATATTTTTAAATGCTCATCTTTCAATCAAGATAAGAGACAGCTGCTTTTTAGAGACAGCAGGACTCCAGCTCAGAAAATGGGACAGCCCTCGAAGTATGTGACTTTTCTGGTAGAGGAAGAATTGTGTTTAGTGAAATATGCCTTTGCTCTCTAGCCATCTTCCTAAGAGGCAGCATGGTCATCTTTGCCCCATGTGGCACCTTGCTTTTTCTCAGTGCTTGCTGTGGCTGTGGGAAGAGTAGTATCCTCCAAGGAAGCAGGGTTTTAGAAGGTGGTTGCAAATGAAGCAGCATGCACTTAACTCACAGCATGATTTATAAAAAATTACGGTCTGTAGTGTAGCTGTCATCCACAGTCAATAGGAGATTTCTCCAGGGCAAAGCAGAAAATAAAGCTTAAACCTACAGCTGTCCTCTGAGGCTTATAAAGGCTATATTGTCTTTTTCTGTAGAAGTCCTCAAAGAATAAGGGATTTTGCAAGCAGGGCATAATTTAAACAGTATATGACATTTTCTTAATGCCATTCCCATAGACCTGAGACAGCAGTAACAGTCCCTGTGTTTCCAGACCCACTGTGTCAGCAGAGGCTGATCTAGATAGTGCACACAGCACAATATATTTGCCATTTCAGTCCTTGTCACAGGGCAGCCTTGTCCAGGCTCAGTTTCTATCAGTCCTTTTTGAGTTCACTCACACAATACATTCTCCTCGATCTTTTTTCTGCAGTCCTTCTTTCCTTCATTGTCACATTTTGTTTCTAAGCTCCCACTGTGTTTCACGCCTGACCACTATTTTTGGCTGCCAGCAAAGGATAATAAAGGAAAATACCCCCAAACCAACCCTTTTCCTAACAACACTGCACAACATCAACAGGAGAGGAGCTGAAAGGACTGCATCTCTTTTTCCATAGGCGGGCTTTCTCGTCGTGCCCTGTATGTCATCCCCTTCTGAGACTTTAACTGTCGCAGAATAAGCCAGATCATAATTATGTTCAAACTGAGCAATGCTACCTATAGAATTATTTTTTCACATAAGATCTTTCTTTCCTCTGTGACTGTTTGCTAGGAGCAACTCTGCCCCTCAAAAGACAAGGAAAAAGCACAACAGAAAAACAGAAACAGAGATCGTAGAATCATAGCATGGTTTGGCTTGGAAGGGACCTTTAAAGGTCATCTAGTTCCACCCGCCCTGCCGTGGGCAGGGACACCTTCCACAGGACCAGGTTGCGCAAAGCCCCATCCAACCTGGCCTTGAGCACTTCCAGGGATGGGG
>JAVKLA010000001.1:44461859-44494871 GCA_034782735.1 Sagittarius serpentarius | reverse complement strand
AACTTCTTCCTTACGTCTAATCTAAATGTGCCCTCTGTCTGTTTAAAGCCATTACCCCTTGTCACTACATGCCCTTGGAAAAAGTCCCTCCCCATCTTTCCCGTAGGCCCCCTTCAGGTACTGGAAGGCTGCTGTAAGGAGTCCCCGGAGCCTTCTCTTCTCCAGGCTGAACAGCCCCAACTCTCTCAGACTGCCTTCACTGGAGGGGTGCTCCAGCCCCCTGATCATCCTCGTGTCCCTCCTCTAGACTTGCTCCAACAGATCCATGTCCTTCTTATGTGGAGTTCCCCAGAGCACACATTGCCAGGTCATGTTGAACTTCTCGTCAGCCAACATCCTCAGGTCCCTCTCCGCAGGGATGCTCTCAATCCACTCATCGCCCAGCCTGATTCCCTGAGGAAGAGTTGAGCCTTGAGATTCTGGAGATCCATTTATGCAAAGCGACACAATGCTGCGGTGCAGGGACCTTCCAAGTGCCAGAAAATACGGATCTGCAACAGCTGACTATAGATTCTGTATATGTGGAAAAATGAATACAAACCAAACCGCAGAGGCATAGAGGATTTACCAGCAGGAGTCTGAGGTGGATCTATTTCAGCACAACAGCCAACAGCACTTTCGGCAGGGAAGCCGTTAGCAGTGCACTGAACGTGTGATACTTTTCATAACCCTGATCCTTCCCAAAAGAAATGTACCTTTTTTTTAAAGTCTCTTTGTTAAAGACTTCATTTCAATACAGTTTCCTAATGAAAACTTTTCTTTAACGCTGTCCTTTAACCAAATATAATCCAGGATCTGAGCATACAGCACATTGCATAGGAGCTGATCACTGCCAGAGTCCTCAAAAGGCAGTGGGTCTCAAATTGCAGTGCTGGGGTTTAAACCGACAGAGCTGCTAGCACAAAAGACATAAGCAAACGTGTAAGTGCCACCTGTTTTTCAAGTAGGCCTGCTTTCCCCCTATTCAGTTGTCTTCTCACTCTTTTTCTTTGCTTTTTATGTCAGTTGTAGGTAGCTTTTACAATGTTTTTGTTTTGACAGACCTTCTAAAACAACTGATCGTTGCCTGTAAAGGGTTAGATAAGCTATCTTCTTCACTACATTACCAAATGTAAAATAGCATCTGTCTACACGAATGACTGAATCTCATCCCATTCTGAAATAACTTTCTGAGATATAACACAGGATCTAATTGTTTGCACTGGATTTTATAACACTGTGCTTATGATATTGCAGATGCATCATTATTAGCTATTATAGAGCAATTACACCACCATAAAAGTATAGTAATTCTCCTTTCTCAGAATAAACCATGGAAGATTTCATTCCGTTTACAAATCTGAACTAAAGGGAGGAGGAGATGCATGGTTATACCGACATTTAGAGTAGATGATTGGAACTTTTCAGTGAAGCCAGATTGCAGATAAATTCCCCCGCCTAGCTTTAACTCTGTAGTCCTAAGGAGATGTTTAATGTATAAGAATGCCTCACATTTTTCAACACTCATGCCATTTTACTTTACTGTGAGTACAGAGTGGCTATCCATTGCAAATGTGACAAGACGTGCTCTAATGACAGACAGTATTAGACTGCCCTGAAATTAATTTACAGTGTAAGATTCTTGGAGGGAACAAGGCATTAAATCCTCATCCGGCTGAAATCAATGTTAGAAGTCTCATTAATTTCATTTGGGCTGGGATTTCACTTGGTGTCTCTTGTCACATTTTGCATGGCTCAGAACCAAGATGCTATTCCTCAGCTTCACCATCGTTGATAAAACTCACAAACACTTACCTATTGCTTATTCTACATGCTAAATAATACTACTTATTTATTCTGCATTCAGAATGGTAATGATTCAGAACTTTAATGGCTGTCACTGCCTAGATTTGTTTATTGGTTGTTTTCTTAGTTTAAGTGACTGTATTGCCTCCACTGAAAAATGGATCCCTGCCTCTGCTCATGCATGCCTATGGGTTCCTTCTCCGCTTTCCATAAATTCTTGTGACTTCAGCATCCCTGGACTAGTCTATGATGGATAAACTCTGCAGTCACTTCTGCTAAGGACTAATGCACATTCCAACCTCTTTCTGACAGGTTTCTGAACACAGCATAAATTTGTTTGCTTTGGACTCTTTTCAGGGCAATATTCATTCTGATCTAAATTGGCAATGTTAACTCTGTCATTACCACAGTTTTGATATTTATTAATCTAAGACATGGCACAATCAGGCTTAAGAAGAGGAAATTATATTTCCAGAGAAATCCATTACCATTAATACATTCACAAGTCCCAGTGTACAAAAAATCTAGTGACCTGATCCAACAGATAAGTTCTTGTTAAAGAATGCCCCCCTCTTCCCCTGCTGCCCTTCACCCATTCCCCAGGTACAGCATCACGTTTTGGCTTTTCTGGTTGCAGAGAGCCACTTGCTGCTGAGTGGTACTCAGCCAGGGCACTCTTGATAGGTCCTTAAATCTGCAAAAAAGATGGTCCTGCACTTTTGTTACATCAGTGCCACGCCACAGCCAGCTCTACCCTGTAGTGCCAATGCAACTGGGACAAGGTTTTCTACTGCATCTTCCTTTTACTGGCACTAGGCTCTCAATGTGGTGGAGTGGTGCAGCTGACACGCCTGAAGTATGGGATGCCATCCAGGGGGACCTGGACAAGCTCAAGAAATGGGCCCATGTGAGCCTCATGAGGTTCTACAAGGCCAAGTGCAGGGTCCTGCACCTTGACTGGGGCAACCCCCAGCATCAATACAGGCTGGGGGATGAAAGGATTGAGAGCAGCCCCACGGAGAAGGACTTGGGGGTGCTGGTGGACAAAAAGCTGGAGATGAGCCAACAACGTGCGCTCGCAGCCCAGAAAGCCAACCGTATCCTGGGCTGCGTGGCCAGCAGGTCAAGGGAGGTGATTTTGCCCTTCTACTCCGCTCTGGCAAGACCCCGCCTACAGTACTGCCTCCATCTCTGGAGTCCTTAGCACAGGAAAGACATGGACCTGTTGGAGCGGATCCAGAGGAGGGCCACAAAGATGATCAGAGGGCTGGAGCACCTCTCCTATGAAGACAGGCTGAGAGAGTTGGCGTTGGTCAGCCTGGAGAAGAGAAGGCTCTGAGGAGACCTTGTTGTGGCCTTCCAGCACCTAAAGGGGGCCTACAAGAAAGACGGGGACAAACGTTTTAGTAGGGCCTGTTGCAATAGGACAAGGGGTAATGGTTTTAAACTAAAGGAGGGTAGATTTAGATTAGGTATAAGACAGAAATATTTTACAATGAGGGTGGTGAAACACTGGCACAGGTTGCCCAGAGAGGTGGTAGATGCCCCATCCCTGGGAAAATGCAAGGTCAGGCTGGATGGGACTTTGAGCAACCTGATCTAGTTGAAGGTGTCCCTGCTCATTGCAGGGAGGGTTGGACTAGATGGCCTTTAAAGGTCCCTTCCAACCCAAACTATTCTATGATTCTATGCCACCCCAAATGAGGTGAGGCAAATTCTCTCTCACTCTTGGGACAGGAACATCCCCAGGATGGCTTGACACTATAATCTTGAAATTTTTGCTGCTCTGAGAAGCTGTCTGGGATTCTTACTCATTTGGAAGTAGCACCAGCCAGCTGGGGGACAGCAGGGGATTGACTTGCTCCTGATGTTTTCTCATGATATCTAAGTTACAGTAAATTTCATCCTGACCTGAATCAGGTTTGCCATACTAAGACACCATTATTTAGACTCACAAAGTGGGCAGAACACATTTTTCCCATTTTCTTTCCTTAAATACTTAGTAAAGCATTACCCTTAATACAAACTCTGTCATAGAATATGTTTCTATCCACACATGCTTCTGCATTTTGAAAACAGCCTTAAAAGACTACTGTCTGCCTCTCCTATCTGTTTCTTTCTATATTGCCTGGTGCTTGTAACTGATAAGAACATGCTCTAAGCTTTGGGATTCATTCCTTTCCATTACAACTTTCATTGAGATGCTGTGTCTCTATGTTTGCAGTTACAATCTGATAGATTTTAAATTAACAGTATCAGAAAGAACATTAATTTGTCTGTGGATGAGGTGTTATTAGGAATAATGGTATAATATTATCAGATGTTCTTTTTTAGTGCTCAGTTTTATGAACTGAGCAATTATGAAAATATTTAAATAATGGATGTAATTGCTTATTAAATTAATTATTGTTCATAAATATTTATATTCTTAATCAAAGTTTCCTCAAAGGTATAGCCGTAAATATAAAGAAAACAACATGTGTATTGTACATGCAAAATCATGTATCTAGTTCCTCAGTTGGTATAAATCATCATTGTGTAATTGCTCTCAGAGTGACACCATTCTGCATGAGCTAGGATCTGGCTTTTTCAGTCTGCAGTGGTTATTTCAGTGTCTTACCTTTTGACTGACCAATGTTAGATATTAGAGACAACAGTGATTTTCAGACAGGGGGAACCCAGTGTTGCCTGGTAATCAAGCCCCGCTGTGGGTGGCATTCTGGCCTCCTGCAAGTCAGCTCAATTTTCCCTCTTACTTCAGTAGGTCTGGTTTCTCCATAAAAATAGCACTCAGCACTTAATACTTGCAGTTAATTTTCAAAAGGGTAACCATACATCATTATTTCTTTGGTTTCATACTGTGACCACTTTGGAGAAACGCAAAGTATAAAAAGGGGTGGAACTGTAAGACAATATTATATGCCTGATTTCATAAACACGCCATGAAATTCACAAAGAGAACTGTAAAGGAATATTTTTTATGTCCCTCCAAATCCAGCCTGATTGCACATTGTTCTCCAAAAAAGAAAAAGGTGACACTGGAATTGTGCAAGGAGCATAAAGTTTAAAAGTTAAATGTAGCATACTTCAATTGGAACTTCAGTGATGAGATGGTGTCTAATTGCTTTTTAGCTCAGAAATGCTGCAAACTGTTCTGTTAATTCACTGCTATACACTGTATTACCATATGTAAATAATTGCATTAACCCCTGTGCTCCCCCACCTTGTATCATATCACAGGGAAGAGCAGACTGACAGAAAAGTCACAGCAGGGCATAACAGAGAGAGGTGAAGAATAGCAGTATGATTTCTAATTAAGAGTCAGGAGTCTTAGATGACACATTATTACTGGAGCTGAACAAGGATAAAAGATGAATGTCTAATATAATAGCACGATAGCTGACAATGAGGTACAACAGCAATGCCCTATTAAGGTACCCTTTCCATTCCAAGGATTTCCATTAATTTAGGTGGGTCTGGAGGGCACGGAATGTGTGTATGTACAGACAGTTGTGCACACTTGAGGGATGACTGACATATATTTTGAGGTTACCAAATATTAGCAGCATTTGAAGAGAAAGCCTACAATTGACAAGAACCCCCATAGTCTGCTTTCAATCTCAGGACCAGAATTTGGTTATGGGTCCTGATGCTGGCTTGCCATTTCTTAGATGGGTTACCATGTCTGAGACCATTTTGGTTTTGTGCATGCTCTGTGTAAGTGGTTCTCATTCTCCCTTAAGGACTTATATATGCCTGTGTGTGTACATGTGGGTGTTTGCTGAATTAACCTGTGGGTATTCAATATACAGATAATAAATAGTTTTCAAGGGAAAATGTCACCTATTTATCTACGCATTCATAAGTTCTTTTCAACAGATACTCAAGCACCTTGTATCTCTCATCCTTTCATCATTCCAGTAAACTATTACTTCCCATTCCCAAGTAGGGCATTAAGGAAGAAGGCTGTCCACTGATTTATCAACTTAAATCTGGTAGGAAAGCAGTACCTGCAGATCAGAATATTGCAGATATTAAATAATGAATGAAAGGTATTCTCCAAATGTGCCCTTCTGAAATAAGAATCTGATCATACTGTGCTAACATGCCCTTACTAATTTTTATTCTTCAGGTAAATTCACATTTAAAACTATAGCGTAACGTTTTCAGGTCAGAATTACTGCTTTTAGTTCAATGAACTGGCTGCTACACCCTAAGTACTTTCTTTAAAAAATAAGAAGATGGACTTATTCCCTTGTGTTAAATTAAATCTTAGGTTCATGCATCCCTTTTTGAATGTTTATATCCGTGATCGGAAGGGAAGGACAAAGTTAGAGAGAAAGATTTTTACATCTGCTGGAATGTGTATAAAATTATATTTGGATCCAGAAAAGTTCAAGAAAGAAGAAAGTTCAAAGCGGGACCTCTCGCTCCAAGTGCCTGTATGTAGGGTGCTCCATCATCTCTCCTACCATGGAGGGCTTCACTATGGAGAAGGTTGTGTTGTCTGAAAGACCCTTTCAACTCTGAGCAGCAAACTGGTGTGAAAGAAACTAAACTTCTAGACTAATTTCTCTTCAGTTACTTTGAATATGACTGCACATCCCTTGACTGGTCCAAAGGAAAGAGTGTGGTTCTTCACTGGTGACACAGAACATAACCCCCAGCTATTCCTTTCTGTATTTTTCCATTGTTTTTTATGTCCACCATCTTCCAGTTTCTCCAAATCCAGTCTGATCGCACATTGTTCTTCAAAAATATTTATATCCCTTCTACAAACACAGACAACTCATCATACCACAGACATTTCTTTCCTTCTTTCGTAAGCAGCATATGCTCTGTTATACGGCTGGTATAATTGAATTAGGGGCAATGTAGTGAATGGATTTGTTAAATATGACAAATAAAATAACAAAGAACAGCCAGGGACAGAGTTGCAAAAATTGGTACTGCCATTGAGAGGACTGTCTGTCAAGTTTGCAGCCTGTGCCTCAGCCTGTGAGGCCTGAAAAATTCACATAAGCCCTCTGAGGATGTTTCTCCTTTGGAATAAATGATGGAGAGGAATCACATAATGCATATGATAGTAAGAGCATTATGTGCTGCACAGACACCTATGTTCCTAGTCCAGAAGACAAAAAATTCATCTACCACACCTGGGATGGTGAGACAGGGTGGTCTGCTTGTTTATAGAGGTCTCCTGATTAAAGTAAGCTGCTGACGGGTGGAATTTCACCAGGTCCAATGCAGACCTCAGTCTCACTTGGCAAGTACTGGTATTTTTTCAGAAGTTTACAAGAAGATCTAGCATATTTTGATAAGGATCCTGAGCCATTCTTCAGTTTGCAGCATGATCTCTGCCAGAGTATACTATTCATATTCCAGCTGTAGCTTGTGACAAATCCTATCTCCTACTACTGAAATCAGTTTGTCATCAGTTGTTTGGTAAGAATAAAACCAGCACTGTTAACAGAAATCCATTACTCAAAAACCCCAAACCTAAAGGTGCTAGGGAAGAGAACAACTGGGGCTTTTTTCCCCAGTGAATTCAAGGTAAAAATTCCCATTGATTTAAATGACAAAGCTAAACATGAGAGGGAAAAATAAGTCTCGTGTTTAACATCCTGCACTTACTGGCTTTGCTGCGGAATTTTATCATAATCTTTTGTATCTCATTTAGGGAATGTTTACATTTCATAACATACCTGCATTGCAGTTGGAAGTTTAGTTTCAAGCTTTATCTTACTTAACAAAAGAGAGAGAAAGGCATAGATTAAAATTCCCTTAGTCAGAGGAAGGAATGAACCCCATGCCTCCTTTTCTAATGTTCTACAGGTCACGTTTAAGAGCAAAAAAAAAGGTCTTCCCTCAGGTCTTCAATAGGACCCCGTCTTCTTCAACCTGACTACAATACCTTAAGCATAAGATTTTAAATTCATGTTGTACCCGTTTGTCCTTTCTGTTACACCTTGCAGAGCTGAGTTGGACTGCCTGCCTGTTGTGGTGCGTGTTTTGGCCCAGCTGCACCATGCCACATTCTATCGCGTGCGTGGATTCCTCACACAGAGCTAAAAGAAACCAACCTGAGAGGCCAGGTACCCAAAGAGTTTGTGGTAGGGAGCTTAATTTACAAGCATTGCAGATGTCTATTGGATGAGATCTCACAGCACTTCTCTATTACTGTATCGAAATAGACCTTTAAACTCTTGGTGATCTCTCCACATAGGATGCTTCATGAACAAAGAACAAATGCCTATTCTGACCTAAAGGAATCGTTCTTATGTTGGAAGAATAAAGGCAAGGATAGACATGAAAAAACAATGGGAAAATAGCAATTGGGAGGCCAGGATACAGCATTGCAACACCTAATGGTACCTGTGAAAAACGCATCCTTAGAACACATTTTAATTTTTTCTCTTATAGAATATGATTATATAAATATTTGTAAAACGTCAGAAAAAGTACAACTGTGATAAAATTCTTACCCTATTTTAGTGTCAGGTATAAACCTTTCAAAGAACAGACAAGGCAGCGTGACAAAACCCCCAAAGAATAGACCATCCAATGGAGCTCTGCAGGAGAGTTAAGATATGTACTCATAGACGTGGCAATTTTTTTTGTGGATTACTTCTAAAGTGTAATTGAAAAAATTTTTTCAAGTTAAAAGGCTTTAGAGTTTTTTAGTACTTTTCAGTTTTTGTTAAGCTGTTTTGGAAATGACTTTAATACTGATCTAAAATCATGAAGAAAAATGTTCTTGGTATCCAATTGCAGGTTTACTTACTTTATTAGTTTAACAATAAATAGACTTAATATTGAAGGACAGTGAATAAAATTTATTCTTTTCAAGTGAATAGATTGTTTTTATCAATTTAAAATGGTATCCGACCACTGTGTCTCACTTTGAAAACATTAAATATTCTCACAAAACAAGTTTTATGTACATATCCATTGCTGCTATTATTGCACTAAGTTGGATGTATATGTGGAGCCTCAAACTAATTTTTATGTGACATTTGTTTCTATTCCTAGTTAGAGCCATGTTTCTTAGTGCAAGGCGCGCTGTTATTATAACAGATGGCTTATTTCAATTCATAATGACTGGGAAAAATAATAATGAATCATGTAAGCAAGAACAAGCACTTCACTTTTGCTACAAGTTACTCAGTGCCTGCCAATTTGAAAAATAGCTGAAGGCTCTGGCTCTGGCTCGTCAGAAATGCAGTGATGCTCTCAGGTTAGACTACAACAGTATATCCAGTTTAGGGAGAGCAAAAATAGCAAGATACAAGGCCTACAAACTTTCCATTTGGGCATTCAGGGTTTTCCTTCTTCACAATGAAAGTAAAGGAAAACCAACATAAATCCCTGGTGTTGGAAGGTGAACAAAGGAAAAACAATCCTCGGTGTTATTTCAAGATACAGTTGTACCCAGACACCTCACGGCATCCATCTAACTCAAAGAGAAGAGAGTTTCATCTCTGTCCAAAAGGAGGGTCTGAGTTACAGCCCCACTGTCACCATTCACTTCTGAGCAACGTAACTTCTTTCCACTCAACACACAAGTATCCCAAACTTTACCTTGACTTATCTCCTGCCTTTTCAAAGCCTCCAGAGTTGTCTCCATTGCTTCTTCCTCAAGTCTTTACATCCTTCTCTCTATTCGCCCTGACTCCTGCAAGAAAATGCATGTGCTGAACTGGAGACACAGACTTTCACCAGGTGACTGTTTCTAAATCACAGTATAGACACAAGGTGCTCCATACAGAGTCCTCCTCTATTACTAAGTAGCACTAAGTTGATTTTGGTATTTTATGGGTTGAGAAAACAGCTGATGAGTTAGTAGAATTAGACCTTTAGAAACAGATATTTGTTAGTTCTCTCTGCTCAAAGTTGGCTGAATCAATGGAATAACATAGGCCTCCTCTTATGTACGCACATTTTTGTTCGAGTACTTCTTTTTCCCTATTTTTGGTTTATTCCTAAGGCACAAATGTTGCTGTGTGACCTTCTTACCCACACTGTTCACAAATCCCTCTCAGAGCGTGACACATAACACCCACCGTTAAAGCAGACATTGCCCTGTCATTGCCTTTTCTCTTCCCAGAGCAGATAAGCTAGAAGTAACTGAGAGTGGAGACAAAGCTGGTCAGGGGAAGGAGGAAGCATTTTTTTTTCTAATACCATTTAAAAGAAAAACAAAAACTGAATCCCCAGCCTCTCAGATGACATGGCAGTCTTTGTAAAAAAAAACAATTATTTTGACCTGACTCATACAGAAGAAAAAAAGCTGCTTAAATATAAGCTTCTAATGCCATTTTTTGATACAGCTGGATATGTACATGTGCTAGCTGGGCCTGTCTGGAAGGCTTGCATACCTGCCCGTGGCTGCGATGGCATTATCACAGCTGTTTGGGCACCTGAACTGCTTCCACAGAAACTGAGGACTCTAACCCCTAAAAAAAGAGCGTCCTCATGATGAATAATAAATTTGTTTCCAGATTGGCACTCTGGCCGAGAAAAATGAGGCAGAAGGAATAAGGACACAAAAAAAAGATTGAAACACTTGCTATGAATATTTTCCAAGTTAAAGTACGTTTCATTTCCACATTTCTAAATGAAACAGCATTTCAGTTTTGAAAAGGCATTTTTCATTTAAAAGTGACACAAACCATAAGGGAAAAAAAAAAGATTAAAACAGGGGACTAAGCAAGAGAAAAAAATGTAAGCAGATCGCTTTGAAAAAAAACAGCATTTTGAGGTGATTTAAATTACTATTTTTATGGCTGGTTCTCTGCTTTAATACTACCTTAGAAACCTTTCCTTTTCAGTTCAATGTACACTGCATGCGTTTTGCCTGTGAATTACTAAAGTGAAAAATGTATCACTTTTCAGCTCTTCTGTCTTCCCCTTGTTGGTTTCTGCTAAACATCATCCTTTTTTCTTGTCAGTGGCTACTGTGAGTGTGTCTGAATGGGATGCACAGATGTGATGTACGAGTTTAAATCACTTCTGAAGTTCACTCATAGTTCATTCTGCTCAGGAAAAACTTGGGAATGATACCAGACCAGATTCTCTGCAACCATTACCCACACACTTGGAAAATACACATGAGAATGTGTGGGCATAAGTGGTTCATCCTTCTCAGTAACAAGTTATCTGTGCTATATATCCACTGCATATTTATGAAGTGTGTGGGTAATGTTGGATGGGAGTCTATTGTGGCAGCAGTCTTGTTTATCTCATTTTCTATGATATGTTTTTGTTATCTTCTTGTTTTATTTCTTTTACTGAATACTGCGCTTATTATTGCTTCACCAGACACATTTTAATGTCATTCTTTTCATACAGAAGATACAGACCAGGCAGCAGCTGACTTTAAGAACATGGTTTATACACCCATATACATTGATAATTGAAGATGCTTTATAAATTGTGAGCCTCACAGTCCCAAACTTAACATTGTAGCACACAATCAGGAAGTATACTATGTGTTATATCATTAAAATTATCAGCACATACATATCAACATAGTAGGAGAGAACATAATAAAAATGATATATTTACTTGCCAAGGTGCTCAACACACTTACATGGTATTCTTCTCTTTAAAGCACCTCCTAGTACAATGTAGGTTTCTTCTGCTGAAGACTGTAATACTATAGTTCTTTAAATTTGCCCTGTAAGCCAGATCTTCCCAGAACTCTTGCTGCTTTTCCTGGAAAACCTTTCCTAGATGGCATTGGCTTGACACTTCTGACTATATCATTTGGAGACTAGAAGATAACTCAAGATCCACACTGCATGCATCTACACAAGGTTTGCTCTGGACCTGACTCTGGTTGGAATTTATCAGGTGCACAGCTGGAAGGCATTAGGTACACAGCTGGAACACATTGGGTGCACAGGTGCAGTGTATCTTTCAGTTTGGTTTGGTCCACAGGCAGTTCAGTATCTGTGCTGAGACTAGTTGTACCTGCAAATAGAGAGTATAGAAGAATCTTTATTTTCTTCAGAATAGCTGTCCCTAAATTACTGCTGACCAAAATTTTCAAGTTAATAATTTCTTTATTAACTCCCAATCAGAGGGAGTTGCAATCAATAGAAGCAATAGGTGTGTAAGGTAACACCGGTCATCTATTTGGAAATCTTAGCGACTTCCATGCTTTTGGCATACCATGAACCAAAGGGAAACAAATTTGTAGTTCATTGGCAAATGCACATTTAAATGGCTTTGTTTGAGCCCAGCTAATATCCCTGTGCTCTTTTTATAGTCAATGAAGGTAGGATATCTCTTCAAGGCACTCATCAAAGAGTGACTCAGTCTATGGCTACGCTGTGGAACTGGCGACATTTGCGGTGAGTGCCTCAGACCCAGTCCTCAGGTGCCTGCTCCAGTTCTTCTGCACGGGCAAACGTGCCAGGGAAACCTGGTGTGCCATGTGTGACAGAGGTGAGAGAAAAAGGAAAGGATTTTATATTTCTGCTTCTTGTGCCAACCTAAGGGACAAGGAAGCTGGGAAGTGGGAAGGGGACATGGTCACAGGGTACTTAGGGCTGTGTCTCTGATGCGTGAGGAGTCCTTTTTCCTCTCTTGGTTGGACTGACAACACAGGGAGCCTGAGGAGTCTGACTGACCTTGTCAGCTAAGTGACAAAAATTGAGAGCTATGCCAAGCCTCTATTTTTTTTTCTTTTTTTCTGCCCTGCAGTAAGTAAAAGTATGAGACAGGGGAAATACTCTGTTGACATTATGCAAAATGAAATACCACAAACTAAATTGGCACCTTCTATTTGTAAATGTGAGGGAGCTTATATTTATTTTAATTAAAAAAAAAAAGAAAAAAATGAAGATTTTATTAAAAAAAACTATAAACCACACATGAATGATGTCTACAGCAGAGTAACGGAGTAAGTGCTCACAGGGGGCTTTGATTTGAGAAGCTCACTTATTTGCATGATAATAAAGAGGATGTATGTGTATAGGGACACACAGTACTTTTTGGAACTCTGTTCAGGTTATAAAATGCCCATATTCTCTATTTTATGTTCAAAATTTAATTAAGAATTCTTTGATTTACTTACTAATTCTTGATGTACTTCCAACATACTTTCCTCCTTGCTTTGTATTCAGAATTCATATGTGCTTGGTTAGAGAAGGGTATTTATTGCATTTTTAATGTTGATTTTAATATGCTGAATCTAGAATATGTAAGGCGGCATGACAGCCTCATAAGGTTGTATACGTGGAGCTTTGTTTACTAAATACCATGTGCATCTCAAAATCTGCCTTCAGTGCAGAAATTGTAGCTTGTCCTTATCAGGATTCTGTAAAAAAAATATAGTGATGCATAAGAATGAGAAGAAAATGACAAATCCGGCAATTATTTTTTGATCTTGTGAAACCCTGACTCTTTTATCATTCATTGCAAAACCACTCTGATAGTATTGTGCAAGGTATTCATGGTGTGAAATGCGATTGATTGTGTGATTTTCACTATACGCATATGATTACACTCCCGCGTCAGCTAGCAAAAACTTTCAATTGAGATCTTACATTGGTTTGTAAGGGTTTGTAAGCATCCTAATATCCTCCTTTCCCAAAGTGAGCAAATAATCTTTTTGGAAATTGGTCCTAATGTATAGGATTGAAAAAAAAGGTAAAATAGTGTCACTGGAAACATGTGGAAGTGGTATGTTCTGTCACTGAATGCCTCAAACATTTACCAGGTTGAGAACAGGGTGAAAATTTCAAAGCCGTTATTTCAATATTGTTTAAAACTTTTGCTGAAATCAGAATCTTGCTTTTTGTTTAATCTGAATAAATCTTGAGCCGTGGAGTTTAGCTGGCATATGGTATGCAGAAAAACGTGTTGGTGTGACATGTGGAAATATATCAGAAATTCCTATTTATCAGCTCTGTGTTTATCAGTTTAGAAAAAGGATAATATATCTTGCAGTACAAACTACATGTCATAACTAAACAATGTGGATTAGAATCTGATTCTTCATGGTCAGTCTGTGGTATAATTCAACAAATAAGCTAAATGTCAAGTCTTATCAGGAAAAATCACTCACAAGTGCTCTGGGATCACAAAAAAAAAAAAAAGGATGATATTTATCAATTAAGGTCCCTGCTGTTTGCCAGGTTCTCACCTCCAGTTGTTATCTCTACCTGGCACAAGCTCTTAATTTTGCTGTTTGAGCTTAATTGTTTTACAGGAACAGCAATATAATGTAATGAGAACTGCCAAGGCTGGTCTGCGCCTCAGGATAACGCAGTTTACAGAGCCCAGGACAAAGATGGGGGAGCCACAGATAAAGTGTGATTGGGCAAAGAGACCTAGCAGAGGTATGAGCTCTCCAAACAAATGTGACTAATTAGAATTCCCGATCCTCTTCAGCGTACATTGCAAGACCAATAGTTTTGCTAAATCCCTGACACTGTACCTTGACGTATACATATAGGACCAGACCTGCCTGCAACTAAACAAGAATTGAGAAGGTTCCATGAGTTCAATAAGGTTCATATTTTAAAATATAAAGTTCATCTCTTTCTTCCATAAGTTGTTTAATTTGCTTTAAGAGGTAGTGATGGGCTCTTGAGAGGATTCAGGGCAATTCTGTTGTACTTGGTTTGTTTCTTCTGTTAGCACCACACAGAGACCTAAATCCTTCTGACTTCAGACAGCTGAAATGAAATACACATTGCAATACACGTATTGTTAAGCACTTTGCCAAGATATACTAGGCAAAGAGGTTGCTGTTTCACCAGCAGAAGTAATACACATCCCAGAAAATCCCAGTTTCTTTGCCAAGTGATGGTTTCTATTCATGAAAATTCCGATGTCATGGATAAAAATTACTCTATAGAGAAATGCTTCACAGAGCAGGGCTGTGCGGGACAGATAAAAATCAGACAGAGCTCAAGGTCTTAATCCCAACCCTTGAACACACTTCACTTTTGCATGGAACATCTATCTAGTGCTCCAAAAAGATGAAAAGGCAATTAAGACCTGGCTACCATACCAATTGCTACAGCACCCTCCAAAGGGGAGTGACCTGTCAGCCAGACAGCTCCTCCATCGCAGCTGCCAATATATGCTTACCAACGGTCCCCTAAGGTATCATTTCAGAGGGAAGGGAAGAAAATATTCCTGTCACTGAAGGCACACAGTTGAGCTATAACTCTGCTGCAAGGAAGTTATCTTTCAGGATTCGCTCTCCAGCACCTTTATCTCTTGGATGCAGAAGTTAATTCTGCTTTCTGTCTTTTCAAAGACAAAGTCAATGAGAATGTGCATGGGAGCTGCTGTTGCTGCAAGAGCCATTCTTGGATTGTATGGAGGGCATTGCTATGGTAGTCAGAGACTCTTGATTCCAGAACCATGAACTCCTGCCTTCTCTTACAGAGCTATTCTAGCAGGCAGAAAGTCTGTGAGGTGTCTGCAGGTACTTATATGTGTGTGTATACATGTCTAAACGGTCACTTCTAGTCCCCTTTACTCCAACTGCAGCCTTCTACAGACTCTATTCTTCACTGCTTAAACTGTGATATGAAGCTTTGCCCTTTAGGAAAAAAACCAAAAATAATCCTATCCCTGATAAACTCAGCCCTATCTATCTGCTCTGGAAGATGAAGTTTGATCATAAGGAGACTGAAAAGGCGTAACCTGACATACAGAAACAACTGCATAGGATCCCAAATCTTGTTATCAGTAGCAGACAAAAGAGTTACATCTAACTAAAAATTCATTTTTAGTCTCTAGGATCTGGCAAATACTATTATACAAGATAGGTCTGAAGGTTACAACATATTGGTCATGTGCACTCCCTATTTCAAACTGTACTTTCCAGAATAAGGATTAAGTGTCATCTAGTTTTACTGCCCACACAGCTTACCCATCTTAATGAAGTATCAGAAAAATACATTAATAGCACATTATGGTTTCCAAGTTCCATCCCCAGTTATTCAAATTTCTATCCTGCTCACTTCTAAAAAATGCTGCAATAACATTCACAATAAAATGGTACAAATGGGAACAATGAGTTCAATACTAAAATGTTTGACTAGTGCTCATTCATGGGAAGCAAATACCTTGACAAGGGTTATAGACTGAATGTTAATGTTAATGCTTATACTACAGCACATCTCCAGAGTATTATTTTAATGACACTGTACCAGTTAAAGAATATACTAGCATTTTCAGTAAGTTTTTTACTTGTTTGGTAAACTGAGTGAATAATCATATTGGCATCTGTCATTACCAGTCAGGGTTGCACATAACCTAGTTATTTAAAAGGCAAAACACTGATATAATGTTCATTCCTTGGTAATTGATGTTTACAGCTGTGCTTTCGTTAATCTATGAGCTGAAGGTGTCATACCTTATTCATAGCCTAATGCCGAATAAGACAAAAATCTGCTCATAATAAAATGCTGATGAATTTTAACATGGACCGTGCTTGAGACTTTTAACATACAGAAAATAAATATTTCATTTTTTGTTAATGGTTGCATAAGAGAGGCTTCTTATACTCTGTACATTTGTTTACGCTTGTGTGAAACACACATTTCATGGGAAACCACATACATTTTGTTACGTGGTCAAACAGCTCCTACCATGGAGCATTTAAACAACCTTCTGACATGGTGAAGAAATAAAGAAAACTGTGAGGAAAAAGATCGTGGGTAAAAGGATCTACATGTGGATAATTTACTTAAAAACTAGCACACAGACATTCTAGCATTTATAGCAAACATCTTTTAGACATTTAAACTCCTTTTAAATATCTGTCTCTAAATCTCTTTGTAAGCTTTCAGTTGAGTCATTTTGTTGGCAAGTTCATAGTGTTACACTGTGACTCCATCGGCTGAAAGATTTAGGGAGATGTTTAATGGAAATATATCCCCATCAATTATAACCTGAAATAAACATGCAATGGAAATCATCAAACTGTTATTACTCAATAAACAATTCTCTGTAGTTATCCAGCCCAAATAGGCTGTGAAATGTGTTTGTTTTTTCCAAATTTATTAGTTTATGCATGCCTGTTTTAACCTATAATGCATTTAAAAACTGTCTTTTTTAGGTATTTGCTATTAATTACATGTAATGCAATGTGAACTGTTCATCATCTAAAGCATAACATCTTTCTGATAACTGCCACTAAGGAAACCAAAACCTATTAAACCCAGTAACTGTCTTGAGGATCAAGTATTATTTTGCACCAGTTGCATCTACATGTTAACACAAGTGACAATCTCCAAATGAGTTTTAACACAGCAACAAAAGCCTGGTTTTCTACTGATCTGTACAAGCAAAAAAATCAGTTATACAAATATTTGTGAACAGAGAAAAATGAGATGCTAAGAAAATATTTGTGTTTCTCAAAAAAGTTTAAAGAACAGGAGTGGGTGTAGCATGTAAGAAAGTCCTTTTTTTCTGGTTGTCTGGTTTCATTTCAAGCTGCCACCACTACAGCGATGACTACTGAGCAGCAAAGTCCAGGCTACGTGAGATAATACCATTTTAAGATTGTCTGCAGAGTAGTACATTGGCATACAGAAAACAAATGGCTTCCTCACACAGTCGTAAGTGGGAGTCAAAAGATGTATATAAGAGGTTTTCTACTCGTTGAAGGGAATGCTTGGAGCTGAAGTCCCTGTTCCGAGGGGCAACGAGAGGCTGTGGACCTCTCACCAGGTACCGTGGGGAATTTACTCACCTGTACAAGAAGAAATTCAGAGGCAGACAGATTCACAATCTAACTCCTCTGTTCTGGGGCAGGGCAGTAACTGGTTCTAGTTTGGAGCCATGGGTAAAGCCATAGTAACTATAAAATGTAGGAAAAGAAGCTGCGCAGGTCACCTGTTCTTTGCTCAGGGGAAGTGAAGTTCCTCTTGTCCTTTTCCCAAGGTGAATAAGGAATAACTGCTTCTGAAAACTGCCAGCTTTTTAGCCTTTTCTTTTTTTTTTTTAAAGATGATTTTGAGTTTGAGTCTATAAATTAATGGTAGTTTCTTGAATTTGTGTAGAAGTATTATCACACTGGTATTCCAAATGTTGTCTAAATCAACCCACCACACACAGCAAGACCGTAAAGCCCTGTAAGCAGTAGCCTGAGCACAATAAATAGCATAGAATATTATCTAAGATTATCAAAAAAGGGATGAAGTCCATCTGGCTGTTCAAACACAACTCTGTCCTTAGTGTTTTTATAATAATATAATTATGTACATGGAGAAAGACATCTGCACAGTTGCTTACTTTGCACAATGCCAAACAGCCTTAAGAAAAATGATTACCAGGAAAATCAGCAAATGTCAGTATTTCCTATCCTGAGAGTTAAATCCTGCATGCTTTAAAGTTAGAGAAAGTTTTTCGTTAATATCAGTGGTATCAGGTTTTAGGATAAATGTAGATTTGTGTGGTGCGCTGCATACTCTTCCATGACAGCACAGGGTTGTTTATCTCTTTATCCTTAAATCCCAGGATGTCAGTGTTCATTTTTAAGGTAAATGTGAATCATCTTTCTTTCTATCTGCCCATGTATACAGATAGTCCCTTTCCTGAGTTCTTTGTAACACTGTGTTTGTTCTTCTAACACTGACATGGGGTCAGGGAAGTACTGTTAGCCTCAAAATCACAGATTAAGATTCCCAAGGATGCGAAGAGACCTAATCCCTCTTCCAGATCCCTCTTTGTAGGTCTGTGCCCATGAGACTGACATCGGGTGAATAAATACACATACGCAGGGATATGAATGTGGACCTCTCAGACCCAGGGCTTCATCAGCAGAGCATCCTGCCTTCCCTTTACTCCTTAGCCACAACCTGAATAATACCAAGGGATCCAAAGCATAGAAGGATTTTCTAGGAATGGAAAGATGTTTCCAGACTGCCAAGTCACCAATAACTCCTCTCAACAGCAAAAGAAATCCATTGTTCTGATTAGTAATAAAGGTACACAGCTCCATGACAAAAAATTACACAATGATACCACATCTGGTATTCCTTGTCCCATGGTGACAGCGTCTTAGAAACTCTTTATGACAAACAAAACATCTATGTGTATCTGTGGGAATCAACGCACAGTAAATTTTCTTAAGCTTTTTCATGGGACATTGGGTCAAATTGTCTACAGGTCTAAAATCCATTTCCACATGGAAAAAAAAAACTGTCACATTCTGTAGAATTTTGTAGCCCTATTAAAAGCCAATAAAATTTATACACTTCTGGAAAAATTCCTTCCCTAACATTTTTTTTAAGCAAGGCAATGTAATGGTTCAGCCAAAAAAAGAGCTTTTCTCAAAGTGAGAGTAATAAAAGATATTAAGTCCCTTTCATCTTTATTTTCTTAAGTCTACTGAAAAATATGAACCTTCCAAGTCTTTTACACTCAACTTTTTTTCAGTGAAGCTATCATGTAAAGCAGAAAAATAGCAGAACAGAAAAAGAAAGGAATCAAGTATGGCACAACTGTCACAGGAGAGCTCCCCAACTCTTGCAGATTTAGGAACTATTTAATAATTTCTTGTGTTGGGTAGATGAATAGAAAATGTAGAGACTATTTCTGGATTAATCTTCCATTGAGAATAACACAGGCTAATCTCTCACTGAAGTATTTTGCTTCCGCCTTCCCCGTGAGCCTCCAGTAAGATTAATGTGCAAGTATAGCACATTAGCTTATTTAGCTTCACAGTGGTCATACGTGGCGGCAAATTGTTAATATTTATAACGAAACTGCGGTAACAGAAGCCTCTGTGCTGGATTAGCTATCTAGGAGCTAATTTCTAGTTCTGAGACAAGTGGAAACACTTAAAATGAATACTCAGTTTTTGAGTGTCCCAACAGCCAAGGCTGGAAACCAGTGGCAGCAGTTTCATGATTTCTGGCCTGTGTACATCCACGCCTTTGAAAACTCTACCGATTTTGGGACCCCTTATAAAATACACTGCGGTTTAGCTTGTGCGTCTTCCCTGAACATCTCCAGAGCATGACCTGACAGCAGTAACACAGGTCTCTCCTTGCCACCGTATGAACCCTGTCAGGCTGGGCGTCAGTTTTCCTTTGCCTGTGCTTGGGTCAAACCATCTTTCATTTCCAGGTGTGCTTACCCTAACCATTTCATTTGCTTTGTGCAAAGCCGCTGTTGCCAGACTGTTCCTGGTTCCATGGAAGCTTACAGCTGAGAGTAAAACCATGTGAAACGCTGTGATACACAGCGGCTTGAACTTGGGAAGGGCCTCACAAGCCTCTCTGGCCGAACGGCATCAGCAGCGGTGCGTCATCCGCCTGCCTAACACACACTGTGTCACCTCACCTCTCCTGTATTTCCTCCGTAAAGCTGCCAATACATGTTCTGGGGTCACGTACTATCTGAGATGAGGCTTTAACCTGGGACATGGTGAGGTCCTGTCCCTCAGACTCTGCTGCAGCTTATGGGGTGCAGACAAATCACTGCCCTGTATTCACCATGCAGGGAAAGAGGACGCAGTTAAAGCACCTCGTTGCTCCTTGGTTTCTGACTAAGGCCTCTCAGTCACATTAAGTGTGTTGACCAATTTGCCATCAGAAGGATGAAAAACAGGTCACAGCTCTACACTTTGCTCCCCCTGGCTTGAGTGGGACTAAGTGGATGAACTGATTCTGGAGTGTTTAAGTCAGATCCTGTGGAACAAGAAAACGCGTGTTGCGAGCAAGGACTTAATTCCGTGGTCAGTCAGTCTAACTAATTGCATGAAGGGTCACAGCCAGATTAGTTTTCCAACCTCAATTCTTTTATTGCTTGAAAGCCATAAATCTAAAGCAGGAACTGGTGTCTATTCTCTAGATATAGATTTATTTTCTGCTTTGCAGTTCTCAGGAATCACTCTTGAAATGGTGAACTTTTCTAAATGTCAGTTAAAAGGTTCACTGATTTCTTTGCTCACTTCCTAAAACCTGTGTGTGCATGTTCTCTGGGCCTGTTGCTTTAGCTAATCCTGCCTAGCCGCTCCGTAAGCAAAAACTTTGTCCGCACATCTGTCCAGTACTATTGTCTCTTGTTCTTTCCCTGCTGCCTTTCAAAGACTGATCTATGACTTCATCAGAAAAAAGTAACTAATAAATTTTACTGATCATTTAACAGTTGATACAAACTTTTTGTAAATTTTAAAACAAGCCTGTGTTTTCTTTCTCTTGTTTGTTGAGTATATATAGATTTGAAAATTCCTTACCTTTGAGATTTAAATTTCAGTTTGTCATTTGCTTGCTTTTGTCTCCTTTTACTTGTTCTGATAAACCTCCTGGTTGCTTTCAGTGCTTGGTGTCTCCCTTTCTTTCCAATGGCATTTGCATACATCAGTCTCTTCAAGTAGAAATGCTTAAGATGTATCAGAACAAAGACTCTATATGCAGAGTGTCAACGATATAAAATGACACTATAAACAAACAAAGTACCTTTCTTCCTTTCTCTTTTCCCTTCATTGATAGCATGGACATTGTGAGAACAGAACTGATTTCTGAGGATATTAGGAGTTTCGTTCCAGTGGTAGGGAGGGAACACAGCCTGGCAGTTTTGTTTTTCCAGCAGCTCCTGAAAAAAGAGAGTGGAAACATCTAAAGAGGATCCAGTGTGAAAAACTGAAAGGAAAACTGTGTTTTTACCCATTCTATCCTGACACTTTAACGAGACCACTTGTCCTTTTAATATGAAGGAAACTTCCATGCAGATTTCTTTGGCACTGTGAGTGAATTCGATTCTTTCTTCTCCCTTTCTTGGACAGAAGAGGCAGAATGAAAGTTGAGAAATTAAGTTATGGGTGAGTGCCTTAAGGACGAAATGATGCTGTTCCCCTCAGCTGGGACTCTTAAAACAAAGCTAGAAAAAACACAGGCCCAAGCTACATTGTAAGGAATGAAATGCAGAACGTAGTTTAGACAACCTCCCAGGCATTCCCCAGCTGTGACTGAGAGCATCAAAAGGTATAAGTTATATAGGTTTTGCCATGTTTGTCTCTAATCCTGATGATACCACAGCAACTTGTCTTTTGAAGCTGCTGTTCTCACCCGTGCTGTTGAGTACTCGCTTGTGTGAATAATCTTCCATAGGCTCCGCAAGAGCTAGCGTAAACCTTTGTTTATGTTGCTGGCACCCACTACCCCAGCCTCTGGAGGATGTGAGCCTGCTAAATAACCATGTAGAGAGCACAGATTTAATTTTTATGCCTATGATTGAGCAATCTCACAGAGGTGAATGGCACTTACTGTGTGATCAATATGAATGCACAAACAAAAATATGGCTTCTGCAATCTGGCTCTGAGCTTTATATTTATTTGGTTTTGGCAGCCTGAAGTTTAATTGTGGCCTTGCTGTTGATATCTGAAATTGTTAGTCCTTTCCCACTTCCTCTACGTGTTGTTGAATTTCAGCCAAGTTTCTCCTTACTCATTTCACATTCCTCCAAGGCCCGCTTCTCTCCAAGCCCAATATATTGGCATTGCCACCTTCTCTGCAGGCCTTCGTCAGCATGTTAAACTCAGTGATAGAAGAGAAGAACAAAGAGTCAATGTGCTAAAAGAAGGCTTTTGGTGATATATGTTCAAAAGGGATCTTTGAAATCTCAATGAGCTAAAATTGCATGCATGAAACAGCCTGCTTTCCTGAGGTCATCAGCAAGGTGAACTATTCTCATCACAACACAATAAAAATGCCATTGTTTTATGTATAGCAATTCTGTAGTACACTCTACCTTGCGGTGAGCAATTTGTCCAAGAATAAAAGGTAAGTGTTCACACTATACTTTTTATATGATCATTCCTGTTTGAGGAATCCTACCAGTCAAACTGAAGTAAAGAAGGTGAATGTGAAGAGAAAAAAATATAAATAAAAAAGAACAAAACCCAACGCAATATGGAGGAACAGAGGATAAAAAAGATAACGGAAAACACAAGACTGTAGAAAACTGAAACTAAAAGGTTAAATTTTGCTTAACATTAAGGGGAACTAAAATAGTTAAAACCTGTCATTAGTGAATGCTACCCGGCATAAAAAGATTCTCAGGTGCTTTGATGGTACCATGTTCTACCAGCAGTGTCCAGCCCATGAGAAAGATGCTTTTAGCTCAGTTTCATGTCCCAAACAGCAGCTGGCGGTGAGGGAAGAGGATCAGACCTGTGCCATGGCACAACCGTGCTTCCCCCATACACTCTCTCAGCTCCAGAGGTTTGTTACTCAACCCCAAGCCCAAGGTAATTTGTGTTTGTCAGCCAGGAAACATTTTTCCCCCCCCGTGTCTTCACACTTTTTTAACACAGGTAAACTTTTTTGGCACACGCAGCATTGTGTGACAATGATTCCCCTGGGTTAGCTGTATAGTGCAGTAAGAGAAGTCACAACGAAATGCAAGAGCTCCCTTTTCACTGGGTGTTTGGTTCAGGATTTTGAAATCATCTCTGATATCAAATCTTGTTTCAAGTATCTACAAATTCTTTTCTCATTTTTCAGAGCCAGAGGTACACTGCGATAAGACAATTAGAGACACTCACGCTCAGCAACTTAATTACTCTAGATGCAATTTTATGAACAGATTCAAATCTTTGACCACTTAATAATGATTGAGTATTTCATGCCACTTCCCATTAGTGAAAACGGACCCTCTGAGCAAATTGAGCTTACCTCATTGAGCGCTCACCCTCCTAGGGCAGCGTATTGCACACTGCTGAAGCTGATCTAATGCAGGCCTTAAATCACTTCAGTGTCATGCATTCAGCAACCATTTCTGAAGATTCATGAATGGCAAAAAGGCAACTTATATAAAGTGCTTCTTGAGAAAGTCTGTCTCCTCTGTGCACAAAATATCTCTCTAAACGAGTTTATTTTTTAACTGAAAGAGTTGGGCCTTGATTGCAGCCAGAAAACTGTATTTAAAAAAAAAAAAAAGAAGAGAGAATAAGGGCTGTGCTGACTTCTGAATTCAACGAATGCATATCTCTACCACAGGGTTTGGCCCTTCGGGACCTTCCCATGGATCTTCTTGCGGGATGAGGAGATGTGTAGAGCAGGCAGACTTTTGGCTTGTTCTTACTCAGTGTACAGCAGGGTCAGCCAGAGAGGCCAAGAATCTATTGCCATCTCTTAAGATGCCATCTGTGAGGTATTGCTTAAGGCTTGAAACCATGAACTGTCCCTTGCACAGAGCTAATTGTGCTAGGAAAAACACAGTTTTCAGGAGTAGGCAAACAGAAGAACCGTGCGGTAAGTTTTCATAGAAATTCTTCAATGCCTTGCTTGCTCTTCTTTCAGAAAAATATTCAGAGGTGACACTGCCTTATTTGGATTTTTTACTGCCACTTTAATTTACGTGTCACCTTCCCTTTTTATTGAATGACGTTGTTATCCTAGCTAGGCTCCCAAAGGACCAGTGCCGCAGTAACGCAGCACTGCAGGCCTGAGAAACATCAGCCTAAGGGTCGTGAGTTCCTGGTGAAGCCCTGCAGATCAGCTCTTGCAGAACAGATCTATCTGGCAGATTCTGACTAAAAGCCAAGCGCAGCTGGAGTACACAAAACAAACAGTGTTTAAAGCTATGTTTAAAAAAGATATTTCCTGAATGATGTCATTAGCAACTCAATTATGCATTTTATGAGCTATAACTTGTGCACAATGTGGGTAGAATAGGGCAGAGTCAGATTTACAGGAGAGGAACAGGCCTTTGGACAAATAAAATTCTAGGGCAAAGCTACTGAAAATAATACCTTTTCAGACACAAAGGCAACTTTGCAGTGTTTTCTTCGAGCTGCCTCAGAGCAGCTGTTTGCACCGCTGCATCCTTTTTAGCTCAAGGCTTGCATGTAAGAAAGGCAAGAACAGACGTTTCTCCTTGTTTAGGGTAGATTTCTGTCTCTCTTTGCAACCTACCAGCTTTTCTTCTTACAGCCAGAATAATTTTCCTCACAATTTTCATGGTATTCTGTGCCCTAAGATATAAATCAGGAGCTATCGTTTTTGTTCATTAAGAAACAGAGCTCACTGCTTGATCACCAACAGACCAGCTGCCAAGAAGTGAGGAATACCACAGGTTTACATGAAAGCTCTGCTCTCCAGATGGCTGGGAAAAGTATCAGTCCAAAGAGGGCAATCCCTCTCTTTTCCAACACACCTTAGCTGCACAAACTTCCAATGAATCAATAAATTCCAGAAGAAGAAAATGTACTAAAAATAACGAGGAGCAAATATTTTGCAAAACAGTGATCTATTTATCTACATGAACTCCCCATCTTCTGCAAGCCGTGTATTATGGTTGCCAAGCCAAGGTTTTCATACAAGTCACATTTTCCAGTTCTTTCAGTGCAACAATGATGATGAAAAGGACTGATGGGTGGAAGCAGGCAAGTTCTGTTAGGCTTTTTAAAATTAATGTTATTATTATTGTTGTTGTTGTTATTATTATTATTATCATTAATTGTGTTCTCAACCAAAAGTAATTTAAGAGAGATAAGCGTTATCTTTGTGATATGCACCCACATAAACTATTTCATACCATTAATACCTGAAGGCAGTCTCAACATTAAACATAGCCTGCAGCCTGTTCCACAGCAGTGACACACACTAACAAAAAAAGAATCATTACAGATTTTACCATCTAGATTTTCTTTTGGGAAAAGAAAAAAAATCTTTTCATAAACTGGTGATTACCTGACATCCAGTCCTACCTCTGTTATTTGCTTGTGAACATCCAGATGCAATAAACATACAAACACACACATACAGTGCCAGGCTGAAGTGTTGTGGGACTTTCTTAAAGTATAAGATACAACAGTAATTTAAATCATTACAGGGAATTTTGTCTCCCTTTACAGACCAGCTGTGACATAAATATATCAAGAAGAATTGTCAGTTCTATCTAGGTAAAGGACATGAAAATTTTAAACTTTTTCTTTCCAAGGATCCAACCTAGAAATGTGCTGAATGGACTGGCCTCTGGGTTTTTATAACTTTTTAATACTTCTCTTGACCTGTCGTACACCTTAAAAAAGAAGCTACTGTTGGAAATCCTATGTAAGGTCTTAATATTCAATGGAGATGGATGACATCTGCTTAGCGACTTTCAGTAACTTGTTATTCAGGTTCACACTACAAGAGTCCGCTAGAGATAACCTGTACTCTCTGGGTATTTCAAAACTCAGCAGAACTTCAAGGTGAATCAGATTTATTGGATTACTTACTTTTTGTCCTTTTTTTTATTTTGAAGTGTACTATTTTAGCCAAATTTACCAAGGAAAGTAAAGCCATTGTCAAATTTCATTCAAAAAGTGACAGAAGGAAAGAGGTCTCCAATAGGTTCTTACAGGCTTTGCAAAGGCAGGTGAATAGCTAGAGGAAAAAGATCCTACAACTGCCCTGGCAGAGAAAAGCCCGTAGAAAAAGATGACATAATATTATATGCTGGAGAATCAAGATAGCAGAAAAAAACCCAGAATGCCTGAACTGCATGGAAAACTTCAGCTAAAGTTTGGAGTCAACCAGGCAGGTCGTAGACCCTCATGAACACCAGAGAAAAAAGACCTTAGTTCGGTCTTCTGGTTCCAGGACTATCATGTATCTAACATCTGAAAACCTTTCACCTAGAGATTTCATGTTAAGACCGCACAGCAGGACTGCTCAGAAAATCCACTCATTCCAGGTTTTGCTTTGACTCCATCTAGTTACCAGGCATTTGGTGTTTTCACAAACCTAATGGAACATCCCATATTTCTTACCTTTCTCTGGTCTCTGCAAACCCCTGCAGTTCTCAGCTGTGGACACAGAACTGCCTGGAAGCCCTGAAGTGCAGAACTCCAAAAAGTAACCCAGCAGACCTAAAATTACATATCCATGTAAACAATTATTAGCCCTACCAGAAAGTGTTTCCCTATTCTTTTGCACTTCAACCTCCAATAACCCAATCAAATTTCCACTAAAAGCAATATACCTTCTCTGATTTCCTTCACAGCTGGCTGTGATGCCATATTAACCATTAAACTCTCATTTTCTCTTCCTTTTATCCCACAGATTATAAACACAGAGATGAGGAAACTGCAATGTGTGACAAAATGGTGACTCTTCGGCTGCACATTTTGCAATATAAAATACCATGCTCTTTCTTTCTCTGCTTGTCTCTTTTTCTCTGCTTTTTCCCATCATGAAGCCAATTCCCATAGTAATGCTTAGGGCAGAGTGTATCATTGCAGGGCCCAGATGGTTAGCTATGAAAAACTATCCTCCATCTGGTTCCTTAGTAATATCCTTAAGCGGATAAGCTTGCAGCTCTGAAACCGTGTTAAGTTTTCCATGCAGCTACTGTCTGTAGCAACACATGCTCTGCGTCCAGCTTCGTTTTTAATTTAGGGGGAGGAGCAGGGTTACGAGGAAGCAAAGTCCTGCATTAATATCAAATTCACTTGGGAACAGGAAAAAAAGGTATCCTGAAAAAATATTTCTAACAAGTGGGTTGGGTTTTATAATCAGTTTAAGTCCTTTGAATTTTCACACCGTTCTGTATTTCTTGTTTTCTTTTCCAAAGCAGAGGTAGATACTTGTTTCCTTTATCTGTGTGTGCTTGTTGTGAGAATACAGACTGCTTTAGATGTCAAGATGCTACTGCCTAATGAAAAATGAGATACAAAATATTTTTTTTGTACTTTAAAGAGATGAATTGATGTCATGAATAAAGTGAAATCAGGGGTGAAACTAAACTTCCACCTAGCAATTGGAAAGTCTCTCAGTAGAGCTGGAGGGAAAAAAGAGACAACCTGGATGCTAATATATGTACAGATGGGATGTTTGGACTACAGAGCAGGCAAACTCCAATAGAAAATAGAATATTTTTAAGAAGTCCTAGAATAAAACCAAAAAGAGCTTTTCTGCACTCATGCTGCCAAACTTCTCAAGAAGTTATTCCAGCTCGAATGAGACTGGATCTTTCCCCAGGCTGCAACAAGATTCAGATCAGGACACCACTTGTACTTAGAAAAAACAGATAATAAAGGTGCTGGAAATTATTTTAGAAGGATGCTGTGAGAGGATTTGATTCTTTGAGGAAGGCAACTCCTTTTATCTACAAGAGTTATTAATGTTGATAGGAACTAGAACTGCTTAGTTCTGCTACCAGAGATGACTTCATTAAACCATCTGTTTGCAAATTCCGTGTAAATTTTTAAAGCCTAGGAACTAGTTCTCATAATTCTTGTTCATGAATGCAATAGTCTTTTGGAGAATGCAAATAATTCTAATTTGTTTAATAGGATAAGGGCACTTCTAAAGGGCTGCTGTGTTTTTTAGTAACAACATTTTCTTTGGACAACTAAGGACCATAATGCTGTGAAAAATAAGATTCATTTCTGACGATATTGTCATATTTTTGCTAAAGGAAAAGAATCACAATTGCCACTCTTAACTCTTAAAAATGAAGTATGTCTCTCTTTGTGAAGGTAGTCCAAACCCGTGAGGGGAAGGTGTGAAAGGAGCTTGTCTGCTCAAGCGCAGAAGCGGCTCACATCAGCCCCTTGTGGGACTGCGGTCCTCCGCTGCTCCAGGACGGGCACCTGGCACCTCCGTGAGCACTTTAGTCCAGGATTAACCTGAATTTTACCCGTGTTCCTCCTTTTCTCTCTTTCTGAGAGGAAGAGGTGTTAGTTGTTGTCCCCTTGCCGCGACCACGAGAGGCTGAGCGTGCTTTTCCTTCGCCTTGCCTGCAGCGGTGCCCCACAAGCTAACAGGGAAATGGAAAGTATTTTCTGCCGGCGTGGGGACAGCTATGGTCAGTGCCCACAGCCGAGCTTGTCTCCGCGAGTTCTCGATTGCTTCCTGCCACCGGGGTGAAGATGAACAGTCTGGCTCCAGTGCCGAGACCAGCTGGGAGGCAGAGACTGCCGGTGCCTCCCCCCGGGTGATATTATTATCTGCAAACAATTTAGCCCTCATCACTGCTGAAGCAGAGCAGGAGGATTTGTAATCCAGAGCTGGTTTTGGCTGAGACAGGATTAACTGCGGAGCACCGCCATTTCTTGGCCAGCCTGCTGCCTGCTGCTCCCAGCTGCCTTTGGACAGAATAGTGCTGAGCTGGTTGTTTTTCCTGGGCTGGAGCCTGAGCTTCAAGCCAGAGTCAAATCCAAAAGTAGGCAAAAGCACGAGCAGCCAGCAGCAGGACCCGGTCTCTGGTCTCAGCCTTCGCCCAAAGCTTTGGGCACGGAGCATCCACAATTGAGCGGACGGTTTGCAAGTTCCTGAGAAAGTCAGTAAACAGGTAATAAAGGGAAAATTGACATTTTTAACTGTTTGCTAACCCAAACTAAACAGAATTTTACAGGATAAAAAAAAAAAAAAAAAAGAGATACTTTTTGATCAGGGCCCTTCTCGCAGCCAAATACCAGGGGGGCGATGCACAAGGAAGTGCTACCGCTTCTCAAAGGAGGAACGCCACAACATCCTGAACACAAATTGAATAAACTGATAGTAGGTGAGAAAATTCTTCTGTAATAACAGTCAGGGATAAAAAAATGGCCATATAAAATTAATGTCAGAATGTGAATAAATATGTAATGATTTCACAGAAGATGACATGCTAAATCTAAGTGGCCGGTGTGCTGAGGATGCAGTTTGAACAGACAGCTCAAGGGTGAAATACTGAACATAACAAAGGAACAAGAAAAAAAAAGGAAATTAAGGAACAAACAGAATAAAAAAAGCACTGTGTTGCTGCTTCACATTTAGGACCAAAGGAACAAAACAGATGAGAGGAAGGATTCACAGTGAATAAACAAATTCCTCCAAGCTCGTCACAGGGACCAACTTAAGAAAGAGTGAAATAACAGGGAAATATTTATGAGCTTTCCTCAAGCGCAAAGCACATGGGGGAGGGGAAATTAAAGTCTGAAAGAACTAAATTGAAATATTTCTCTTTACAGAAAAGTAAGTGAAAACCACCATTTTTAGAGATAAAGATTTATTATTTATAGCTAATTTCCCCAGTCCAGCTTTCTAACCAGGAGGGAATTTTTCAGAGGTTGATTTTTGTTTCCTTCTCCGTTTTTGTTGTAGAATACATTTGGTGTACAACCTCAGATCCCTCTCACCTGCAGTGGTGTCGATCCGTCCAACTCCTTTGGCTGGAGGAATGGAGCGGGCTTTTTACTCCACCTCAGGAGTCTGCCCACTGTCACCTCACGCTGAGAGAGATTTATGATTACTTTATTACTTGTTTCTCCAAACAGCCATTTACTAAAGCCACAAAATATATACATCTCTATGTTCTTTGCACAATCATTTGCATAGCAAAAGTGAAGAGCCTTTTTGTCACATTTCCTTTTTAATGCATCAGTCATCTCAAAGAAAAATAGGAGACATTAAGGCCTGTAAATATTTCTTACAAATACTAAGGGGAGGGGAGTGATGGTAGATATGCAGAGTGCTACTGTTAAAGATAACTTCTAAAATGAGTCACATCTGACATAGTACTCCGCTGAACGTAAGGTCCCTATTGCCTTGAGAGGAAAATCCCCGTGTGATAGGACACTTCTTTCTTCACCTTATTCTTGCTGATCGCAAGATGACAGATTTGCGAGCTCTGGAGCCTACAAGGAGACTTACAAGGCATAGAAGATATATTAAAGACTTACAGTTGTATTGTTCTTACTCTTTGATTTCAAAGTGCAACCCCGGACTGAAGTGGATGCTGCGTGATGTCTGGCTGTCCAGCTGAACGGTTGCATTAGAAGAAGTTCACCTATAAAATAGAATCTGGAATATTCAATTAGACAAACATTTCACTTCAACGTGGACAGCCAACTGAAAGACTGTGAAAGAGTATGAAAAGGTGCCAGAAGAGGAAAGTCCTCAACAGCCTTTCATCTCCTGCTCCGGACATTACACTAACACCAGTCGTTGCTGTCCACATTTTTTTTTTCCCTTTGCAACTCCTCCCACTCTCCTGAAACTAAATACAACAGGATTTTCTTTAAAGAGCAAAATACCACCAATTGAATTTTCGATTTTTGCTTTTTTGCCTGCTTTTGTTTTTCATGTAGATGACAAACCACATCTGTGCATGGTTGATCTTTCAAGGCTTCTACTTTGTTTGAATTTCAAGGAAAGTGGAAAAACAATGTGAAAGCCTGAAGGACAGTAGCTTCTGGCACACGCTTCTCTTTCACATTTTGCAAATCTAATGGTGCGTACCATCCTGAGCTATGAGAGATGTGTTAGACTGTCATCTCAGCTGCCAAAAACATGTGGCAGTTTCATTTAGTCTGGAGCAACTTTGACCACTTTAGCCAAAATTCATTAGGACAATCTTGCAGATGATGCAGCTGATGTGCATTTCAGCTCCCAGCATTTCGTGTGGGAGGGACAGATGCTTGTGTAACTGTACAAGTAGAGCAAAGAGCAGTATGACCACACCATGTGAAAACCACTTAATACCATTAGCAGATGACTGTGAGCAAGTCTCAGGGAGCAGAAGTAACAAATATGCAACCAAAAAAAAAATTTTTTTTTTAAAGTATGCTAAAATAGTATATCCACTTAGTGGGGAGCGGAAGAGAAATCTTAGGCATGAGTCTGACTGTCAGCCTCCCCCCATCCTGCTGATGAAGCTGAATAAAGTGCCTTGCCTGCATCTGCTTCTCATGGGATCAAAGCCATTTCAGATTTAAATGAAACAGTCTTAAATGATACAAGAGATTTTGGTAAGCAACCTAAGAGGTGCTGCCAGCGCTCAGAGGCTCTTAGTAATATGGCTTCTATATCTGTTCCTGAGAGCTCTAAATCCAGATTACTCTCAGTCATTTTCTGTATGCAGTTTTATGTATTCATAAAACTCAGAACTTTTGTAGGATTCCCTGTCATGGCCCATAATGGGACATACACAGAAGTTTCAGGCTGAAAACACAGTAGAGTTCAAAATATATGATGTTTTATTAGACACACAATGCACTGCAAAGAAACAAACCGGACATGGTAGTCTACTTAGAGGCTATTTCGTGTAATATGCTTAGTCTCTTTCTATTTTCAAGTCCACACTTCAGCTCCTTGCAGCTGCAAGATATGTCTTAAATGGAAGAATAAATAAATCCCAAAGAACAGAACATGTAACAGTGTATTAGCATAGCTTCCTTTGTGCTTCTTACTCCAGATGCACTGAAGAACTGCAAGCCCTTTCAAGTGCTTCACAGCGGCACCATCAGTGAAACTTTTTATTATCGCAGTAGCTAAGGCTTCATCTGCATTAGGGGAAAAACGCATGCCAAGCTCGGATGTGAATTCGTATCATACCAGTTCTGCTCTTTACCTCCCTGTGTGGATATCCAAGTGCATGCTAAGGGCAGATTTGACATCCATTTGTTTTGGCAGCCTGTGCCCTTCTCCTCTCCCTCTCCTGACCACCCAGCTTCTTCCAGCATCTCCCCTTTAGGCATCCTGGTACAATTGTTTGTGACACTGTGGGGAGAACTGATCCAGAATAATAACAGCCATTTTTTACTAAGTTATTTTAAAGCTGTACCAATCCCTTGAGGTAGTTCAAGGCATGGATGCAAAAATATCTGTGCTAGCACAGCGGAGGAGGAGGTGAAGGAATAGAAACAGGAAGGCAGCATTTGCAGTCAACTTCTCACCCTGCTAAATAGGTTTAGCAATTTAAACCAAACTGACAAAAAAAACCCACCACACAAAACAAAAAAAAAATTGCTTTTTTTTTTTATTTAGAGATTGAAACTGGCTCACCATGTGAAACAAGCCCCAATCCTGGTGCAAGGGAAAAGGTGGGAGCATGCAAACAGGCATGGAAAGCAGAAGGGACACAGACGGAGTGACACCATCTCTTTGGTGGCTGCTTGCAATTTGATTTTCCTCAGCCACAGCTGAAAAATGCCGCCTTTGGCATTCATTTCAATGAATGTCATCAATTTGTTAAGCAAGTGCTGGTCCAGGAAACAAGGTATTTCTGCGATTTCCTTCTTAAGCTCCCAATTTAGGACTACTGACATATTCTGGTTTTCAGAAACCTGATCGGAAACTGATGTGAGTTCCACTAGGGCGGTCCCTCTCTTGGGGTGCTGGAGACTGACGGAAGTTAAACCATTTCTGCAAGCAGAAGGTTATTCCGGCTGTCCTGGTTTCAGCTGGGATGGAGTTAATTTTCTTCCTAGTAGCTGGTACAGCGCTGTGTTTTGGGTTTAGTATGAGAAGAATGTTGATAACACCCTG
>JAVKLA010000001.1:44416461-44461759 GCA_034782735.1 Sagittarius serpentarius | reverse complement strand
CCCCATCCCACTGGGTGGGGGGGAAGTGAGTGAGCGACTGCGTGGTGCTGAGTTGCTGGCTGGGGTTAAACCATGACACATCTTACATATTTTCTGTTAAAAATCCATAGAATCTAGTACAATTTTTACCTACTATTTTTGATGAATTGACACTTGATATGTGAACAATCCACAGTGTCCTTCACCATTGCACTGAAGCAGAGACCTACATAGTAAAACCAGGGTCAGAACTGAGTGAATATTTTCATTTAAATGTTTTGCACAAGGCGGCACTAAAAAAAACCCTTTCCCACATCGTTTAGAAAAAGAATAAGCATTGTGCTCATAGCAACATGAATTCTTTTTATTTTTCAATTAAAATTACTTTTCAAGATATTATGGTTTCCTTGAAGAAAAAAACTGCAAAAACCTTAGATGTAGAAAATAAGAAAGAAATACCTGAGGTTTTTTTGGACCAAAGGGACAAGACTAGAAATTGCAAAATTGCTAGTGAAACAGAAAGTCTGAGTCCTTCCCAGCTTTAGCGACATGGCACGGAATGACTCTGGTACTGCACAATGTTATTTGAAAGAGAGAACACCGCTGGCAGTAGCACGGGGGACTTTTGCTGTTGTCAGTCATCAGGAAGCAGATGGCACGTCTTGGCTGAGTGGGTTCTCAGGCACCTTATTTCAGCAACCACTTCAGTGTACCTGACGGTGTAGTCGGATGTGAAACACGCTACCTAAACGCGGCCTGCGATAACTCAAGCGCAATGAATTCCCCATCACTGCAAGATTAGCACAGGAGTTCTGTCTGCCCTGTACATGAAGTAACTTTCCTCTTGTCTCAAGTTAAAATAGTAACTTGCAAGCTCTTTAGGGTAATGGGTCATTTGTTTCTACCGTCATTATTTAGCATAAAAATGATGGATTTATTATTTATTAATAATAATAATAATGTTAGTAGTCTAAGAGCGACAAAATTAGTGCAGGAAAATTATGAAAATGGTTTTCACCAGGCACGTCAGCTTAAATCAACAAAAATACTTTCAATAACTTCTGCCTCATGAGGGAAAATCAGACATTGTACAGGAAAACAGTGTTGGATACCTTTCGTTAAGTACATTATGAGCCTATTAGCTGGGTGTCTTCAGGAATGCAGTCCTCTGCTGTGGAGGGCTACTTTGCAAGTCATTCAGAGCTTGCGATGGAAATTGCCACCAGTCACTCCAAGTGGTAATTTAGGCACAGGGATGTGATATTAGCCACACCTTTACCTTGAGTCTGGTTTAATAAGGAAACTTTACTGTGGTAGCTTCTGGGATCCCTGTAGACTTAAGAGCTCTCTATTTACCATTTATTTTGGTTTTAAGAGTTACATCTGAAGCTCCAAAGATGCCTGGGGTGCCCTCATGCTGGGCATGGCACCAGCACAAACGGAGAAGGGCAGTAGGGGTGACTCCAGAAGGCTTGCTGTGCTCGGAGCTGCGCTTTCCAAAGGAATGCTGAAAAGCCCCATGGAAGCCAACACCTTGCTGCTTTTGAAAATGCCAATAGATATTTACTTGGCACTTTAGGCATTGTAAAAATATTGGCCCTGGAAGACTCGCCTACCATCATACGCTGTGTGACACAGCCAGCAACTGAGCTCCAATTTTTTCAACACCAGGCCAGTGCCTGCAGCACTGAGCATCCGTCCTCATTCTGTTAGTCTGAAACAAAAAGTTATTCTGGATGTTGCCTTACTCAGTAGGGGTATGGCTAATACAGGCACTATTAAGGGGTGCAAACAGTCATTAGAAAAGCAACTTCCCTATATAGGCATTGTGTACCATATTAAAGTCCAAAATACCGTAGTCAGGGGTAAAAAAAGGCCACAGGACTCACTCTGTGACTCCAGAAAATAATGGGCTAAATAATTTTAAAATGGATCGATTCTCCTTGCCCATGAGCATATGTTAGTTCTCGGGAGTCTAGTACAAATCATGCATGCAAACTAGGAGAGGGAGAGATCTCATAGCACTTATATGCGTAGGAAAGGAGACTTTGGGGGTTTGTTTCAACTAAATAAGGTATAAACTGGTACGTATATGTAGAGTCCAGACATCTGAATATTTAATAAAGCCCTGGGATCCCGGTCATTTGCGCAGAGGTGTCACTTTATTTTATCCAGCATATAGCAACTGAAAGAGTGATAGTGAACAGGGTGAGGCTGTGAGCTTACATTCAGTATCTAAGCCGAAAAGCAAGCTGTAAGTATGTAAAACACCTGTAGATCAATTAAAAACCTCAGTAGATAACCAGTAAATCACTTTACTGCCGATATTTACCACTGCATTGGATCTAAACCCGTTAATTCTCTTTTGTCTCTATTGCCACAACCAAACTGTAGATATAAAAAGGAAATTTGTGCAAATGGGCATCATTGCCATGGGACAATTAAATTACGCTGGCAGTACCATCTGAAAAGTCATAGACACATCATACTTGTGTTGCACACGCACAGCATAATCGTTTATTTTAGGAATAGTAGTGGGTACCCCACTGAATGGAAATGGAAAGGGAAAGAAAGAAACGCACTGCAAGCTGAATGTGAAGCAGAAACCCCTGCTGCATTTCATCAGTCTGCCACCTAAACCAACACTATAACAAAAAAAGACAGATATGCTCACAGTTAAGTCTTCTTACCAGGCTGATCTGAGGGAGATTGAAACAGACAGACAAGGATACAAAGAGTTCACAGGCTAATTTTACAGGCTGCAGCCACTGCAACAGTCTTATTAAGCAAGGTTGCACAGGAAAGAGAAAGGCAATAAATCTATATGCGTTTTCTTGCCCAAAAGAAACTACTGCCATGGAACTGAAGTGCAAGAATAAGGTCCTCGGGAAAAATCATACTGACTGATACCTCTCTCACTATGCACTCAATTAAAATAAAATTTATATAAAAAACAATTCTCAACTATTAATGTGGCTGGCCATCTGCCCGCACCTACTTCAAACAATTGTTAAGTCTATGAACCCAGAGGGTGGGCAAAAGTACACAAGACCAAAATTAGATGCCTTGAGCCTTTTTTCTTTCTTGCAGAACTGCTAGAGATGATTTATTATTATTAGTGACTGGGTATTTGCCATCCATTTTGAAATTAAAAATCCCCTGAAGGCTCTGCTGCCCCCTCCATTACATTACTAGCATGTGCAGGTCGCAAAGGTAAGCTGGGAAAAGATTTGGGCTCCATCAGTCAAAAATTTTATTTTCTTCCCAAACTCTAAAAAGTCTTTAAGTGTGTAATTTGAATCATCCTTAAATTCCCCAGCATATTTAAGCACCGTGCTAATAGGATAGAAAAGTATTAAAGCATACAGTTTAATCCCAGAGCTCTTACGCTTTGGTCTCTCGGTGGCAGCCGGGGCTTGGAGCAAGGGAGAAGTGATAAGCTCAGGCTCTGTTCGTGAGTGGTGAGGAAGGACGAGTATCTTCCTCGGAGAGAGTCTCAACAGATTTCAGAGCAACATTCTCCACTCCATCGCTCCAATTTCACTTTAGTTTCATGTCTTCGGTTTCTACAGGGTTAGTTTAAGCAGGCACAGGACGTGGCCTCTTGTCTCAGCCCGGGTAAACAGGAGAGGCAGGCTGCTTCTGTGTGTGTCCTAGGGCTGAGCTCACCCTTCTGTGAAGCCGCCGACAGAAACGAAGGGTAATAACGATGCCTAGGAGGAACAGGAGAAAACTGAATCTGAAGAGAAGAAAATGGATGGGCTGACTGACACAACTCAACTGTATTCACGTTCAGTACCCTGAGCCCCTCCCTGAAGAAAGTATGTGCCCCAACGGTATGCTGTGATAATTCCTGTACAGACAAGGCGTGTTGTACCTTCATGCTAGTAAATAATATATACCGAAAGGGTTCCTAAAGCTCTTCAGAGTTCTGATCCTGTGTGTCAGCCACGTCTACAAAATAACCATAGACATGTTCACATACAAACATATATTTTACAGGTGGAATTAAAAATGGATTTTAAGGCAGCTACAGAAACACTCTCTCTGAGAGTCACGGGAGTGTAAATGCCCTTTCCCAGGTTTCCAGCAACGCAGACATTACAGGAGGGACTTTGTGTGGTTCAGAGGTGAAATTTGCAGTGTGCCAGGCTGAGGGCCCATTTCGCCTCTTACTTTGGATGCTAGCTCCAGCCTTCTGCTGTGGTAACCTGGGGGGGATTTGCCCTAAAGCAGCACACGCAGCTATTACTCTCTGCAAAACAGATCAGCTCCTCTCCTGGAGATAACTTTGTAACGGGCCTAGGGGGTCAGAATCCTAAAACTTGCATAACCTGGGTATTTCCCACAAGGCAGCCGTAGATCAACCAGACAGCATATCTAGAGGGGCTGCTAATTGAGAGGACAAATCTTTTGTTGGGATTAATTAGTACACCTCAGCCTGCAACGACTCAGGTCCCATCAGCAGGGAACAGGAATATGTACATGCCTCATAATTTTATTCAGACAGCTTTGTTCCTTACAGTACTTTTCAAATCTTAAATAATTAGGGTAAACTATTTTTACCTGATAAAACCTGTTAAATCCTAAATAATTAGGAGGAAAAAAGACAGAACCATTTTTTTTTGCAGGCTGTTTGTTCCAGTTGTGCCCTCCATACACATTTTTGCCAGTACTTTAAATGTGACTAAAGAAAAGCCCATGGCGATACATCTGTTTCTACCCCTTCAGAAAAGAAGTCGAGCACAGACAACAGGTCTTCAGAGCTTGAGGGATTTAAACACAATCTATGCTACCCAACTTTTAATGAATGCATATGCCACAACTCATTCTAGTTTAAAACAAGGTTAAAAGAAGCTTAACTAAGGAAGGACTTAGTTGAAGGACTTTTCTGGCTTGGTTGGAACAAAGTCTGGCCTGTTCGTTCTTAATTTTTTTTGAAGCCCATGAAATTTTGTGCATCTATCTTTTTCCCCAAGGAAATACTTCAGTGTTTGCTTTTCTAACAAACAGCAGCTGAGCTGCTGTGTACAGAAACATTAGTATGATAAACTCGTTCGCATCAAGAGTAAAATAAATTATATTAAAGAACAGACTGCGGATGAATTTTTTCAAAGACTGTTTGCAAATAATCACTTACAAATCTGTTTTAAAGTTAATACAAGAAGAAAAATCCTTTTTCCAGTTTCCTTATCCTTCAATAAATATTAAAAAAAAAAAGGAGAAAAGACATGTGATAAGCAGCACAGACACAATACTAAAAATTAAATAAATAAGGTTTCTCTTCACATGTAAAACAAAGGCCCTGATCTTCAAAGAGGATGAATTCCACAATTTGTATGTCAGCAAACTTGTGATTCTATGATTCTATGAGATTTGAGCAGGTTAAAAGCAAATAAAGAAAATTGAAGAGACCACCCACAATTAAGTGTGACCAGCAGCCTGGAAGGGAGACTTCATTTAAGTTGATGTTTGCTCATTAAATGGACATTAAAGTAAGAATCCTTCTCAAAGCACACAGACCAGTAACGGCTCCGTGCGCCATGGGAGTTGCAGGGTCTGGCTGCCAGAAACATTTCTTACCTCCCGAGGGCCAGCAATGAATTTGCTCCATGGATGCTGTATGAAACTGAGCTGCAGAATTGCAGCGGCTCCCAGAGCTCCGGAAACCACCCTCTCAGCTCCTCCTCTGTCTCAGGATTTTTAAAGTCTAAAACCTAACACGTTGAGTACGAAATATTAAGGGTCCAGTTGTGAATCTACCTGTGTAGCTAAATAGGGGAATAAAGGAACAGAAAGCTCCATGAGAGGGAAATTTACCCAAACCGCTGCCTCCTGTCTGGAGGGGCAGGGAGAAGGTAGAGCTTTGCTGGGAAAGAGGAGCTGGGCTGGGTTTCCCCAGGGAGGAACTGAGAAGTGGCTATAATTTGATCTCTGCTCTGCTTCTGGCAAAAAGCAAATACGTGCTGCCCTTTACTCACAGTTGAATGCAGACTGCCTGTCAATGCAGAGCCCTGGGAGAACGGTCTGGGTACAGACTAACGAGTAGGGCTTCACAAGACTATTGACATAAATACCTAAATGAAGCACACCTTATCCAAAAGTAATTAACAGACAAGGAACACTATAAGCAAATGTATTAGTTCTCTGCCTGATCTAATCGAATATAAAGGATGTGTGTGGCTGTACGTGACATATATGTAGGTGGCTGGGTGAAGGAGAGGATGGGTGTGTGCATGGAAATGTATCTAAGGATTCACACATATCCAAAATCCAGGGTTGTTTCATCTTGCTATTACCAGCTGTACAGTAGAATGACCACGTATTCAGCAAAATCTATGCAATCAGCTAGGCAGTGAGATCTGATCATCTGGGAATTCTGAGTAAAGATTACCCACGGCAGCATAAAGGCTTGCTGCTCAACCAGGCAAAACCCAAAGTATAAGCAAAAAATGCCCAGAGAAGCATTACAGGCTTCCCAACAAGGCATCAACAGGAGGGGATGAATGAAAAAAAAAAATAGTTGTGCACTTTAAACAGAAGTTAAAAAAGTGCTGTTTAAAATTTCTATCAGTGACATAAACAGAAGATTCATGCAAGCTTTGTTTTGCCATTATTATTTCTTTTAAATTTGTACCAGTTGTATCTGGTAATACCCATTGCATTCTTTCTGCCATCTGTCAGTTCTGTCCTTGCTTGCCACTGGTGTTCAACAATTATATTTTCATAACATTTAATTTCAAGACATCAGTCAGTTTCCTCACAGATATTTTGAATCTAGTGGTTTTGGCAATAATGACCTGAAGAATTTATATTCTGAAGTGCAAGCTCCCCTGCAAGGATCATTAGCAAGATCTATTATCTTGCAACGGCTGCTTATAGAAACTTAATTCACAAATGTGTGAATCTACTTCAGTTTGATGAAGCAACCAACACCTTGATTGTTTAGCTAAATTATTTTCAGACCTCCCTGTTCTCACTAAGAGTACACCAAGAACGAACTTTAGGAAGACAAATACTCAGTGATAACCTTTGGGCTAGAACTTTTTACACTTCTTTTTCCGGTCCAAGGGAAGATAAAGAGACCCAAAACTGGAAAGTATATGTCAGATAGTTAACCAAAACAGTGGCACAACTATTAAACATTCTTAACATGCCACCTTGAGCCTCAGTTTTGGAGAAAAAAAAAAAAAAAGACACCAGTATGTTAGCTTTTAAATAAATTGTAGATTTTTGGAGTTGGATCACTCGGGTAATATCCAATGGGAAATTTGTGATGGCAAGACTTAAAGGAGCTTAAAAAAGATAACCTGCTGAAGATGGCCTGAAGATTTGCAAGGGGCACAAACCCACTGGCATCTGTCTCAGCAGGCTGTCACACCTCTCTTTCCTCTGGTGCACTGCTTCCATTATGAAACGGGCATGAAATACTATTTTCTCCTGCCATGTAGTGAACAAAATGTACTCTGGTGAGGGGTAGGACTGATAACTCCTGTCAAATTTCTCAATGGGATAGTACAAGTGCAGAAGTCGTCTTTACTCAAGGAAATATATAAACTTTGGGGTTTTTTGTTGAAAATCTGAGTCAGTTACAAAAAGGCAAATGTCACCATTACCAGTTCTTCATAATTATTGACATAGGTCACTATATATAGATGATACTGTTATCTCATGAACATACACTGACATGTATCAGAGATGAGGTTGACAAGAGGATGGGAGAGTCACAATTAGCGTTAATTAACCCTGCAGAATGTCTACTGCCAGCTGGCTACTGCCTTGACATGATGGAAGGCAGCTTAGATTGCATGTGTGGTATTTTTCCCAAACACAACTTGGGCCCAGAGCCACCACAGTATGGAGCTTCAACACATGATTCTCTATCTTGCTAGCAAAGCCAAGGCTTCAGACATACAAGGTGTATAAGAACAACAAACTGTCAATGAACATAGTCTATAATAATATGTTAAATCTAATGTAGTAACAGAGCATTGCATCATGTGGGGCGAACACAGATATGTACTAACAAGTACTAACGAGAAGATATAAGTCACTGGGGGACAAGTGACCTGTGATAGATCTAATTTGCAGTACCACGTACCCCATCTTACTTGCAGTCGTAGCTTAAAGTTTGAGGGTTGCGGTCAGTTACAGATACGCATAGCAACATTGAAAGTAAGCAAGGCTGAAGAAGAAGGATGGTTTTCTACTTGACAAAAGAACTAGAATGAAGTTCAAGAGCTCCAGGATAAATTCGTATTTTTGCAATTGGCTGCCTGTGTGAGTCACTGAGTATTACCGTAACACTTGACTCCGTTGTCTATGTATATTAGATGCTTTCCAGTACAGAGACTATCTTTTTGCTTATACGCAAAAGCTCATAACAGTGGGTCTTTTCTTCACTTAAGAACACAGCTGTATTAACGAATATGTAGAAAAATACTTTTGATTTTAAATAATATCTAGTTTTATAATCTTTCGTACTTTTCCCATTCATTTCAAAAGTCTCTTGAAATGAAAATGAAACCTTAGTGAGACCACCCAAAAAGATTGCACTGTATGTACCTACGACAAACATCAAACGATTCCCACTTTTGGTACTTGCTGCGACTGGTCTGCCCCTGCTTTTCCCGGTTCTTCTCCTGTTTTATTTAAATTGAAATCTAACCACTGCTCTCTGCTTTCAGTTCTCTTTACCTCTACTCCACTCCTCCAAATCATTGTTTTCAGCTACCAGGCAAAGGCCTCTGTGAACAAAATCCTTCAACCTCCCTGAGGTTCCTTGGTACTTTTTTTCTTGTAGAGCAGGAAACCAGCAGTTTTGACCTGTTCTTGACTCTGCAAATATGTTTGGTTTCTTTTTCCTAGCCCAGCCAATTTTCATAGCTGCGTAACATTCAGAAACTTAAAGCTGTTCATATCTTCTTGCTAAATTTCACATTTGCAGATGGAATGGCTGGATTTTGTCAGAGAAATTAAGAAATGAGTGATTGAAAAATGTCATGAAAACAAGCTACTGAAGTGTGTATTTGTCTGAGTAAGCTCTAGAAGTGTTTACAGTTGCATTTGAATTACACGAAGCTGGGCAAGACTCCCCCAATATTCAAATGTTTAAGGTAGCTCGTGCTTTCTCCTATTTAAGCTTAGATACTTTTCCCAGTGGAAGATTCATCAAGACCAATACATTTTGGTGAAAAGTTTCAGTCCCAATGAACTGACATTTTCTGATGAAAAACTTGCCCCAAACCTCTGAACTATCTCAATGTACAGCCTCATGGTACTTGGGCATCTACCGCCTCAGGCTCTTTACTTTAATTGTATACATTTTCATCAAGCTTTGATGTCCCTTGTGGATTTGTGCAATTTCTGAGAGGTAGCTAAAACATTTACTGTATATTTCTGTTCGCTGATTTTATGTGAAATTATTTCACAGCTTTATATGCTCTTTTTCTTTTATTCCTGATGTATTTTGACATTCAGAGAATTACAGTTTAACCAAAACCCTTCAAAATGGATAAGTTTAGCAGAAAAGAACTAAAGTAAAAGCATTATCCTTGGAGGCTAATAGGCAGAATCAGGGCGGTGGCTATTAGGCCATTCAGGTTAAATAAGGGGCTCATTACTTGGCTCTGTGACGAGTATCCAAATGCCAAATGTCATAACCGTTATTTAAAGGATCAAGGACTAGATTATTCACATATTATTTAAGGTTTTGTTTTAAAGTAGCACTTCAAAGTGAAGATCAAAATTGTGTTGTGTGGTGTTCTGTAAGACATGTGTCAGCTTACTACTGTCATTCCAAACACCTTCCTAGGAAAGAGAGTTTTCCTGCCCTGTAGTTTTTGTCCTTGTCACTGAAAGACTTCCAGGGAGACAGAGCACTCTTCTGGGAAACTGTTAAAAAAATGATCATCAGAAGGATGATCTGGAAAACAGAAATTGTGCCTCCCAAATCTTGCCTGTAGATAATTCAGAAATTATAAACAAACTACATAACTTAACATGATGCTGTGCTTGCCTTGTAAAAAGCACTACATTCAGCTGAAAAGAGCTCTGCTTATTTAGTTACCAAATGTATGGAGCGTCTCCATACATTTACCTTGGGACACAAATACCAGTGGGAAAGAAGAGCTACCTAGAACATAGCTGGCACAAGAAAAAACAAGTATAAATGTCACATGTTTAGAAATTTAGAAGAATTTATAAGGTTTCTAATTACTTAATGTTCCATTAAGTATGTTGTGTGGTTTAATACTATGTGGTTATATTTCCCCTTCAGTGAGAGGATATATCCTTCCAAATATTTGCTGCAGGTTTTTGATATTCAATCTAAATTTATTACTCAAATGTCTATTTATCATCCCTGTTGTTCATGCTTGGGCATTTTTAGTAATTCCTTCTTCTTAAAAATTAACAGAATATTTTCATATTCTTCGTGGTGCCCCTCCAGCTTGCCTTAAACTGTGTGTGGGTATCCTGAAGTGTTTTCAATGATGTATTCCAAAACACTAGCAAGGTAATTCAGCTCAAGGACTCAGAGAACTTGAACTTTAAAAAAGACACCAATGAAAATAAATTTAATGATTCATTATTTTTAAATTGAAAATATAGTTTGACTCACACTATTGTACTGAATATTTATAAGGAAAAAGATGTTAATCTGGGTTTTGTGCATTAAGCCATGCATTTTAGATCTTATTGCCAGACACCTGACAGCATATCTGGTGTCTTGGCTTTAGTAAGCATTGGGCAAGCTCTAATCCAAGGCACAGAAAAAATCCTCAGTTTATAGCAATTTAAAGCACTTCACAACTTTTCTGTCTCAATGTTTCATAAAAATCTGACAGAAAACATTGAAGTTTCTGCTTATGCTCTCCATATTAAAAATTTATGTGAGTTTCTCTTTTAAATAAAATAATGTGTGATACAGTTTGACAGTGACAGGGAAAAGGGGTAAAGGTGTGTATATTTTTTAAAATGTTTTCCAAAGGCGGTAGCCAGAACTGTGTTGCTAAGATTTAATCCCTGATTTAATCTGCTAGGAGTAAGAAAAAGCCGATTCATGTTTTGTAGCAGTTGGTACCCGATAGAAGAAAGGTAGGATATGGAAGACTTGCTAGCTCTATAGTGAAAATCTGCATATGGATAGGTAGGGTTGTTCCAGTTGTCAGTTTAAGTGACCCAAACTTCATATATTGCATATTACAAGGGTATACATACACATATGGTTATATTACATTAGTGTCTTAAACCCTGATGCCGTTGTGCTAGTCACTGACAAACGAATACTGAATAAACAATTTCTTTCCCCCTAAATTAAAAAGAAAAACAGAAGTTTAAAGAGGAACTAGATCTGTTAACTTTCCCAGTATCATCTACCAGGTCAGAAACACAGTGAAGATTAAAATTTTGTCTACCCAAATTTAATCTTCATCCAATTTATTGTGTAAACAAGACTTAATTTGCATGATGCCTGGATAGAAACTGCTATAGATGGACATATCAACATTTATCCTAGGCTTTGATTATAGTTTTTAATTTAAGGGAAAAAAATTGGAAATGAAAGTTAAATTCTTCCAAATTTTATGAGCTGAAAATTGAAAATAGTGTCCTTTGGGCCTCTTTATTTAATTTAGAGGAAGTGATATTTGCTATTCTACTCTTCTTGGTTTTATATCAAGAAAATAAAAACTATTTTCGATGGAGAAAAAACAAGGCTACATTTTCACTGGTAAATTAAAAGTGTCTAGAGCTATTCCTTGCCACTGAAACCAGCTATCACACGCTGCACTCCATCCATGTCCAGTGGATGCACTTTTAGTCCGCAAAACCAGAGTAACCACATGCAATCTGCCTGGTGACAAAGACCCCTGGTATGTGCCATCTGCCAAACTCTGTGCTGTCTGAGAGTGCAAAAACATGAGCAAAAACACATTGTAAAAATTTAACGGGTAATAGATTTCCAGTGGTTGCGGACATTCTCTGGGCCTTTAGAATTTACAAATATGAGCGCTGTCAGAATTTCCCAAAGAATTAAAAAATTCACATTCTTTTCAATTTTGAAAGTCTAGAAAATTCGTTAATACATCAAAACTACTAATAGTTGTCGTTAAAAAAATTGATACTAATAACACAGCATTTTAAAATAAAAGTTGTCCAAAAGTCTCCAGCAGCTCTACCGAAGAGACAGAAGACAGACACAGAGCACACCGTTTCTCCAAATACTCCACAACAAGTCTGTGACAGAGCTCAATTTTCAAATCCAGACTCCTGGATTCTGTTCCAATGGTTTCATGACAAATCTTCCTCAGCAGGAAAAACAGGTAAAGAAAACACTGAAACACACAGATTGGCCTGATGTGTTTCACTATTGAAATAGTCGAAGCACTTCGTTTTGTAGAGTGGAGCAGGCGTGGGCAATATGCCTAGATTCTCAACAACGGCGAGGTAGGAGTCTTATTTATTTTGTGTTTGGGAAATGTATGACTCCGCAATCAGGACAGCTTGCAGTACCGTGCTGAAATGTAATCAGTTTTCAATGTGCAGAGAGTCCCAGAATAACTTTCTAACAGCAGCATTAGAAAAAAGACATTCCTTTTTCGCTAGGCTGTTTGTACCTCTAACATATAATTTTGCCATTAGTGAAGTGTGATGAAATTTAAGTCACTTGTACAGCCCAATATACTCAATCAACCTTTTTTTTTCTTTGTTACTAACTCAGGGCTTAACTCAGCAATAAATTGGCTGTAGAATTTAAGCCACTAAAAGCTTTTTCAGACTCTTTAGCATTGCAACCACATTGCCTTCACCAGAGCTCTAATCTATAAATCTGAGGAGAGAGGAAGGTCATGCTAAGATTTCAAAGCCATAACCCAAGCTCTTGACTTGAAACAAGCCTTCTACCACCATGTGGATGCTTGACATTGCAGGCAGGCAGTTTTCTAGCTAACAGTGATATCACAAGCACTTAAGGAAGCATGTAGAAAAGGACCTACTAACCTCTTATTTTTCTTATATCCATTAATATTTGCAGCTTCTCTACTTTGGTAACACAGTTGGTTGATGGAGTTCAGAGGTGGGTTGGTGCTGAGACTACTAATAGGAATGGATGTATCAGGACAGTCCAGTGGATCGTCTGGCCTAGTAGACTCCAACAGCAATCAAAATCAGGCAACTAGGGAGGAAAAAAGAAAGCCAACAGCAATACTTTCCTAATACAGTCCCTCAGCCATGCTGCAGTCATCGTTTAGAGGACAGTGTCCAACAGCCTGCTCCCTTTTTCAACCACACTACTTAATATTTAATTATGGGCTTAGGAACCCCTTCTATGGATTTCCCCTCTCCACTCCCCCCTGTTCAAAGCCCTGTGAAACCAGAAGAATGACTGTCTGGGCTTCTTCAATGAGACATCTCAAGGACAAGCAAGCTGGTGCACCATCCTTTGAGCTCAAGGCAGGTCTTCATGACTGTTATTCATATCTACTGGAAGAAAATAGAGTAAACTCTAAGCAGTGATAGAAATTTCCCATATTAAACCCTGAATTTCTGTGTAAAATTCTGTATTTCTGTGTAAATTTCTGTGATTACGGCTGTAGTTTCCTTACTATAAAAAGTGAATATGTTGACACTTTTTCTAGGCTGAAATCCTGAAAGCTGAAATCAAAATGTAGTCAGACTTGACTCTCACGATCTCCTCAGTCAGACACGACAAAGTGCAATAATGATGCCGGTGTACCTTCCAATACACTGGTTATTCAGTGCACTTCCACCTCTCTTCTATCCAGAGAGTTTCCTGCGCACTCCCAGCAAAAGGATGCTTGTCCTGGCTATCTCTTGACAACCTGGCACAAAATATGCCTTTCTGGCACAACAGCGATCTGCTCTCTCCCCAGCCCTTGCAGATACAGCGCGTCACAGCTCCCTGAAATGTTCTTTTCGATGTTAGTCTGCAGTCCAGCCTGTCTGCAAATGTCAGTGCCTGTCTCAAGCAAACTGGTGCCGTCCTTATCGCTGCTGCCTGATGCGGCTCTGAACGATCACTTCTCCTCCAACACATTGCTCACTCCATCGTGGGAGGGGAGGCGCTGGGGGAAATATTTTTAAATGGGCAGGAGGCGAGAGCAGCACCGGGGGGTTGCAATGCCTCGGGGACTCTGCCCAGACGTAGCCTGAGCTGCCATGCCACGCTCATTTTACATCCTCAAGGTGTCATATCATACTCGTCGTTATGCCTTATGCACCTTTCTTGCATTTGCACCACAACCATTTCTGTTCAAGTCACAGTGAAACTGGCCCTTCCTGGCTTCACAGCCTCTCTTGTCAGTGATTACTTGTAGCTTACTCATTCCTTTAGAGCTAAAATTGGATACGTGCAGCTCTTGGGAGAGGTCTTTCTATGACTAACAGAAAATATTGCAGAAACTGCCCAAAAGCAACAATAATAGGAAGTAATTCATTATGAGAGTTGATTGAAACATGCTGTATTAAAAAGACTTCAGCAAAATTTTCCAGCCATCTTCTCCATTATTTCCCTATAGAGAGGAAAATTAGCATCCTTATCCGGATTTCTCTTCTGCTGTTCTGTTCCACTGACTGCAACAAAATTATTTACCTACTTTAGAATAGTGTAATGCCTCCTTTCTTAAAACACAAGGATACCTCACACGGCCTATTTCCAAATACAGTGAAGATATGCATTTCTTGCATTGTATTTATTTTTAGGCTAATCAATCACAAACTTTGAGTTGAATCATCTTGCTTGAGGGAAACCCTTTAAAGACTGCTAAAAGCCGTGGTTTGTTCTTTTCTGCATTGCCTGGATTTGGCTAAAAAGCTTTGCAGGGTAAACTGGCAGAAGAAGTATTTCTTGACACAGCCAGCTTATGGGACACAGTGCAGCAAAGGTGCCAATGAGAGCAACGGGCTAAGATTTTTCAATAGGAGCTAGTTATTTCATCTAATTACGGACAACTTCAGGGAGTTCTTTTCAGAGGACAAATGTCTAGCTCAGTTATTGGGTTTGTGCATAAATAACAGTTTATGTAATTTATAACAGCAGATACTTAAAGAGTTTTGGAAACAAGGAAGCATTAGGAAAAAAGCCAAAATCTAATTAATGGGGTTTGCAAAAAGACTTTTCCTATGGACAGGTTTTTTCCTCAACAATTTTCTGCCAATGGTTTCTTAGCTCTTAGGGGAAAAAAAAAAGGCGATTGATCAGCGCTTCAGATTTGATACAGGACAAGACAAGGACTATTCAGTTGTGAGAATAAAAAAATAAATATATTTGGTAGATGTTACTCCTACCTATATTTCCTGACTCTAAATGCAGTGGGCTGTCTTCATTGGGAACTGCTCATAATTATTTTTTGTAAAAATAAGCAATTCATAGAAAATGCTTTTTCTACCAAAATGAAAATTTTCAGTGACTTTTATTTGTTTGATCACACATCTTTTTTAAATTAAAAATTCAAAAGCCATTGGAATGTTCAAGGAATGTTTCACTGAAATAGTGAAACAAAATCACATTCTCTCACTTCATAGTAAAGTTTTTCCCTGGCTGCTTAAGTAAAATTCCATTTTGTTTAAAAATATTCAAAATTTTCACATCATATTTTGAACTGTGCAAAATATTTTCATTTTGCCTGAAAAGTTTCCTACTTTCCAGTCATTTTCATCATCACACTGTCTGCATGGTCACAGTCAGGAAAGCGAATCAGAATAAGCTACAGCAGAAATTTTCTACACAACGCTCATATACACTCGTGCTCCAGTTGTGGCTATGGTACTTTTGAATAAGAATTTCCACACCAGGGTTTAGTCAAGTTTGACTAATTGCTTTTTAGAGTGGACTCAGTTCAAGTTTCCTGGGTTGACTCCCATGGATAAGCTCTATTTCTGTATCCTTCACTTTCTAGCCCAACTTGTTTTGTAATGTCATACATTATTAAACGGCTAGTATAAAGCCTTCTTAAAATCACAATGGATAACTCTAATAGTAGAGATGTCAAGTAAATATAATGATTACTGTGAAGTTTCTAACTCATGGGGGAATTGTGATGCTTAATTAGTTAATGTTTCTGAATTTCAGATGAAAGAGGTTATTAAGTTCAAAGTATTATTATTCCTATCTTTTCCAAAATATATTATCCCTATTAATCGCAAAGAGAAATTAGCATATTTATAGTGCTCACATTTAAGGTACATTTCTTTTTTTTTTTTCTTAATAAACAACAAAGCCACTGATACTACAATCGGAACTATCAGCCAAGCGTTCATACACCAGCAAACCTAGGCACACATACAATGGGAAGACAAAAGTGAAAGAATCATTTCAGTTCCCAGCTTTCAAGGACATTATAAACAGAGCAAATAGCATATAAAAACAGGAAAAACATGTATTTGCCTTTCCTTTTGCAGTACACAGTTAAAATGGATTTACACACTTAACCCATTGTCCAGCTGAGCCATGCTTAGAACTTTTCCCCTTTTTCGATAAGAGCCTCTTCTGCTCAAAAATACTGATTACTGAGGAATGGAGCATCACTAAGCAGTTACCTTTCCTTTACTCAATTGTTGTTTGTTTTTCTCCCCCCCCCGCCCGAGAAAGACATTGTGCAAAAAAAATCACAGGGCAGCTGCTGCAGCAGAAACAAGTAAACAAAGTCACTCTTCTTTCTATAGACAGGCCTTCTCCGTGGAGAAAAAAGTGCACTAACCAGTGGGGCAGCTGCCAGGACACTTAAGGGAAGAAGTGGCCCCCCGTAGGTTACCATTGTAACAATCAGCAAGGATGTTTTTCTGGATATCATGTTCCTATGCAGTATCTTAAGTGCCGCACAAGAATTAAATTCACCTACAGGGGGTACAATAGCAGCCCTGCTGCCATGGTGGAGGAGCCTGAGGATGAAAAGACCTATACCTGGATCAAGAACAAATGTAGTCCAAATTCAGATCATGTGTTTTTTACTGGACTATATGAACAAACTTGCCTGATGTTGCTGGACTGAATTCCAGTTTCTAATGTGTTACAAGGAAATCAGAACCAGGCGTTCACAGTGAAACGAGATTCCTAATACTACAGACATCAAAAGAGATTTCCCAAAGGATAATCCAACTGCTTGTGATTTCACTGTGAAGAAATTCATATGAAATTAGTATAGAGCAGTTCAACTTCAAAAAAATATGGCAACTGAAACTTTTTAACCTGAATCTCACTGCAAAGGAACAGAAATGCTTTTTGCTGTTTGAGAGACGGAATTATATCTTTATATTAAAAAAGGATAAGCTTCTTATTACTACTAAAACACACAGTGTAAAAATAAGCATTTGAAATTAAATGTATTATTCTGATGTCACTGTTACATATGAAATCAATTTGTTAACACAACTGATGGTAGATTGAAAGGATAGCATCCAATTATTGAAACAACTTTTTGATGCCCTAACATTATCAGAATTGACCTGCAAAATACAGAGATTGCTAAATATATCAGTTTGTAATCAGAGATTGCTTTCAATTTGGAAGTGACTAGAGGACGCAATTTTTCTGCCAAAACATCAAATGCAGATTTAAGTCAAACAAAGTTTTTGATAAATATGTCTTGACTGAATTATTTTGACTGATGCATAAAATAACTCCAATTTAATTTAGATACCTTCTTTTTTTCTTTTGAGATTACATTGCACTTCAAAATCTAACTATATTAACAAAAATTTTTTGAGACACCAGGTAAGAAACATACCTTATGTTAAACTAAACATTCTCTTTGCCTCCAAACTATATTTAAACACATTTTTTAAATTATTAGCAGAATAAAAATCAGTTTATATTCCCACCGCTGTAAATGAGTTGAGCACATCCCTTATCTTATCATAAATGCCAGTATTATTTATTCAATGAGCCCGATAGAGCTCTACAACTTCAGTATCATTTCTGCAAAACAGATGAGAAATAAAAATAACAGAGCATTCAACCTACTGCGATGAATTACCATCAGAGCAAAGCCCAGAGGCCCATAGTAAGTGGATGGTAGAACATGAAGCCACCTTCCTGCTAAGCCACTGCAATTAGAGTGGCACTCCTCTGCTCAGCAATACACCCAGCTCATCCGGGTTTGGATTTCATGGTGCATAGGTAGATTTAACCGTATTATACCGCTTTAGCTTTTAAAGTTCCTCCTTTCAGGGTTGTCAAATCATTTCTAGATGCTCCTCAGACAGCCAGGATAATATCACCCCTCTGTGTATTGGTACCAAGACAGGTAAAGAGCAACTGTCAGACTACCCAAGCTTAAGACCAGATGTCAGAGTTATTTATGCTGTTTAAATTCAGAGTAACGCTACTCACTTCAGTGCATCACTCCAGTTTAATTTAGGTGTGGAATTATATTATCTTGTTTTCATCCTGTGCTAACCTACCATCCATAGGACTTCCCAAGCTTCAATTTTCTACAATGGAAACAAATTCTTTTCTATTATTTACCAAAAAAAAAAGAAAGAAAGAAATGAAATGTTAAGAGGCAAATTATAGATCCAGAATATTTGGATTTGTCTTTCTGGCTGCATGAATTCACCTGAGGAAACAAATACATATAACAATGCCACTTCAGATTTTGAGTCAGAAGGGGTATTTTTTTGTTTAGATGAGTCACTATGTGATATCACATTATCGAGTGGCACAACCCCATGTTCCTAGTTCACAAAAGTCTCTGTCCTTGTTCAAAACCAAAAGTGGCATAAACCCATTTATAATTTAAGTAAGTTACTGGCAGTTCCTAAAATGGCTTTCCTGGAGAATAATGAGATAGACCGGTGGGGTAAGAAACATGATAAGTGACTGCACAGTGTAAGGCATAATGAATAGTTGCTCTGTCCCTGGCAAGAGACTATGGTACCAGAGAACCCTGTCATGCAATGTCTTTTATGGCAAGTCATAAATTAAGAGAGATCTTTTTTTGTGAAAGCTTCTGTCACTACAAAGAGGAAGAACAGTGTAATGCCACATTTCTTTCCAGGATTGCAAATCAAGGCCAAAATCTCTCCTAATGTAAATGATGTCAATCCATTCCTTTCAGCTGAGTTTTACCCACGTTTATCAGCAGAAAAAGTCATAAGCTGCTTCTGTTTTAATTTAATTGAAGTATTGATTCTTCAAAATGGTTACGTTAAATAACGTTCGAGTTACCAGTGTCTCCCTGTAAAAGACAATCTGGCACAAAAAGCTGATTCTGTGTATAAGTCAATGGGAGTAGACAGGAGGATGGGCATTAGGGAGATGAAAAAAATGCTATTTGAATTAATAAGGCCAGAGAAGTATCTATCTTCTAGTGTAATTGCCTCAGATGATCAGCAGAAATTACAACGATCAATTACAGCCAACACAAAAAGAAATCTAGCAACAACTCCAAAATAAAACGTTACTTATTGTGCTAATCTTTCTCTTTCACCACTTGTAACTTAAGGGGACTCAAAGATCTAAGTTAGGCTTAGCTTTGGTGGAAATAGCAGCAAGTTCCCAATGCATCTTCTTCAGACTTGTAGAGGTGCCCATCAGGACAGTCAAATTTTTAATCACTGTTACAGAGGTGTAACAAAATTGTGCAATGACTAACTGCTTGAGGGCTGCCCACACAGCATACAGCCTGGACCAATACTCCAGGAAAATATGCTCCAAGTGTAGTTTATATTTTTTTCCCATACATTTTGTCTGAATCTCTTTCTTTCCTGTCAAATTGCTTTCTTTCAGAAGCATTTACATACGCATACATATATACATTTATGTGCACACACACTTATATGTATATATATTAGGGAGGAGAGGGGAACTGACCCAAGATTCAGTCCACTCAGGACTGAACGCCCTTGCATACCCTGTTCTTGTTGTTTTGCCCTGTTCCAGGCACCGTTATTACCTCTCAGGTTTATTCCTTTCAGCCCAAACTATGCCCCAGACTGTGTATGTGTTTAATACCTTGCACTGTCCTACTGCCCCGGCCAGTCATAGAAACTGCAGAGCCCTGGTCACCACCGATGCTCACCATTCTTTAATTCAACACCAAGGACAGCTGGATCGGTGGCTCACCTGTATTCAACACAAGCTATTGGAAAAACAGGCCCTGGAGGTTGTTGTGAATATTCTTGGCATCTTGGAAAATTGTATTTGTGAGGTGGGAGGAATGAAAACGAGTGTGGGCAACGGAGCATTGCTCGTGACATCATTGGGTACATGTGCATGGAAGCATGCAGATAGGTATGCGTTTCTATTGCATTGAACTGACTGGGCATAAGTCAGTGCTACTCTGGAAACTGTGCGATTATTTTAGCAAGATGTGCACCAGAACTAAGGTATCTTGCTTTTCAGTGGTGCTAAAGACCGGCGAGGACTGGAACTGGCTTGTACTTAGCCAACTCAGATCATGACATTGTAAACATGTATCTGCACACGTGCACACACACACATACCTATCTAAGCAAACATACCCACACGTGCTGTCTGCAAGGGTGAAAAAATTAAATTGGCAGATGGTCCTTGAGCTGAGAGCACACTGATATTGAAATAAAGTAGATCAAATCCTTGTGACAAGTACTTCAATTTAGAAATACTTCTTTCTAGTCACAAACATACTTCTAAGAGAAGAGTTTTCTATCAAGTGAAAAAACCTCAGGTAGTATTTCCTCAAGGACAAATACTCTCATAATAGCACTTACTTGGGCAGAAGAAACTGGAATTATTCATTTGTTCCCCCACAGTGAAATTCCATTGAATACTATGAGCTTGTTCTGCCTTCAATAGGAGTTACACACACCCATACACTTCCTGTGAGCCAGACTGATTTATAGTTTCATATCACTAATCAGATATTTCCCTCTTGTATTCATTTAATTATACCATATTAATAAACCTTGACTTTTAGACAGAATCTCTATGAAGTGTATTCTCAGCATGATACACATGTAACTCCCCATAGCATCATTGGTAGCTAGGCACATGTGGATAATTGATTACAGCCTTAGGTTTTTAGCCATTGCTAGCTTACTCTTAGGTTTTTCCTCTGCTGATTTCTTGAGCACCAACACACATACTGCAGTTCCTCTTTTTGCCGAAAACCTTCCTAGGAACAGTATTAAAAAGATCAATTTATGCAAAATAGAATTTTAATCTAGAAAATGCAGATTTGAGACACTGCATGATGAAATAACTTCAAAGTACAGCCAAAGAGGTTACAAAAGCAAGTCACAGAGATCTGGTTTCCTAGGGAGCTTCTGTACATTAGAAAAATGTAAGCAGTTACTGACAGCTCCAAACTGCACACATTAAACGTGTCTAGAAAGGATTTTAACAGCTCTCTACAAATCTAAGACTTTCTGTCCCTACCAAACATTTCCAGTTCTATGGCAAAACAGAGGTAAGAAGCAGAATACATTCTGTGCAACTGTTCCATGCTGAAAGAACATTCCTTTGGACAAATATTCATTTATGCTAGGGTCACTTGTAAATCTCTGGATGGTCTAAAAATATTTTAATTTAATGCCTTTTCACTGTTTATTTCTGTGATTCTATGATTCAGTTGGTATCACTGTATGTAACTCTTTTACAGTCAGCATGACCTGACCCCATTTTATGTTCAGCTGAGAGTCTGGGTGTAAGATAGAATGGTGACAGCATTTTAAGCACTAAATTCTGAGTCAAGGGCCTCACATTATTTTCAGTTTTTTGGTTATCAAGCAATATGTTATACCTTATATCTACTTTTTTTAATTGACTTGGGTTGGGAAGGGTAACTGAGAAAATAATTACAATGTTAGTAAGTGAACACCCCTTCACTGTTTTGGATGTCTGGGGATTCTCTCTTAAAAAATACAGTAATAAACAGTCTCTGCAGTTACTCAGATCAAATAAAGTAATTCATCCACAGCATGATTTTATGAATCTAGCCACACGGAGTTATGTACATAAAATAAGAGCTAACAGGTTTGCACTCTATAGTCCTCAGCAGCAGTCTAGTTTACAAAATGTATAGTATGTACAAAATTACATTATAAAATGTATTGTATGCAGTGCATATGCTATTTGTACTCACATACAAGCACATCAGATAGACGCAATCAGAGATGAATTTTTTGAAAGTGATAAAAATTAAAACTTTAGATACAGGTTAGATTTTCAGAAAGTGCCGATAAGACACTTGCAGAAATTCAGGGGTCTTAGAGTGATCGTCCACAAACAGACATTTGAAAATCATGGGAGGAGATTTTGAAAATCATAACTAAATGAAAAGGTCATGTTGTTCTTACTTTTATGCAGAGTGTTCTTCATCTGCAGCGATACCAAGATACTTGGACTTTTTCTCAGAGCAGGACTTTGCAGCTAGTAGATGAGTGCCGTACTGCATATCACTTTGTCATTTGATTATAACTGGAAGGCAAGGAAAACATCAATATATACAGCTTCTGAGATACAGATGCAATTCAATAATTCACACTGGTGTAATTGTACGTTGCAGTTGACTGCTGCTTTATAGGATCTTAGAGAACTCTGCTGGAAAGTCTGTAATAAAATAATCATTGCTTTAAAACAATATTCAACCTGTTCTGGAAAAAAAAAATCTTCCTTGGTTAAGAAAACATGTAGGGTTTGCTTATCTTTTATCAGGTATTCCATGTATTTGAGTTTATCTACTTGTTTTGTACTTAAACTGCCCATTTCTAATCAAGCAAGTGTTCAATGCTTTTTAGGCACCTGGTCCCTTTTGTTTCCTCTGCAATGTTTGTTATTGCCCATGACAGATCTTTTTCTTAGACTGCTAAGCAATGCAGAAGGCTAATCTAGAGCAGCATTGCTCTCCCTGGGTAATTTAGACAAGATCAATGTTCATTAACATTGGTAATTCACCACACAAGGGGACAGTGCTTTAAAAAAACTCTAAAAGACAGTCCCGCAGAGGAGTGGAAAATGCTACTCACATGGATAAGACACACCACATCTATTTTCTACACCCTCTTTGGACAACCCATGTCAGTGTTTAATCACTCACACTGCAATTTTCTTCTTCTGTCCAGTTGGAATGCCTTCTGTTGTAATTTGTAACCATTGCCTCTTCTCATTTTGCTGTAATCCTCCTTGATCCCGTTTGTTGAATTCTTTGCTCCTCCCGGTGGCCGCAGCTTCTGCCTGGCCCACTTCCAATCTGGACTCCCAACATTTTGCCTTCTTCTCCTGCTGTCAGACTGAGTTTCTGATAGAAATCACGTGGCCACAATGATGTCTTTCATCTTTACCTTCAGCAGTATTGCATAATAGATTCTTTCTTCGTAACATCTCTATGATATAGCTTTCCCTATCCATGTAAATAGGTAAAACATTCAGTAAGGCTGTGATCATGCTGTATCTTTATACTGCAACATCCTTTGGTACAAAACAGTATATTCCTGTGAAGAACTTCATTAACTTTTCTTCAGAATGAGGTGGGCTTTTTTGTTTGTTTTTTTTTTTTTTTTCAAGTATATAAACAAATTCAGGAAAAAAAACCACAAAGCACCCTAATTTATCTGTCTCTACAAAATTCTTTTCCATTTTCCTCAGTTTCTTATGCCCTATAGCACCTGACTACATGAAGCCAAAACATGTTAAAGGAAATTTTAAAATGTGGGAAAATGTCAGTGTAACTGGATTTTCTATATTGAGTGTTATGTACACAAGTGTAGAGAAGTCTGCTTGACTATATTTTTCCTTTAATTGATGATACTGGGGAAAAAAAAATTCATTTATCTAGGAATATTACATTTTTTGTGAAAACATTAAAATAAAGAAAAAAATAGAAACAATTTGAATTTGAATTAAATGTTTCATCCTGAAATATCTGAGCTTGCATCTGAGTGTACGTAGGCTTTTCACTGCTTGATTGCAATGAAATTTTAAAAACCTAGAATAGCTACTATAATTCTTTTTTTTATACAAAACAATCAGAAAAGACAAGAAGGTTTTTCCTAAATACGTAAATCTATCTATATTTATTACAGGTGGAAAGAGTTTGAAAAATATAATTTGTCTTCACTGATAAATCTTTAAAAAAATATGTTTAAATAGGTCTATACTCTCATCCATTTCTTTTGTGAAAGTAGTAACAGATGCAGTAGATGAGGTACACTGTTACTTTTCAACAAAAAACTAAGCCGTTATATATTAATTGTTAAGTCTGCAACAGTCTTAACTCAGTAACTCCAATGGCTTCACTGAAGCTCAGCTATGAGATTCAAAAGAGCCAAGTTCTGATATATATTTTAGCTATTTCTACCTTGTTTTAAGTCCCATGAGTTGGATATTTCTCATGGGCTTGACGAATACTTGATCTGTTAGGTTGCTTTTTTTTCTTTTTATCTTTTACTTCTTGCTCCTGATACATAATTAAAATGATAACATAGCCACGGTGAGATGACAGTAATAAGCCTTTAAAACAACAGAGGCATTACATGATTCTAATACATTCATAAATCAGACACCAGATACAAAAAACAAATTACTAGAATGTACCTAATCTTTTTTACTAATGGCTTTCCAAGCTGAATTTAATTAAAACAATGAAGGTTTCAACACATGGAAAGAAAAGGAAATAAACACCGTAAAATGGTAAGGCCAAGAGACAATTATTCATGATGACATCTTACCAACCCTCAGGATGAAGAGCATGACCATAAAAGTGAACATCCTCAAAAAATCCAGCTCGAGTTCAGCTTGACTAGATGGAGGTTTGTTCCAGTTCCTCCTGCTACCTGACAATCTGTACAGCTGGGGTTTTGCTGCACCCTGGGGACTTGGAAGATCGCCATCCACTTTGTTTTGAGTCCGGCATTCCCTTTCTAATGGGTTAACTATTTCAAAGCATTCCTCTGTTATCCTACATTCAGAAAGGCTGCATCAAAACTTTTTTTTTTTCAGTTGAAAACACAGTTTCTACATCACCAACTTGTTTGAAAGTTTCTTTTTTTTCACCCTGAAATGTTTCATGCTACCATCAGAAAACCAGAAATGGAGTATGCCAGTTGCAGGTTGGCTTGACCTCAACCCTCTTGTTTCTCTGAATTAAATTTCTTTAAAGTAAACTGAAATTTTTTTTATGGAATTTAACATCAAACTACATTTCTCTGTTTGGTGCTCTGGTTTTAGAGCACCAAAATGATTCATAACAGGAGAAAACTACAATGTAGAAAAAATGCTGAAAACAAAAATTTGGATTTGAAACTGAAAATAGTTATCTTGGAAGAACTGAAGAATTAGTTCTTTTCACCCTAAAATCCTCTTAGAGATCGGTCAGTGTAGTTTGTATTTCTGAATAGTATTTGCTCATTGAGATGTTCTTTAAAAGTACTGCCCAAGACAAAATGTATGAAAGCTATTTCATGTTTACCTGATTCTTTCTAAGATTTTTGTCATAATTGTGTTTTAAATTTTCTTATTCTTATCCTTCTGCAGTCATCACCAAAAAGTTTACAGCTCGTGACAGCATCCATTTCCTGATGTAGCCATCTGTTAAACTCCTTCAAGATTGATTATCACCTGTTTTACTGATGGGTTTTCTTGCCAGTTTTAATATGCTTGTTCATTCCTCCAAGGTAACGGCATGTCTGTTTGCACATTACTTTACACTGAATTAATAATGACTTTAATCTGTTGATAATTTGATAATGCAGCCCTCAAAATTATATTCCAGCTGCTTGCACTTTGCTGATTGGCCACATCATTCAGCAGGAGGAGTTAATTGTGAAAGACTTGCAATTTTACATACAATTAAAACTGAGAAGACTAGTATCTACATGTGTAAAAAATGAATAAAAAGTCACAGACAGTTTTCAGTCACTCCAATGGCTGTCACTGTATTTAAACTAAAAAACAAAAGAAAATCAGCGTACAGGATAAGCATAATTATTCTTTGTTGTTTTCAAACACTTCCCACAAGAGAATAAATGCCGCTTTGCATGACTTAGTATTGCCAGCAGTTCCTGATCAAGGGATAATTATTTCAAAAACTAGTAAGTTCAGTCAAGCACCTTAATTTACAGAGTAGTCTCAGTTTATATGGAGACCTTACTTTTATAACAAATATAGAAAACTAGTATCTTTCATTGATTTAATTAATGTCACTATTCTATGCTCTGATGACAAATTTTAGGCGCGCTCTCATCTTTGTATTGACCCTGGTGTTATACCTAGCTAAAGCATGACTAACTGGGACTTGAGAGGAGTATCAAGCAAAAATAAGGCAATACACAAAGTATGCCATGTTGTGGCCAATAAAGCATGTTCTATCATTTACAGTGAGTAAACACAACTGTCTGCCCTCCGTTGTATCTTTGCCCTGTGCAGCACACATGGATGAACAGTGTTATGCAACTTGTAATGAGTTATCACAATGTGATAACCTGCTTGAATGTAACCACAGGGGAATGACAAGCCCACTTTTATTTGCATTAGAAACCATTTAAATTTCCTCAATCTCAAAAACTTTAAGCAGACCAACAGATAACTACTAGTCACAGTTCATTCAGTGAGCACGTGCAAAACACCTGCATTTTAAACAGATTTCACAGTTCCAAGTCACGTAGGTTAAAAATGCATTTAGAAATGCATCCACAAAACTTAGTTTGAGTACAAAAGGTTTAGGAATGAAAAATATGAACCACAAGCCAGATTCTCAGCTGATGTTAAAACAGCAGGACTCGACATCAGTGGAATATGTGGCTCCAGATATATTTTTCATTGGCAGTGAAATATATAGAGAGAGCTTGGACTAACAATCAAGGGTTTAGATTAAACAGAGTTTTGAAGTGCTGACTCAACATACAGCCCCATTAACTGAATTATAGTGAATTATTTTTAAAGCATATATTACAAGTGACTGACATTTACATGTGTAACTGTACATACCAATCATCAGCAGAATGAGAAGTACAAGTATATTTGGAAGACCACAAAGCATACATATTGGTAATGTCTACAAAGACATGCCTTTAAGTGACTGAGCAGGAACTCTGGGACTGAGCAGCACACATTTGATTTCAAACCTTCCATCCTATCAAACTAAGTACAACCAGATGGCAAGTCATATCCTAATGTTAACAATTTACTTTTCCTCTCTGCTTCCATAACAAGTTGCTGGCAGTTCTTCTTGATGGGCTTTGAAAGAAGAGTGGGTGATTTATAAAACTGACATAGGTTAAACTAACAAAAGGGTTTTTTCTAGGGGGGAAGAGTTTTTGTAACACTTCTGAAGAGTATGGATTCAAAAAGTGAATTCCATTGTTCAGTGTCTGTGTCAATTCTGGGATCTGGGGAGCTGGGCAACTGCTGCACTTCTTTTCTTACACGCTTCCGTACCCAACCTCTGCTGCTGGAGATAGGACAGGCTGTTTCTATCATTGGTCAGCTGTTCTCTTCTCTTGGATGATATATTTATTATGATTTCATTTGAAAAATAATGAAAATAGTTCACTACCAAATAGTTATGAGCTTGCCATTCTCTGAGATTTCAGCATTAGGGTAATGAGATCTACAACAGCTTTTCATTTAGAGGACTGGAGGAAATGTATCTGGCTAATTTAAAGGCAGAACTTTAAGTTTAAACAGTAGGAAAGGGCTGGAGTACCTTGCTCAGTACTCCCTTCTGGCACTGTGTCCTTTCTTCACAAAGCCATTCCAGAAATCATGAATTCTTAATAATCTGATGTTTTGACACTTTCTAATCTTGAGTTGTAAATGGAGAGCTTAAAATTTTATTCCATTTCTTTAGTAAATCAATATTGTTACATCCAAAAAGGAAATAACACCCTGTGATCTTCTTTGCACCAAATTATGCAGGAAAATGCTCATCAAAACCAGCATAATTAGGATTTTGCTGCTTCCTGTTTCTAGCTGACCATTACAAGTTCTAACGCTATATCTTAATGAAGGTGTATGATCTTTCCTGACTGTAAAACAATGATGCTTCAAGACTGTTTTCACTCTGTTATCCACTCGTCCCCTCCTTTTCTTTCTGGTTCATCCTATATGAATACTTCCGAATTCTTCTTTAGTGGCCCTTTGTATCCTTCTAACACTTCATAGTTCACACTTTTCTCAGAGTTTGAGAAATATTCTTCTATGATTTGTGAAAAGGATAGTGTAGCAGCAACAGAACCTCGGTGTAGGAGAAACAGATGTATTTGGTACTGTCTCCTGTCTTACACTTATCAAAAAGTTAAGAAAGATGTTGGCGACTGCAGGACATGTGCATAAGATAAGAAGGGAGAAGGGATATTATTGTTTTTGTTGTTGTTATTATTATCATTATTAATAAAATTGAGAAAATTGAGGTTTTACTAATTATTTCAGGTCAATAAAAGGACTTCCACAAGCTTGGGTAAGAGTTAGTAGTCCCTCTGTAGGAGTCAAAACTAGACAAATAAATGGGACAATGTTAAATAAGTTTATGTTGTGCCATAGGGAGCATTTAAAAAATACCTGAGCTAGCACTAACCTGGGCTGTAACGTACACAGCATCCTATTGACATAGATACATAGCTTTTGCTTCCCCAGATCAGTTAAAGAATACCACTTCAACTTACTGCCAAATAAGGACTGAAACATGCAGCAGCTTTTGTCTACCCTGTGGTTACAATAGGATAAATGCACCTATATGAAACCGGTCCTTTTAAAGAGTAAACATGGTCTAATTGTTCATTGAGTACTATTAACTACACCAAGTAAAGGGAAAATACTACGGTGATTTGGACTCATGAAGAGATACTGCTCAACAAAGTGGTGAGGCACTGGAACAGGTTACCCAGAGAGCCTGTGGATGCCCCATCCCTGGAGGTGTTCAAGGTCAGGTTGGATGGGCAGCCTGATCTAGTGGGTGGCCCACGGCATGAGGGTTGGACTAGATGATCTTTAAGGTCCCTTCCAACCCAAGCCATTCTATGATTCTATGGAGGTCTCTTATGCCATATAGGAAAATGCATTGCATTGCCGTCTTGTTCATGGATATTTAGAAATGCTTCTATCCAGGAAATCTAAACATACAGTTTCAAGGCTTGACTGCCATCTTTTCTCCACATACAAAATGTAAAACCTCTGAGCTTGCCAAAGCAAGTGAGCAAGGCATAGGCTAGAAACCAGATTTGCAGAAAGCATCACCCTGACAGGACGAAGCACAGAGGTTTCAAGGGCATTAAACGCAGGTAAAAGTCAAAGTTTCCAATGGGACTTTCAGTCGATGGCATGTAACACAGATGCAGACCCCTATTGCCCCAGCATGTGAGTGTCTTTCCAGCTGCAGTGTACCTCTTAAAGCTGAATGAAGGGAGGTCTGAAATATTCCCAGGGTGGCTCTTTTGTAGATTGGCGAGAAAACCCACAAAATTCCTATAAAACAGAAGGGATGGCTGCACTTGGGGCAATTTGGCCAACAGTCTTTTCTAATCTTTGGGACCTTTTGTGCCATTGCACTGTGCGCGGTGCGTTGTGGGAGGACAGGGAGCCACGCTGCCAAGGCACCACACCATTGCATGCCAGAGCCACCATCTCCAGCTCCTCATCAGACTAAGTTCAGAAGGCTTTTTCCTGGGAACGCACAGGAAAATTAAATTCATGAGCCAAAACAGTGTCTCATACGCCTTTTTGAAGAGTTCAGAAAAATGTGTTCAGAAAATGTCAGTGGTTTTTGTTTTCTCCTGTTTCTTGCTGAGCTGCTGTAAGCTGCCGCACATGACCTTTTCCTGACTTCATGCCTGGTTGACATCTGGTTACCATATGTTTGTACTGTTACTGCTCTACCCTTTTATTGTAGACTGTGCATCCCGATAGATATCAATCTACAGTACATGCAGTCCTTTATACAAAAAGTACATTTTAAGTAATTGTCAAAAAAAGTAAAGAGCTGAAACATCTAGAAAATAAGCCCAAATACAGTGTTATGGTAGGAAATCAGACAGAGAATCAAACCGTAGCAGGTTGGTTACATTGTTACTTTTTTTCTAGCTAGATAAATAGAATTAATTTCATATTTTGACTAAATAGGAAAGAACTGTCATAACAAACCCTTGCTTGAACCGAGGTAGTTCAGCTAAAGACTTATTATTTAGTCTTTATGATGAATGGGAAAAGATGCATTAATAAACAAGAGTTAATATTTAAGCTGTATTGCTTCCCCACATGTAAGATAGTTCTTACTTAGGTGAATGTTCTCACCAGCTTTAACAATTTGCCTGTGTAACTGTTAGCAACCTGGAGCTTCAGAGATGGAGCACGGTGAAGGCACATTTTAAAAACTCTCTGAGGGCATGTTCCTCAACCACAGGAGTCTGAGCTAGAGTTAGTATTTTTACCATTCCGTATTTCGTAACATCTCAATATTTGTTGATATTCCAAAATGCTGAGGGCATGACAAGAAAGCATATTTCTAGTGTGAGCTCCACTGGAAATCATTTGAGTAAAGAAGCTCTTCATGAGGCCTAGTGTATGATCGGCAGCAATTACTTATGCAGATGTAGAGATGCTCTGGCAGTCATTCCATACTTGGAGGGCCCATTGATTTCAACAGGAATTTGAAATAATGGATGAGTGGAACATGAGGTCCCCCAGGGAAACACGTATTGTGCAAACAATAACAAGTAGATCACTCACTTTTTCTCTGAAAAATTCTATTGTCAGTACATGATTTTCACAGTCAGGTGAGCAACAGGAGAAAATCTGTCTTGCAGAGAGGCTTGTTTTTACACTAGTATTAGATGTAAAGGCTTCCAGCATCAGAAGGGGAAAGTTTGTACGCTGAACAGCTGGGGGATAAAGGGTGGGTGGGAGCAGTGCCCTTGGTTACAGACCACTCTGAGTACATCGGAGTGTCTCTCACCGCGGGGGCTGTTCGAACCACGTTAGTCTTGTTTCTGATATTGTCCCGCTGGCACTATGATTAACTAAAGAGTATAGTTTAATATTTTCAGCATTCCAGGCACATTAATCGGTTCGCAAAGTTTGTGCAATCACTCACTGTGACAGCTCTGCCTTGCTGATCTCTAAAGTGAGCGTCACCACGGCAACGTGCGAGATAAACCGCTTCATAACTTTGCAGAACTTGCTGGGGAAAAAGAGGTGGAGTGGAGGATGCTGCGGAGCGCTGAGCGGTTTCATCGCCTGTGTGGTTCTCAGCTATTGTGCTACGAACGGGAGAGAGGCTGCTTGTCAGACAGAGCAGGCTGAGTCAAGAAAGAGTCATTTTATGTGACGTTCCCATGCCATTCTTCACAAGGTCGCTCAGGCATTACAAAGAACACGGAGATCAGGCAAATACTTGAGCAAACGCCTGATTCGCTACTGGAGAAGTTTTCGTGCCTCTATCTGGTGTTTTCTTCCTTATTACAACACTAGAAATAGTCACATTATTGAAATACGTAGCAGACCAATCAAGTCTCACCAAGACATTGGTCCCAGAGCTCAAACATGTTTTTTACATGGCTTACAGTTCTTCAGACAGGCTTCACTGCTCCTTTCTGGTGGCTTACAGCGCAAGCCTGTCCTAACTCTGCAGTAAAGCAGACTTTCTTTCCTTGAAGATAGAATACTGTGTATTTTAACAAAAAGACCATTTTCTTGCAAAAGCAATTGGTCCAGGCTGATATGGAATTAGGCAGCCAGCTACAATCATCATGTTTTCTCCAGCCAAGCTTTATCTGATTTCACTTAGCATGTTGTTTAAGGTGGTGGAGAAGTTGGATCTGACAACCTGCATGGGTGGTTCCAATCAGTGAAGTAGCATTAGCTACATGTCAGAGACGACATTAATGCTCTTTGTTTTTTGTAAGCAGAGGACAGAAATCTCTTCTAAGAGGTCAGCACTACAAAAAGATGCTAGTCCTCAAGCTTAACCTGTTGCCTAAACTTTTTAAGACAGAAGAAGCCACAGACAAGAAAAGTACCCATCCTCAAGAATGGAGAAGTCTATGTCATCACTGACATCACGAGGTTTGCTTTCTTTAAACAAAATATATTCTCTAATTTCCCCTTTCTACCCAGTCTCCTCCCATGAGCTCTCACCTTCTGACTCATATACCTTTCCTCAGGTGTCTTTTCATTTTCATGCCTTCCATAATGCACCAAATACACACCACAGCCTTTTCACTAGCCATTGCCCTGCTAATGCACTTTTTTAAAATAACTTTTTATTTGCTTGGCACAGGAACTGCGCATCTCGTAAAACAATAGTGAAACCACTACTCAAGAGCCTGCCTGTACATTATATTGTGCATGTCAAATAAAAACTTAAATCAATCTCAGCATTTCAGATAGAAAGAAAAAAAGAAAAAAGAAATCAGAGCCTTTTCTATAGCTGTGTACTCAAATCTCTTTTTCAAATGAATACATGGCAGACAGCATACATCTGTATCCTATTTTGACAGACAGTTAGGATGCAAATATGACAACAAATTCTGCAGAGCATGTTCTGTGCTGTGGGCACAAGTGAACCCAGGTTCTGGCTTGTGTTTTTATCCTTGAACTATTTTTCTTTTACCTATATATTTCTCCCATGTCTACAAATTGTATGAAGTGTATGTATAATGAATCTATCACAATATAGCAAGTGACTAAGGAATGGTGGACAAGTTTTATGTACTTGGAGATAAAGTGACATAGAGGAAGTTTAATGAAGATACTTGCTAACACACACACTTATGATCAGACTATGAAATGCATGATAAATAAAGAGAGCTCAGCAAAAGCTGTTTTTCAAAAACAGTCAGTTTTTAAAAGAAAAAAACCACAGTTTCAGGGCAATAAAACTCTCAGTAAATCTGTACTAAATTTGATGAATAGGATTTGGGGTAAGAGAAAGAAAAAGGATGAACCATGGAGGAAGAGGAGGGGAATAAACAGAAAATTTCAATATTTTCCAAACTAGTGCTACAATTTTTTGTTGTAAATTATCAATTTAATTTACAAAATCACCAGCATTTTAAAAACAATGCAAAAAAGAAGAAAGAAAGAGGGAAAAAAATACCAAACAGTGGGAGGAGAGAATTGATTGACATTAAAGGCATTCCCTGCGCCTTCTTTTGCACATTATCGAGAAAATTGTGAAGAAAATGTAGCTGATATAACCAAAGCAGTTGCAAATCTTTTTTTAGAAACTAGAGGCAGACTTATAATGTACTGCTCTTATCTTTCAAACATTAATAAGTAATGATTGTTGCAGGGGGACTTGCCTGTTCATACATTTCTCTCGCATTCCTCGGCCCCTCTGGAGAAGGACTGTGCTGTACTTTGGAATAAAGTTCTGCCCTCCCTGCTGAATTCCTGTCAACAAAGGCTGAACTGTAAGCATGACTCCTGCACTCCAATTACTTAATAAAGCTGGCAGCTGCTGTCCTGGGAGCGTGATCACTTGCCTTAAATATTGCATCCTATAGGAGAAAAAAAATAGTAGCACAAATACTCAGGAGAAGTGGGGGAACCAAGCGGTGGCCCCAGCAACATCGAATGAGACCTGAGTTAACTTATATCTGCTGGAGATCTGGCCTAGAAGCAGTGCTTGGTTATGAAATAAGGTGCTTTTATCATAGCAAAATGCAACAAAAGCAAAAGCCTCTGCTAAAAGGTATGATGCACTGAAAATGATCCTGCCTATTAAGTCTGCTGAAAATGGAACAGCAAAGCTTCTTCTTGTGATTAATAATTAGTCTGTAACGGCTTTCCTTGCTGTGCATTTAACAAAACAGATCGTGACACATGACAGTTGCTTTGCCCACAAATCTTAACAACGGGTGCATCCCCTTTGCTCTTACGGCACGAAAGATACGCTGTTGTTCTCCCCATTATTTCTGTGTCCCTTTTGTTGTCCCCAGCAGAAGAAACCCCATGTTACCACAAAGCAGCAGTAATATCCGCTTTGCTAAATGGAGTCCAAGAAAGGATATATATAAATTCCTTTTATTCTGGGGCTGGATTGAGCTGTCAGAGTCAACTCTTTGTCTAAAAGGGATCACTCCAGGATCAGCTGAAATAAATTCAGATTCTCTCTTTGCTGTCACTAAAAGGATGCAGAAGCCAAGCAGAGACGTAATGGTCAGGCTTATTTCCTATTATCCCCCTGTCTGGTCAAACAAGGACTGGGACAGTTTTACCTAATAGAAACAGTCAGTGGTGCATTTGAAATTCCAATTTAGAGACATTTCAGACCATAAGTCCATTATGCTTCTATGAGACTTACACTCTTAAATTAGTAAGGATTAAAAAAGAAAGCAGCTTGCTACCATATCCCAGTTTAAACTCTGAAGCACCATAATTTTTCTTTCAGGGTGTCTGCAAGTGAAGCATTTTCCTTTCTTTTATTGAATTCTGCAGTTCACAATAACGGAGTAAAAGTTTTCTCCAACCTGAACTAATGAACCATAAATCATTTAAAGCACGCAAATGCAGTTCAGAGAAAAGGAAAAATCAATTGTAACTTGTTGAGTTTCCAAAGTAGATTTTTCTGCATGTTCTTCAGCTCTCCTTTCCACAAAACGTACTCTTTCTCAAGAATTAAACAAAAGAAAAGGAAAAAGAGAGATAATTTTATTCCATCATACAAAGTGTTAAGCTGCAGTCAGACCAAGGGAAAGAGGCCTAGAAAGTGGAAGAAACAAATTGCAATTATTTCCATTTGAAAATATTTCACACACATTTTCTCTCACAAAAATATTTTCTCTTCTACCTTCCCCAAAGGCACTCATTAATATGGCTCTATTAAGCTTATTAAAAAATCTTGGTAATATTATAAAATGAAATTAAACCCATCAAGACACCTAATAGGAAAATTATGACAAATTATGTTAATTTTGGTCTACTGTTCCTCTCCTCTACTGCAGGACAAGAGTGCTGAAAAACCACACGTTGGCAATAGGACACCTAACATTAAATTGTGCAAAAAAATTTAATTCCAATAAAACATTTCCATCTTAGATTATGATCCATCATCCAGAAATATTTCCTATTTCTTTAATTTGCAGCACACATCTAATTATAAATATTAAAACTGGATATCCATGCTCCTGTGGAAAGATGAGCCATGGCTGGAGGCTCACTGCATGCTCAGGTATTATACGTGCTTTTTATCTGTTGTCTCCCCTGATTTTGAAACAAGGTACTTCTTTCTATTCATGAAGCTTGAACTTCCTCATACTGGCAAATATTTGCCTCTTACCCAGTCTCCTTTTTTGAACTGACAAACTGCTGTAATCTACGTTTAACAAATGCTCATTTAAACAAGAACTTTCTAGTGTTTAGCCCTAAAATTTGGGACCTTGGTAAAAAGTAAATAAAAGGGGTTTGTTTTTCACAAGACAGGTCACCCTCAGGCACTTAGAGCTCCTTAAAGCAAATTCTAGAGCCAAGTACCTGAAGCTGATAACTGCTCTTTAAATTCTTGAATGTAACCAGTAGTTTACACTAATGAGAAACATTTGACAAGAAATTACATTTGTTTTGGTTCAACCTGATTAACAACCAAACTAACAGTGGTTGTGTAAAAATATTGGTTATATAAAAATAATGGATCTCACTTACATAGTATTTCGATAACATGCACTTTATAGACCAGGGTAAGTTTTGGTCTTACTAGAGAAAGGTCAATGTTTTGTTTATGAAGTTACTAACCTTACTGTCTCTGTTACTAGAGAGAAAGAGTCTGAAGCCTAGTCCAAAACTCTTCAACTAGTCAGACCAAGTCAAACCACATCTGGCAGCCCAACACAAATCTAAGAAAGTAACTTCACTTTCAGTTTTAATTGATCTATTTTCCCACATATGTAATTACGTAAACCGTATTACCTTGCTCAAGGCTTACTGTAGTATATAAACATCTAGTTTATATACACGACGTTTCCTTCAGCATAACAGTCATTCATGAGGAAATTGTATCCAGTAAAACAGGCACTCTAAAAAAGTAAACCTTCAGGGACTAATGCTTAATGGACCATGTGAAAAGAGGAGTATACCCAAATTGATAGGGGAGATTCTGTTTAATTCATGAGTAATTTAGTTAATAAACACAAAGATGTATATATCTCACAGACATTTGCGTATGAACAAGGTCATCTCAAGAGCACATATTTCTCGGTTTGTATTGGCAACTATAACTTTAAGCTACATTTAAACAAAAATCAAAGATCCTTTTCTGATCACGGAGAACTTGTAGACTGTAAAAACTGAATACAAGCTGTGGCTTTAGGCCTATGCAAGTATCTTGTGTCTAAAACTATTACATTAAATACAGGGAGCAAATGGTAGTGTAACCATACCCGACACTGCAGCGATCAGATTCCTTTCTGTTTTAAATAAACTTTTCCATAGTGGAATACAAGCAATAAGAAGCTGACTTTGCTCTAAAAATGCGCTGGTTATAAAGATAAGACAACTCCTGCACTAAATGACACAACACTCATCTTTATAGCTTCAGAGGTCAGCAAGAGATAAGGCAGGCTTTAGAAAGAGATGCTGCTGCTTTACAAAGCAATGATAACAACACACTCATAACGAGGTGTATTCTAACCATAAATTTTCTCACTGGAAGGTTGGAGATAACAAAGAAATCTTTTAGGAAGTTTCAACTACTCTGTGCTCTCCAGTTATTCATTCTGCACAAAACAGCCTTGCAACATAATCTCCTGGACATATAAGCACCAACATTTTATGATCATTTATGTCAGCTTGCTATAATATCACAGCTAGTGCCATCTCTGAACATGGCTCAGGAAATTATTTTTCCAGAGCTTCCTCTTCCACAGCAAGCTGAATGGACTCGGCTCTGAAATAAGATCTGCTTATAGAAGAGCTGTGATCTTTGAGTGGGAGAAGCCTAATGAGCGTAAGTAAACCCCAGCAAATGCAAACCATGGAGTAGGTGAAAGATGGCAATATGGTGCAAAAATTCAAATTTTATGATCACAAGGGTACTGCAGAGGAGGCTGCCATCTCAATCAGCTTTGCAGTGGCCTCTGTCTGTCTTTTGCACAAAAGCAGAGAGATGCAAATAAATTTCAGTCTTCTTTCAATATCCTGATTGCCCCTGGTGCTCCTCTGTGGCTGTTGTGCTGCTCCAATCCATTATCCCAGCTTCATCCTACCTGGGTCTGCTCAGGAAGTTCAGCAGTGTCGAGCAGTTAATAGTGCCTGCAAGGTGCTTGTAAGGCTTTATTTACTGAGACGCATTTTTCTGTTTCAGCATTAGATCCGGATCATTTAACCAACAAAAAATGCAACAGCCACCAGATGCTACGTTGCGCTAGTGACTAATTATCAAAGAACATGACAGACATGTAATTTCTGAGGGTATCGGGAAAGATTTAAGGAGCAGGATAAACAAGGAGTGAGATTAAGAACTCATGAAATAGAGAAGAAATAATATTTTTGCTTTTTGAAGGAATGTTATAACCTATTGCTAGAGGCAGAGCATCAAATGCCAGCATTGCTGAGGCTGGAAGACACCCCTGGAGATTGTCTAGTCCAAACCTGCTGCTCAGAGCAGGGTCAGCGCACTTGCTCAGGATCATGCCCAGTTGGGTTTTGAGTATCTCAAAAGATGGAGACTCTACAACTTCTCTGGGCAACCTGTGCCAGTGTTTAATCACCCTCATGGTAAAGTTTTTCCTTACATTTACATGGATTTTTCTGTATTTCAGTCTCTGCCCATTGCCTCTTGTTCTGTCACTGGACACCACTGAGAAGAGTCTGACTCCGTCTTCTTTACTCCTCCTGTCATGTATTGATGCACATTGATAAGATCCATCTGAAACTTCCTTTCTCCAGGCTGAACAGTCCCAGCTCTCTCAGCCTCTCCTTGTATGTCAGATGCTCCAAGCCCTTAATTATCATCATGGCTGGACTTGCTCCAGGATGTCCATGTCTCTCATACTGGAGAGTCCAGAACTGGACACAGCACTCCAAACATGTCTCACCAGTGCTGAGTAGAGGGGAAAGATCATCTCCCTTGACCTGCTGGCAGCACTCTGCCTAATGCAGCGCAGGATGCCGCTAGCCTTATTTGCTGCAAGGGTGCTGTGATGGCTCATCGTCAACTCGGTGTCCACCAGGATCCCCAGCTTCTTCTCTGCAAAGCTGCTTTCAAGCCTATCAGCTCCCAGCTTGTACTGGTACACAGGGTTATTCCTCCCCAGGTGGAAAACTTGATGTTTCCAGTCGTAAAGATAGTTTAAAAAGGTCCTATCACCTTTATCTTATCTTCAGTGTACCGATCTCCCTATCATAACAAGTGAGGTGACCCACACACATTTTGCTTGACAGCATTTTGTTAAAACTTCAAGTAAGGATCTGGCAAGGTGCACTGTTTTTACCAGAATTGTAAAAATATGCTTTGCATATATCCTGCACTTTTAAATGAAAATTAAGAAAGTGGCTAAAAAAGAAATCATTCTTTGTCTATATTCCATCTTTTGTTAGGAAAGAAAATTCTTTGTAGTTTCTTGCATCCTCTAAACTAAAATGAACTTTTGATGTTTATACTATGTAGTCTATATGGAGAGAGTTTAAAGATTTAAGAAACAGGGAAACAAGACAGAAAAAAATAAAATCAGTGTTTACTACAGCCATGACCTGAACAGAGATGGTTAGCATTCACTGTCCTTGAAAATCAGCCATACATTTGTTTCTGTGACATTCACCAACATATCACTAGTGTAACGATTCATTCTCATTCAGCATTACACTGTGCACAATCAGGAGAGTTTTAAGTGTCGGAACAGTTAAGTCCCAGACCCTGCAATTCAACGAACTATTGCCGAATTCCAAGCTGTACACAATCTTGTGAGTCCTCCTGATTATTTACTCACTTGCATTTGACACTGAAACACAAGATTTTCAGGTGACACTGCTCTTGATGCAGGAAAGAAGAGCCCTTGGTGCAGCGGGAGGACAGCCTCCTCTCCATGGCAGCACTGACCAGCTTTTGGACCTCCCTTCCCAGACAGGCAGGGCAGCTGCAGGACATTTCTCCAGCACTAAGACCTGCCACCATCTTTGCTTTATACCCCTATATTGGATAATAAAACTTCTCCTTACCCTATATAATTTTTCTCCTGCCTCTGATTCTTCAGTTGATGACATAAATGGTGGTAGATCCACAGGACAGTATGATTTACAAAGTAGGCTTTAGGGCTGATTATGACTTTCAGAGCGACAGTTTTAGGCTGTATTCGGACTCAGGTAAACTCTACCACATCAGTTATGTTAAGATTGTGCTTGTAGTTTTTCCTAAGAACTGTGAAGATAAAGGGAGGTTTCTTTTTTTTTTTTTTTTTTAACGTAAGCTTGAGTTGTGACAGTCACACAAAGTCAAAACGTAGAGTACTGGTTGCCTGCTCCAATTCAACAAGGTAATTAATCTTCCTGGTTTTCCTCCTAGAAATTTCCCCTTTAATTTGCCAAGCCTCTCCATTCTGGACACCAGGCTTCCAGCTCTGCTTTTTGGATGTTTGCCTTCCTCATTGTCAGACCTTGAACTTGCACATCTTCTAAACGTTAAACGTGCTTAAGCTCTATTCTTAGGAAGGAATTTGTATTGAAATGTGCCCTTTAAGCAAAGTAAGTGAAGATAAATTCAGTGAAAAATTCTTGGCAGTTAGCAGCCAATATTTAGCAGCTTTGGTGTCAGATATTGCTAAGAAGGAACCATCTCCTGGGGTTTTCAGCAGGCATTGAAGATAATCGGAATTCCTCCCAGGAGATGCTCAGAAACATCATGAGACTCCTTCTTAGTAATGAGGATTAGATGGGACACTGGTTGCGACATCATGCTTTCCTTAACCATACCAGACACTTACAGATACAGGGGTACAATGCCCCCACATACCAACTATTTGTAGGTCATCGAAACCGGCATTAATCTAGTGCTGTTGGCCTCATTCTACTGAGATTATTTCAGATGGGTAAATTTATTGCAGAACACACAATTTAACCTGAAAAATGTTCTAAAGGGTCTAAAAAAAGATTAAGTCTTTTCAAGATTTGGAACGTTGTTGGCAAAAAAAAGGTATTTGTACTTAATATATTGTATGATACAGTCTGCAGATGAACCCAGGTGCTTTGCCATGCTCTAAGGGTGCAGCAGCATTATGCCACAGTCCCTCTGCTTTATAGACTCATGCACTGCCAATCTCAAGTATCTCTGTGTCATTCACTGCTGTTACTGTCCAAATCTTGCAGCTGCTAAGTGAAATAGAGGAGCCAGAAAAGATCATAGGGTCTTTGTCTTTTTCTATCATTTTGTTTCTTTATAACCCAGGTTGTAGCTCAAGCATAGGGTAAGGCAAAATTCAGCTTTTCCTTCTTTGCCTCACAACAGTTCCAGCAGCAATATTACATAGTGATTCTGATTATTTCACAAATGCATAGGAGCTAATTTCAAAGTTGATCCTTCAGGCTTAATGTCCCTGGAGTTCCCTCTGGGTGAGTCATTTATCCTTTATAAGGTTTCTTGTTTATTGCCTGACAAAGAACCTAGTCTTGCTGATGCAGCCGATAATTTATAGCAGCTAGAATACCCTGGCAAAAGCTTTTCTCACCTTTATTCCCCACAATGGAGATTCACTCACTGATGGGTTACTATATAAACACCGAACCAAAGGCAATACAGAAATGTTTACTTCACTTCTACCCTCTCCCTCTGCTGCTACAGCATCATAGTCACTCCCCTCTTCACCAGTACTTAACATTTTTACAATGCTCTACACCTCCAGAGAGGTGCAGAAATGTTAAATAACTCATCCTGTCACTTCTGCAAGACAGGAGTGCGTTTGAGACATGGCCAGAAATTTTCAGGTGACATTTTCCAGGAAAATTCAGATCTACTAAAAATGAAGACTACTATTACATTTCTAAGAAAAGTGTAACCATAATACACTTTGCAAAAATCCCCCAAATTCCCACCCTTACTTCATCTTCTAAAAGAACAGTTTTATTTTTGTTTGAAATAATTTTTATTTAAAAGATTCAAATACATTTTATGTGCTCTATTCTCAAAAAAAAAAAAGAAAATGAAAAAAAGAAAAAAGATAAAAAAGCTACTTCACTACTGTTAAAAAGTAGCTTGATTTTTCCAGGTCTGAAAATCTTCTATACCTCTAGAGCATGGAAATTAAAAAAAAAAAATTAACTTTGATTTGCTTTGGAAATAATTTTAAAATATCAAAAATCCTTGTCATAAGAGAAACATTTCCCTTAAAATACTCACATATTATTTTACTCTGCAGATAGGGAACAGACATAAGCAAAATGATTTCACAGTGTCGCACACAAATTTGGTGGCGTACCCTCAGGTAAAGCTCCAGGTTAAGGACTCTTCATGGTTTAAAACTTTAAATCTACGCTGCAGAGTCTAAGTGATTTGACAGGACTCTGGATTAAAACCTCTCGTGAATGCAAGGATCACAGCTTTGTTATTCCAAATAAAGGTTTAAAATTAGGGGTTTGCTACCTCCCTTGCTTTCAAGAGAGGAAACTGTGCCTTGGACTCTCCTCTATTCTAAGGTATTTGAGCAAATAGAAGGAGAGAAAAGGAAGAAAATAGGGGTGCCTGCACGGCAGGCTGCCGTTCTTAAAATGCACGCGGCACAAAACCCATTACTGCAGAACGGCGAACACAGAGCAGCTTGGGAAATCACACAGAAGACTTCTCCTGAATATCTCCATTCATAATTGCGTTAGAAAGGTTAATCAGGTATTATGTGATGTACCAAAATAAGTCAATTTCACAGTTATACAAAAACAGAGACAGTGATAAATGTAGTTTAAATAAAGTGGTGTATTAAATCAGCTTGCTCAATGAGAAGACTGCACTGAATAGTTTCAAAGCTGAGATTTTGCCAGAGACAAAACTCGCATATCTCCATTTTTGCATACCCCTGGAATGACGAAGGGTACTGTATTTTGTTGTTCTCTGCCATTTTAAATCATGTACAGTTCACTACAGAATTGAGTTACACAGAATATTATAAATACTAAATATATAAATTAACATGCATATTGTGCTAAATGACCACTCTCTAAATTCTCTTAAAGTGAAAAAGAGTTTATATGTTTTGGTTTAACTATGATATAAATTCTTTTCCTATAGCTACCCACTGGAGTCGTATTTCCTATAGGCATTTATAAAGTAAAAGGAATGTGTACTAACTCAAATTGAGATGAATGATATTTATGACACTATCTGTACACAATATATTATTTGCAATATAAAAATAATCAAACTAATGCTGCTATAAAGAGGATAATGTTCAGCTAGACTGTTGGGATCTCAAGAAGACTAAGACAAGACTGCATATATGCTTTAAAGGGCAGCAAGTGTATTAAGACCATGCCAGGAGGTGCTGCTTACCATAGCAGACAGAGCTCCCTGTTGGAGGAGGGGACTTATAGGGATGCAAACAACGATCACAGGGCAAATTCTGCCCTTCAGAGCCCCTTTAGGTCCCACTGATGGCACCAGGCATTCCACTAAGACTGTGGATGCACCCACCAAATCACACCTGGGTGCTGGTATTTACAAATATTGAGCCCATTGATTTAAGTGTTAAGAGGACAGGGAGACAAGCATAAATTCTCAAACCAAAACGGATTTCAGTACTTAAATAACTTAAGGTGATTAAAACCTTAGTTAAAACTGGGATGCTAATCTCTTCCTTGTTATGACGTCTCGTACAAAATAAAATACTGAGGATTACCTAAGACGAAGAATAGATCCCATTGATATAAAAGTTTAAAGGGACATACAGATTTTAAGTCTTAAAGCAGATAGTAAAAATTAATGAATATTGGTAGAATTAGCAGCCTCCATTTCCCCTCAAAGCCTGTATCAACTTCCTGTCACCTTACAGCTGCCTTGAGAAGATAAAGGTGTTGATATATGAGAAGCACATGGGTACTTTAATGAAGCAGAGCACTGAAAAGGCCATGAGGAAATAAAAAAGTCTGAATTTACAAAGAGAATTAGAAGATCAGTAAATAAGTCATGGTGATACGCATTGAATAATGAGAATAAAAGGAAACACTGAATAGCTACTCATTTAGTGAGACACATTCATCCAGTGCACTGAATGAGGTAGGAGCCCCGTGGAGAAAGCAGTATGCGATCAGGTAATTAAAGACTGTATCATAATGCATGCACACAAGGGAGCCAAATTAAACTTGCACAGAGCTATCAGTGTAGCTTTTCCTAACTTTTCCGCGTTTGACTTTGTAACCTTAACACTCTTTTAACACAGCAATTTTTGTTTGGGTTCTTTTTACGTAGTCATTGGTATACATTAACCATGAAAAACTTATTTTGCTTTTAATGATCGGGCGTTCATGTAGCTTAGCTATAGCTTTCCAAACACCATGGAAATGTGGTTAGGTAATGCAGACAACCAGCTATACACTTGGTAAAGAGAAATTAAAGGCCTCATTTTAAACTGTGAAAACATACATTAAAGCACTGATTCATATAAAACCATACACCTGCATGCACAAAAATGAGATATCCATTTTTCCAACAAGTTCTTATGTAGTTAGATTTTCTAAGGGAATGCAGTTTCTATGATTACAATGTCTGGTCATCTGTGGTTATGATGTCTGTTTGTTCACCAGTCCTTCTCTTTCCAAATAATTCTGAATCTATTCGTTAATTATAGAGCAGATATGGAAAAAAATGAAGGTGTCAAAGATAAATAATTTTTACAGATTTCATTAAAATTGACAGGTGAGTAGAGATAAGACTCTAAATTAATGACCTGAATAAATTTCATCTGAAGTAAAAGCAAGCAGAACTTGGCCATTATGCACTCTGCTTTTCAGCATGAATTACGGGAATCTATGTTGTGCTATGTGAACAGGAATTCAACAATAAATAAGAAGTTATAGAATTTTTCTTAGTAAGCCTTCTGTGTCCCTGTTATCTCACTTCTTCATGGATTCATCCAAAATGTGAAAGAATCAGACGGCCAGGCATGGACTGCCCACAGAGTCATCCTCACCAAGTGTTGCAGGGCATGCAAAGGAGGCTGATACAAAAGGCAACCTTACACCCGTGCTTGTCCATTGTCTACATACTTGGAACAAGGATATTGCACAGACAAGATATGATGGTATGAAGGGCTGGGAGGATTATATTCATGATTAGCAAGCCATAGATAAGTCTTTAGGCTTTGTCTGGGCTGAGATCATGACTACAGTCCACGGACTGGAAAACTTGGACGTGGAGTCTGAAGAGTAGATTTCACTTTCTCATGACATTTCAATGTGTTTGCCATTTATTTTTCTACATGTTGTCTAAGACATTTCCATCACTTTTCCTTCTACTTCCTCCTGCATTCATTACCTTTTTTGTAACCAGTCCCTACTCTTCTTTACAGACATAAGATAGTTTTTCGTATTTACTGCCTGGGCTTACTTACAACCTCTGAGCTAGTAAGTTGATTCACTTCTTCAAGCCTCACCTTACAGGGCTTTGTTTCTTTCTTAAATTTAAAATAGCTTCCCACTGAAAAGAGTTTTTTAATATCTTGTACAAAGGAAGTTTGCACTTTAGAAACTGCTTGGTATTGTGCTGTACATACAGATGGAAGTTATGATTGCAAGTAACAGAGGAAGTAGTTAGACTAACCTCAGTCCATTGACTCATTTTTAAATATGTGATATTTTTTAATCAAATCTAACACAGTTCCTATGTAAATGAGACTTACGCAATTGTGTTATGTGGTCCAGTTCTGAATCACTCTCAGCTACATTTGACAGGGTTTGAAGTCTTAAATTATATCTTGGCAAGTTTTATGTAAAGTGAAGCCGAGCAGACAGGAGAGGTTCAAATTAGCACCTACCTGAGATAAAGGCACACCATGGGGTTGATGAGTGCAGGCTCAGAGATCTTATGCATCCCAGCTTGTGCATCCCAGCCAACCAACGAGGAGTGGAACTGCCTTTCTGCAAGTGGTGGCCAAGGGGTTGTATTGGGTTTGAGTGGCGGGATTTTGGTAGCAGGGGAGGGGCTACAGGGATGATTCCTGTGAAAAGCTGCCAGAAACTTCCCCAGCTCCGAGTCGGACCTGCCTCTGGCCAAGGCTGACCCAGTCGGTGATGGTGGTAGTGCCTCTGTGATAACATATTTAAGAAGGGGAACCTGCAGCAGAGACGGGAGCAGGATGTGAAAGAAACCCCTACCCAGACCCCGAGGTCAGTGAGGAAGGCAAGGGAGGAGGTGGGCCGGAGGAGGGGATGGCCCTGCAGCCCCTGGTGAGAGGGCAGGCTGTCCCCCTGCAGCCCATG
>JAVKLA010000001.1:44379150-44416361 GCA_034782735.1 Sagittarius serpentarius | reverse complement strand
TCCTTCCCTTGTATCAACTGCACCACTCAGCTTAGTGTCATCAGCAAACTTGCTGAGGGTGCACTTGATCTCGCTGTTTATGTCATTGATAAAGATGTTGAAGAGCATCAGTACATGACCTTGTTTATATTCCCTGTCTTTCTTGTCCATGCATGTCTGTATATATCCCTCAGTTAGAAAGTGGCAGGGCATGTATAATCTAAAATGGATACTGACTCCAAACGACCTGTAAAAACATTTGGCTTCTCTTTATGGACACTAATAGTCCAGGAGCCCTGTAGACACAGGTGATCACACGCCACCGAATTGACACCTGGTGACTGACGTATGAAGGAGAAGAGCTGGAAAAAGGTCTTGATGTGTAACCGTGGAAGCCAGGCTGAGCTCCTGTTCTTATGAAGCACCTCATTTAATCTGCCAAGGATTCTCACTAACAGGAATAAGGCTCTTTGAAGCTTAATGCATGGATCAATATGCTTGAATCAATACCCCTGAGTAGAGGATGCTACTAATGTATGTCCAGAACGACCAAAAATGAACCTGCTAGCAACATCTGCCCTCAACTCAGTTTGACTTGTGGAGCACCGAAAATACTGGAAAGAATGAGCTAGCAGAGTAGCACCAGAAGCAGCTACTAGAAGTGGTTGTTACTAACCGATTAGCAGCATGACAGAGACTCATGGATTCAAATTGTACATTCCAAAAATTTATCCTCATGTGAATACCACAGATCCAAGTGCTATGAAATTTTAAACTGGGAAATTACAGCTAAATTTCTGTTCTTTAGTATTATATCCCATATAATAGAAAACTACTAGGCCAAATGAGGCCAAATTTGACTTGAAGATACAGCACCAACAAATTCTTTCCACTAATGGAGCTCGTAGGACCCACTGCACTAGTGTCTCTTACATGTCCGTACTGAAAAATAACCTATATTCATTTTGGCTATCAGAAGAGATTACTCACAACCACAACATGACAGATTTCAATGATACTTTATGATAACCCTTAGTTTTAAAACCGAATTTGATTTCTTGTAACTTACTACATTAATCCATTAATTCATTCCTTTAATTTGATATGTGAGTATATCAGAGAAACAAACAAAGTTTTAAAAAAATAAAGATAAAAAGAGAAAAAATGTAACAAATATAATCTAGGTAATTAAATTCCAAAAAGGACCACCCAGGTATTTCTAACCCTACTCATCCTTTCTGTCTTCCAGCTTCTATACTCTATAAAAGTGATGTAGAAACCCCACAACAATCGCTGAAGTTACTCATTAAAATTCAGAACTGTGGGAAAGAGAAGTTTGGAAAGCATTTCTGACATCTAAATACAAGGTAAAGTTATATAAAGAAATGAGTTTGCAGATCAATCCCACAGCTAAAAGACTGGTATAAATTAGCACTCTTGTGTCAAGTATCTGAAACACTTGAACTCATCTTTTAGCAACCAAAGCTAAAAATATGGAACAGGTAATTTTGCTTTCAGCAGGGCAAGTGTTTTGCATAAAATGAAATATTCATAAAACAATGTGGCTATAAAAATAAGTAATTTATCACCGCAGTCATAAACACCAGGGGCCCAGAGATGTATCCATATCATATGGAGGATAAGGCACATTCTAGTACACAGCTGTCCCCCAGGACATATTGACACGTCCTGCAAAGCCCTTCTGATATTCAGGTCCTGTGCTGTCTGCCTGCTGGGTGACCCAAGCAAGCAGTTAGACAAATACAGTGGAGAAGACAGAAGAAAAACCTTTTTGTTAAATATAATGCTCTTCAAAAGCTCTCTCCCAACTTCTCTTTTTAAATTCTTGAGATGTTTGCTTCAACACTGTGCAAGTGCATTTAGAATTCACATAAATAGGGAAATTGCTTTGTGGGTTTGCCCACTGAAGTGTTACAGCCCTGTAGAAGTCTCTTGGAAAAGAAGTGAATTGGACGAGGCAAGATGTCATAGACCAAGGAGATTTCACATGTTTCCCAGTGCAGTTTACCTCTCACATGGGCTTTGCTGGAAGATCAAGATTTGGCTATTCCTAATTGAATGGCATTTTTATGAAGTGTACAAATGTGGGCCCTCAGCTGGAACTATCATACATTTTACTAGTTATCAAAATTGGGATTTAAGATCAGGACTTAGACGGGTGTGGGGAAGGATGCAGAGTAGTCAGTGCGTTAATCTACTGACAGCAAAACATCAAGGCAAAGTTTGAAATAAAGTTTTCTTTATGAATCTTACATTATTTTTCCACCACATTTCTTTGTTCTTAAACTAAAGGCAAAACAATAGAGAAGTGTTTGTGAAATAATTTGCATGTGTGTCCAGAAATAATGGTTTCAAATGTTTACACTGAAATGAGGAAAATAGTGTTTTGGTTTACTTTGATGAAGGGGGGGGGGGGGAGGAATACAGCACTCATTAAGGTGAAATAAAGTATTTAACACCTTTCATATTAAGTGAGTACCTAAAGTCTTTGGCTCAACTGCAAAATATCTGCAAAACATATGAATCTATTTTTAATTTACCAGGTTTATGAATTTTACAACATAGCCTGGAAAAGCAAGAGGAAGTTGGGGGGGGAAGTTACAAAGTTAACAGATTAAAATGTTATGACTAATTGCTAGAAATTATAAACATGGTAAGTAGGCACACAGAAAACTGTAAATGTAAAATTAAAATATTATTTTCCAAAAAAGAACTACAGTGCCTGTGGAAAACACGTGGGAAACAAATAATTTAGGGATACTAAGCCAGTAACACCATAATGTTTCCTTTGCTTTCATATGCTGTTTTGAGTTTGTAACTAATGGCTTTTCAAATGTTTTCTTAACACATTTCCTTTAACTGGCAAATGATGGAAATAAGATTCACTAGTGTTTCAAAGAAGAGCTCCAAGCACTTATGACTTTATATGAAGCTTTCAAACACTTGCCTGAAGTGTTGCACCTAAACACGTGCTGATGGCTCATCCCTCAAAAAGCTGATATAAAACCTACGGGAAAGAAGGAATCATACCCCAAGACATATCCCAGAATCAAAGATCATTACAGGTGCTTCTCCTGGCCAAGGTCCTGTGACTGAGAAGGTTGAGAATTTTGGTTCCCCTGTACTATTTCAGAGTTGAGATCAGCATGAGTGTTGGGAGGGCCAGATGAAGTTTGTAACTGACTTTTCCTAAAAGACAGATTTCTGCTGAAAACTTTTATGCCAGGTTTAGTTATGAAAATACCAAATGGTTTATTGATTTATATTCAGAGATTACAAAGATATTGCCTAAGATAATATCTGTGAGATAAAATAATCTTTTTTTTTTAACACCCATTATTACTTACTTATCCACAGATCAGTTTGGGTTTTTCTGAACAAAGGTTCCCTTGTATAATAGAAAATAACTAATGAAAACTTTTTAAAAACTAATAATATTGTTTATGTTGGTAAAAATAACATAAGTACTGCATTATTTTCCTCCAATTTAACATGACAAATACTATCAACAAAAAAGGATAGAAAACATGAAATTAAAAAAACATTTTCTAAACGTTAACATTACAACACAAACTTGTAATTTTTATGTTACAAAATGGTTACTAGAGGAAAACTACCTCACTCTCCCATATAGTTGGGGAAAAAAAACCCAAGAAGTAGGTTTTTCAGGTGGGAAAACTATATAATGTAATAGGGCCCATACGTTTGGGGCTTTTTTACAATGCCTGCGGAATAACGTTTTTGCCACTTGTTCTTTTCTTAGTGTCCTGCAAGAATACAAATCAGTTGTGAGAGTTTGTTATATGGGAAGAGGGAACAGATATCTGTGTTAAGTCTCTCATGGGATCAAATCCAGCCCAGTATAAATTTGTGTCTCCAGTGTTGCCATGATGAGCAATGGGCCAGATCCTCAGTGACCCTGAGGTGTAGTTTCTACGAATCCACAGAATTATGTTGATTTCCTCTCACTGCAGATCTATCCCAAATACATCTGACTGATTTACATTTATTGATGCAAGTCATCCTGGACTTAGAAATGTTTCTGGATGTGAGGAACGGCATTTCAAACACAAGCGCATGAGTTATGGTCCCTTAGGAAAAGAAAGAAGCTTCTCAGGGTACAGACGTGTGTCTATTACTATTATTTAGTAAGTATTCTCTTCCCTTTAACCTACATACTTACAATTTCCTTGTACAGGGGAAAAAGTTCATTTTCTATAGGTAGTGATATAAGAGTATGATTTTTTTAGTCATTATAAGAGGATCTGTGTCGGTCTGGTTCTTGTTTTCTGTTTTACTCGGTGACAACTAAACAATCTGTCATTCAAACTGAGAATTTCAGAGCATTAAAGATACTTAAATATAAGGGAAAATGAGTAGTTAAATCAACTCATTAATCAATAAATAAACACTAAGCTCTTCAATTTCCAGGCATATACTATTTCTACTGTCATATTTGGTATTAGTATCAGTAACTTATTAAGTGCACATAACTATCATTAGGGTGAAGTGGCATAAACTTCATTGTGTTTAAATATTAATTTAATAAAACACTTGTAAACGCTACTGAATTAAAGTCTATGACTTTTAAAGATTTCCTTTGAATACCTGTAAGCTCAAAGGACTTATAAAATGCTATATCCTTCTCTCTGTTGTGTGCAGACAAAACCAGAAGAGCGAATAAACACACCAGACATAACTACAGAAATAAAATTACTAAAGTCCATCATACTCTTAAAAATTCCTGTTAAAATGATCTTGTTCAATTTGTAAGTCCTACAAATGTACTAATATTCTGCATAATTTGTCAAGCATTGACAGCTGTGGTAGAAGACATAAAATATGTGCAAACAGTGCCTCCTCCAGAAGAGCACAGAGGCAGAAGTCACAGAGAAGACTAGGAAAATGACTGCCTTTAAGAATATATAACACACCTTTTTCTTGACCTATTGAAGTTAACGCATTACAACAACAGATGCATTGATTAGGTTTTTTGTCTTGGCTTCAGTGAGACTCTTGGAAGGCAAATAAAATGGTGGTGTTTCCTGGCACCTCTGCAGGGGAAGCCCACCAGGGAAACCTGTTGACCCTGAAGACAGTGCCAAAACACTGCTGGACATCAAAGAAACCAAGGTTTCAGTGTAGCTTTGAAGCTTTACAAATGCCTTTGGAGAAAACTACCGTAAGCCAATGTGAGGACTTCCCACTATAAAGCTTGCATTTTATCATTCACAATAAAACTATCCCCCAGGGTTTGATCAGTGTTGACACCATTAAAATCACCACATTATACAACGGCAGCAAACTTGTACCCACCTACCCCAGCATGCGATGCCCTCCTCCTCCTCCACAGTCTGCTCTGCCTCATGCATTGCTAAAATTCATCTAGTTATTGTAAGTAGCATCCATCTGCTTCCTCTGCTTGTCTGGATGGAAAAAGAGAGAGAGACATGGACTGAATTTAAGTGAATTAAAATTAACCTAATACAGTCGCAGTGATTTAAGCGATGGTAGGTGGTCTGGCTACCTCTTTCTACAGTTTCCAACTGGAAGTGGGCAAATACCCTACTAAGTTTGTGTTCTCTTTTTAGCTAGCGTTTCTAAAGCTGTTTACTAACTCTGGGAAAGGAAAATGAAGGTCGCTGCTATGTATCAATGGGAAAGGAGTTTCAAAAGCACTCAGCACTGAAATGGACTCTGATCCCATTCAGTGTACTGGAGATGCTATCATTGATTTAAACAAGACCAATGCAAAATATCTTGGAAAATCTGATGCAAAGATGCTTCTTGTGTTGAAAAGTATTGACTGGCTGTTTGTCCTTTCTTTTTTTTTCCCCACCATGCTCCTCTTCTTATATTCCTTCTTCAACAAGATTTAAAAAAAAAAAATCTGAGGTTACAAAGGAAACTCAAACATCTCCCGGGGGCATCAGGAGGGAGAAAAGCATTTTCCTATCAGCAATGTTATTTTTCTAAGGATCAACTTAAGAGCTACAAAATATTGCAGATGCATAGCTGGAAGGGTCAGCAGGGACAGCCTGTGGAGATCTGTTGTTCAAATTAAGAACCTTTTTATTTTGACAAAAGCATGATATGCAACTGGTATCTAATCTTTATCAGCAGCTTTATCACAAAATGAACATAAAGCAGCAAAAGACTGCATCTAGTAATTGCTTTTCAACAAATAATGCCTTTTTGTGGGGGCATAAAGCTGACAACAGCAGATCTACCATCAGTACTTGGGGTTTGCTACTAAATCCACCTATATCTGGCTAAAGTGACCCATGCTGGGTCGTCCTGGGCCAGTGGCTGTGGGTGACTCATGCTGGGACACACCCCTGAGGGACTGTACTACCTGCACAGTGCTTCCTAAAAGGTCGGTCCTGCTGAGACCAAAGGGCAACGTAGCCATAAACCATTTTTAGTTTTTACCAGCCAGCTTCAGATACATCTAGAAAAAGTAGAGCAGCACCCTGCGCTCCAAGTGATGCCACACTATTTGTACTTCTCATGTGGAAAAGTGTTGGCTCAATACAAGTATTCAAGTCTGAACTTAAATCAAGGCAAAGAAATTTATTTAAAATACCCACTTTCATGTTCCCTTTTCTCTTTCAGAAATCTATGAAGTACTAAGGAGAATTCGTATCCTGTCTTTCCTGCATCTGGACAACAGTGGCAGTAATTCATACTTTCCTCTGAAGACTATACATTTTTGTGCTAGGACTGCAATCTCACTGAAGTAGGGGGTAAAAAGCCTCTGCATGCCAAAAGGTAGAACAGAAATATTTGATCCACTGAGATCAAACTTTGGTGCAGCAATACATTAGTTTTCATAAAAAAATTGCTCAGATCAGCGTAGTCCTTGTCCCAGAAAAGTAACTGTATATTAGGTTCAGCAGTTTTACGAAAAAGAAAGATATTTTCCACTTAGTTAGCTAGTCTATTTTAGCAACTGCATGTCAATTTAAATTCATTTTACTTTTGAAAAAAATAGTTTTTTATATTTTTCCCCCAGTTTAAGAAACAAGCTGCAGTCTGAACATTTGTCTGATATTATTTCAGGAGGTTTTAGGTTAAACAGGACTTTAAAATCCCCAAGCTATTGTTTATGCAAAAAGAAGAAAAAGGAGAAACCTACAAGGAAGCTCAAATTTTGATCTCTCTTTCATCTTTAAAGGAAGCTAGAGGGGCACTCTGCCTGAAGAGCATACTCCCCTAAGGGGCCTGTGCAGATTACAAGTTACATCTGAGGTATATGCAGGGTATAGAGGCAAGATGAAGCAGTCCTGGTCAATAAAAATAAAAAGGAAAAAGCAAAATTATTTCTATCATTCAAAAATTTACTTCATGAAAGTCATTAATTTGGGAGTCCTACAAAATAGTAAGAGAAAATACAAAGGTTTGACTTGTGTCCCATTTTCTGCAAATTGCTATTTGCCTCGCCTTTTTGAAAAGTTAAAATCCTTTCAAAGTCAAATACATTTTTCTGAATTCCTAAAAACCTCCATTTTCTAAGACCAGTTTCAGTATCTTGGCATTGAAGATGCGTATAAAACAGCAGCTCGTGTAAAACAGAAAAGGAAAAAATGGTAAACAAGCATGCTTTGGAGAGCAAAACAAATAACTGTTCAGTTAAAAGACTGCATCACATTATGAAAAGACTGCCAAGCATATTAAGGGTATTAACAGTAGAAATAATGTAGGAGGCATGCATGAAATTCTGAATTTAAGTTGTCTAAACTCTTTCTCTCTAATTCACACCTAAACCTGAGCGTAAACACACTCTGTTTGAGATCACACTTACTGGAAGTCATACCTTACATTTCAAGTATTTGAAGGAAGGCAACTTTTTTCATCTCTTCTGTAAAGTCTCAGCTCCACTCATTGCCTGTGATCCTCTTCTTCTCCATTTTGTCTTTAACTTTCCATCTTTTGCAGTTGTCACCTTTATCTTTCCTCTCCTTTTGTCCTTACAAACCAGACCCAGCAAACTAAACAAAACAAAAAAAGAGACCTTTCAGATAAATAAGACATAAAATATCATAGAGCAGGATGCTTCAGACCACTGTGTTTGCATGCTGTCCCCTTTTCCCTGTGCTTTGTTTCTCCTGTTCAAGTTATACACTCTTCAGAGTTTATTAAGTTATAATCTCTCAACCTATGTTAACAAGCACTTTCACCTCTTACCAATGCCAATAATAATTAAATTTAGGGAGGTAACAATTAATGCTGTGATAGCATCTGGTAGCAAGGAAAGTTGTATATAAGCATATTGGAAGCATTTTTATTAGAAGTTTTGGAAGAAAGAAATCTCTCTCTGTTCTGTACTTAGCCCAGAACCTCTGCTAATATTTTCAGAGGTTTTTTGCACTATGAAGTATAATGCAGCACTAAAGAAGGCAATCTTATCCACTGCAGCATCCAGGGAATAGAAAGCATCAGATGGATAATGCATATGCACCAATATGTTACTGATTCAGAAGAAGATACTAGATTTAGGAAGAGTTTATATTCATGACTTCCTTAAAAACATAGTTTTCGGAGACATCTGCTATTCAAATCCTATGTTTTATGAATATACCTAAAACATAGCTCATAGTGAACCTTTCAGGATAATGAGAAAAATGTAGGGAGAAGTAACCAGAAGGTCATTTACAGATAAACAGAAGTTTGTCAGTATTTGGGGGGTGGGGGCTGTATTAGGATAACTAGAGGAAAACTTGCAGTTTGGCATATGACAGTAATTTAGGAAATAATGGCAAACAGTAAGGAACAATGCAGGAAAAGGTCATTTTAAATTTGAGAATGGGACAGAGGAGACAGTGGATGCTACTGAAAATAGAAAAATGCATTTCTAAGCAAAGCAGAATTTCTGTGATTGTTTTCTAAGTGAATAAAACTTATATTTAGATTAGGTAAAGACAAGCCAAAGCTATTGTGGGAAAACCTCAAGGTCTTCAATGAAATATGTAGCTGAAATAAAACCAGAATTTTCTGCTATACTGCAACAGTACTGCTTTATTATTCCATTTGCGGTTTTTTACTATCATGACTGGGGCTTTGTTTAAGAGAAGTATTTTTAAAAATTGATGTGAATTAATTTATAATTTGTGAGAAAAAAATATGAAGGTGGTGTACTCTCTTGAAAGAAGAGGCTTTGCAATCGAGAAGCTAAAACCTATTATGTCCTGAATACATACTCAAATTTAATAACAACATTATGCAAAATGCTCGTTCCTAAGATCATTGACCAAACAGGAGAAAAGTTCCTGGAATCTCAATATGGCACCAGCAACAAATAAGTAGCTGTACTCAAATGTAGTCTCTATTCATTGGTGTGAATAAATATTAGAGACTTGGAACTAATTAACCTCATAACACAAGTCCTCATTCATTTGCATGGAAAACAAGAAATCTATTAATGTTTATGTGAAATAATATATTAAATTTACTTATTTTAAAGCAAAAAGAAAATTCATATTAGATGCTGTAGTCACTAAATTCAAAAGAACCTTTTCCTATTGATCCCATTAGGATTAGTAATTTTAAATACAATTTGCATCTGTAAGAAACAAATACTATGACTTAAGTACTAACAAAAAGCTGTATACAAGAGCATACAAAGCCAGTCAGAACTTTGTGTGCTCCTTTTGATCTTATTTCTTGCTATACATATGTTGACTCTTCAGACAGTACAAATCTGAGTATGAAGAAGCCTTATTAAAATCAGGTTTTAGCACCAGAACCTCTCCCCCATTTGAGCAGTTGTAACGATAGCATTACTGAGAATAACACAGGGGGCTCCAGGTACTCCTTGGAAATCTAGGCTTTGTCTCAAGCCTCACAAATCTATTTATCAGCTTACAGGTGGAATCTGAAATGTTTGTAACAATCAAATGGCAGCTGTCCATATTCTCAACCTGATCTAGTATTAGTCAACCTTAAAAAAAACCCCAGCGTTATTGTATTAAATTTGTGTTCAAGTTTAACTTTTATTTATATTGTCTTCTGCTGCCTAGTACTCCACACAAGTGTTACCTCAGAAGATGAAACGGTTGAGCTGCCATATCTGTTTTGCCTGTGACATCATTGATAAGGTTTGATAAACATCCAGTACGATATCCTTTGGGTTGCTATTTGTCAAAAGATATGGTTCAATCAATTTAAACACATTTTCACTTTAAGGTCTTGTTCTCAGCTGGGATAAGCAATGAAAAATGATGGCATATAATATTGTCTTATTAACACTGGCACATACCCACGTGCTCCTGTCATCTTGCTTCCCATTATTATCAACCTTCATCATCAGTGGAAAGGACAGGGCAGAATTCAATCTACTCTGTATAAAATTAGACAAACTGTCATGCATTTATAAGCTCACATTGTTCCAACACAGTCAGTGTAATATGGAACTCAGATCTCTTGACATGAGAAGATCATGCTTCTCCAGCTTGTGTGTATCTAACTCCCTGGCACAGATCTGAAAAGAACTTAGCTATACTTTCCCCTTGCATTTACGCATTTTCCTTGGCAAAGGTTTCTGCAGTGCAGCACCAGTAGAGAGGTCAATTTTGGATCTTCTCTCAAATTCCATCATTCTATTCTTGTCACAGCAGATAATGAATAACCCAACCCTTTGGCCTACTCAGTGCTAGATTCTCTGCTAACAATAAAACGCTCTTGTGGTCAATTTCTGGACCCGTGGTGCTATGAGCCAGTAGGATATACAGGTTCTGAATACCAGAATCTACTTTTTCTGTGGGAAAGGGTAAACAAAGGTGTCCTCCAGCTGAGACCAAGTGCCATATAAATACTCCTTGCATGAAGTACAAAATAGGTTCAGGTTTATGTACAGAGTTTCAGGGAAAATCTGCCTGCATTTTGTCCTTGGTTGGCCTGAGTAGAAAGTGAAATAAAAGAAGAATAAAAATCTTAGCACAGTCCATGAGTTGAGCAGCACTCAGCAAAAATTCAGAGCAGTCATGGAGTTATTCTAATTTATGGCACACAGGAGCAGACTGTTGGAAACTGCCTCCTGAAATACCATTGTATTATTTAAAATTGCATTACATAAAAATAGGGGAAAGGTCACAGAAGAAACAGTGCCTACATAAAGTTCTACCAAAAAAAACTTATTATAATACAATTCCATTAACTTTGCTTACTTTTATCTGAGAAGTAAAAGCTAACAGAAATCCTGCTATGATTTGAACCTGTGGATGCAAGGGGTCTTGGAAAATTCAGAAGAAAGCTCTGCTAAAATATACCTTTTAGAACAACAAAAAAAATAACCTTACCACTATGTTCACAAGTGAGTAAAACAAAAAGCAGAAGTAGTAACTAACAGTCCTTTCAAAATATATTCCACCTATACATGCTAGAGTATAGCTTGCGTGGCTTGTGCATATTCAGTTGAAACAGCTGGATAAACATTTAATTATTGCTTTATTTGTCAGGCAGTGTTCAGTATAAAATACATAATGAACAGTACCAATCACAACAAGAAATCACAATAACTTCATGCTATTTTGAATAAATAGATAAGATTAAAGTAGGATTAAGTTTAATGTAGTATCTTCTCACCTACAACAAAATCTTCAGAAATGTTTAAGCAGCTGTATCACTCTTTCCATTAACTAGAGCTATAACTACAATTAATTAGGATTCACTTAAAAATAATTCTATTGAGTAAAACTGTGATACTGACAAAGGCAGATAGGACAAATGAGCAGTAAGAAATTAACATTTCACCATTTGCTGTATTGCAGTATGATCATTTTCAACTGGCTTAACCTCTGCCTATCAGCAGACTAACACCAGCAATGCTCTTTGGTAATATTCCCATGCTTTTAAGTTTCAAAACTGATTTTCTATCTAAAGAACAGCATGATTTAAGATAGATTTTTCCTGAAACAGAGCATAGGGTTCGTGTGTACTATTCCATATTGAAGAATTGTGACTCAGATAAATACTTCAGCCCATGACAGTATCATCCTGGGAAGCCAAGAAGGAACTAGGCCATCAGTATATGATACTTTCCTTGAAGGAATGACATGCCTTCTTTTGCAGATGCCCTGCTCCTGTGGGCTGGGTAGGAGCACGGACACCCTCCTGTTCCTGTCCCCTCTTCAGTTTTCGGCCCTTCACTACAAGAAAGACACTGAGGTGCTGGAGCGCATCCAACGAAGAGCAACGAAGCTGGTGAGGGGTCTGGAGCACAAGTCTTATGAGGAGCGGCTGAGGGAACTGGGGTTGTTTAGCCTGGAGAAAAGGAGGCTGAGGGGAGACCTTACTGCTCTCTACAACTACCTGAAAGGAGGTTGTAGAGAGGTGGGGATCGGTCTCTTCTCCCAAGTAACAAGTGATAGGACAAGAGGAAACAGCCTCAAGTTGCGCCGGAGTGGCGGGGTTAGAGTGGATATTAGAAAAAATTTCTTCACCAAAAGGGTTGTCAAGCATTGGAACAGGCTGCCCAGGGAAGTGGTCAAGTCACTGTCCCTGGAGGTATTTAAAAGACATGTAGATGTGGCGTTTAGGGACATGGTTTAGTGGTAGACTTGGCAGTGTTAGGTTTACGGTTGGACTCGATGATCTTAAGGGCCTTTTCCAACCTAAGTAATTCTATGATTCTATTCTAGCATTCCTGTCCTAACGCAGCAAACAACTTAGACTCTGGCTCACAAATTCCCTGACCTGGCAATATTTCCAGTCGGCTGATGAGGGAGAAGCATTTGGAGAAATCAAACCATAGAAGTTGTAGGCGGAGAGATCAAGCACATCAACCTTAAACTGGGTTTACATCCTTAAGTTATACTAAGTTTCACCAAAAAAAAGTAATTCTCTTACAAGAATTTCAGACGTTCTGATAAGGTGTTTTCTGCTTTTCCTTCCTGCGTTCTTAGTATGGTATTTCAAACACATGATCGCTTCCTAAACATACTAAAAAACAGTGATAATTTTAGAGCATTTTTGAAGTTCACATTTTCTTCCTTGCTAACACTTCTTTCAGATTCTCAGATCTCATGGTACTTCTTTTGTAAGGACTTTAAAACAGCAAATTCACTTTCTTCTCATCACCAGTTAACACCTTTTCACTTTCTGGAAGCTTACTTTAAATGTTTATTTTAGTCATTCTCAGAGCCCTTCTCAGGGATATTAAGGAGTCTAATAGCTGATGCCTAATTGCAATGCTGAATGTACTATTACTTTCCCTCATTTTATTCTGATCCACCTTTCTAAATGCTAACTCTCAAATTGATGCTAACTCCCCCTGAACTGGGAATAAGTCTGATATGTCTTTCTTCATTTCTGTTAACACTGATTCATCTAATCACTTAATATATCCAACTTTTGATATGTTGGAATATAGCTTGCCAGAAAAATTTATCTAGTCCATGATGGACAGATGTCCATTAGGCAAGTAGCACACATCAGGCCATGTAACAAGTATGCACAAGCACACCAGACGGCATCACGCTAAGCTCCACGTACACACCATCAAGTGCACCAGTCTGGTGAGACGGGACACCTGCCTGTCTGCCCTTTATAGATACCTGTTAGACTTCAGCACAGGGGTCCTGAGCTCCTCTGTGGTAGTTATCAAGCTTGTCATGACTGAAAGTTTTGAATACTGTGCTACTAAAGAATTCGTAAATTTTTAGACACTTCAGAAACATATAATTAAGAGACCACTGTACAAAGCTAACGAAGTATACTGCAAACTCTTAACTTCCATTTTTAAATATTAAAAACTATAACAAATAACAGAAACATATCTCTGTGATTTCATGTAGCTGTGTAGATAGTAACTGTAATGATTAAAACAGCTGAAGATCACAGGATTCCTAATCACAGGTACATTAAGCTACTGACTGTGGTCATAATGTATTTTGAGTAAACTTCTGCAGGAGTATTCATCTGCAAAGGTATAACGAAAGCAAAAGGTCTTTTGAAATCCATCAGGCTGGTTTTGGATGGAAAGTGTCAGCCATTGGAAATATCAAAATCTAGCAAAGACATCAAAGAACACAGGGTAAAAACATTGCTGTAGCTGTATTCTTTGATGCTGAAAAAGCCTTTGATACACCTATGACAGAGTACAGGGCAGATGACTTAGCTAAAGGCTTTCTAACTTGAAGTAAAAGTTCTTTAATAATTTCTTAGTTTCATCTTTGTAATGGCCCAGAAATTTTTTGTTGTTTGTATTTTTTATTGGGAATACCTTTATTTGAGAAATAAACCTACCAAATTGTTTGTGCATTAAATCGGCTTTTAAGAAAGAGAAGTCTTCTGCAACCATGGCACAAAACCTACTGACTATTAGATATACTGGATTGTTTCCACATAAATATCCACTGTTTAGCAAGAGCTCCTGTCCTTGGAGATATGCAGACTCACACAGAATAATAAATGTACCATCCAATATTCTACTAATGATACCTAGAAAGTAATTTGTGTGGAGATTATTTCTACTGTAAAGTTGACTGCTGAAGTTGTGTGTTGCACTCCTTAGAGTGCATAACTTTACTTATTATTTACTGAAACTTGTGCACCTCAGTACTGAAAGTTTAATTAAATAACCTCCTAAATGGATTCTTCTGTTTGACCTTATGCAGTTTCATAGACTTAGTTTACACAAGGGAGTTTACCACCAGTCCACTCAATTGGAATCTCATATTGTTCTATTCTGCTATAATGCTTTTTTAAGGAAAGCTGGTATTTGCACAATAGCATCTGGTTTCCTTCCACTTTATTGCAGATTTATTTGTACAGATATGCAACTTGCTACAGAAAAGATAGAAATGGCATTTAATCTCTCACAAAGACCTTACTATGGTTCTTTTCTGCTTTTCCCAAGACCAAGTTGATTTTCAAGATAAAGATTTCTTAGGTTATCCTCATGATTTAAAAATAGACTATTAAATCCAATTGTGCCAAATCATTCAGCAGTCAAGAACCCCCTGTGCAATGGTTTTAAGAGTACATTTGAATTACGGAACTTAACAGGATTGTTTGGTCAGGAATATTCATAAACAGAGCAGTAGAGGAACAAGGTATATACTGGTCTGTATAGACCCAGCAGGGAATTAACAGTAGATACAACAGTTTAAAATGTTTATCAGGAAAAAATCCGTCAGACGCAGTAGTAAGATAAGAAAATCATAGTCTGTGTTAATCATGGTAATTTTTAATTACAAAATGAAAAAATACATTTTAAGTCATTTATGATGCTGGCTTACTTTTTGCACTAATTAAACTTTCATAATAAAAATAGATCAATAGACCACTCATCCAGGCACTTTTATCCAGATTTTTAAAGAACTTTATGTGCCTACTACCCTGTTAAAAGTGAAGCTATTAAGCAATTAATATTTCTAAATCTATTGTTTTTACTACCTCAAGCATGATTAATTATCTAGTTTTTTACAGCAAAAAGTAAGAAAAGTGAAAACACCTTTCTGTCCTGCAAAACATGTCTTATTTGGTTGGGTCAGAATCTGTCTCCATGCAGATAAAGGTGTGAAAAAGTAATCATATTAGGCCAAAATCAGATTAATATTGTCCTTACAAATGTCAACCTCCAACTTCATATTACTAGCATTCAAAAATAATATTTCACGGCTTGACATTACATTAAATAGAAGAAAAAATTTCCCATCCTTTGGCAGAAATATTTGAACTGAGCTCATTAAAAACATCTCTTGACAGGTTATATTAAGTGCTACAATTATGCCTAATTTTGGTTTAGCAAAATTTGTTCATTTTAAACAGTTTAAGAGATTGTATCTATTCTGACCATTTTCTCCCTGCTTTGAAACTGTACTTCACTTCCACCCCAGCTGTAATCATAATTTCATATATGAACTAACTGCATTTCTTTAGCTCTCATGTTGCAAAGAACAATTTAATAGATACATTGGCCTTACACTGATGAAGCCCATAAGTTTTTTTTAAGTAACATATTTAATATCACTATGAGGACAGATAGGAGAGACCTGGATTGCTTCAAAACATATTCGGCAAGATCCTCTCTTTCCTTGGAAAGCAGCAACAAAATTCATACAACACACTTGGCAAGAAGAACTGAGAGCTGGGATTAAACATATGGAGTGTACTACAACACCTCTCTAGGCGAATAAGTGCAAGAAAGAATCTTTTCCATAAAAGAGAATTTGGAGACATGGAAGCAATTTCTGTGCTCTTTGTTCAGGACTTTTTCTTTCCCTATGTGTGCGGATCTGCAACAGGTAACCTAGTAGAGCCAACTGGAAGATAAATTAGGGAAAATATCCACTTTTGAACTGAACTGAAATAAAACCACCTGATGATACAGATGGAGTCATGTGAACTTCGGGTTAACACAAAAGGCAGTGCTTCACTCTACATTTTCATTTAAAGAGAAAAGAATAATGATTTTAATTTTCTCTTTTGAAAGGTACTATAAAACATAAATAATAGAAAGCAATGTCTGCATGGGTTGAAAATTGAGAGACAAGAGTTTCAGCTTAAAAATAACCTATAAAGCCCAATTCTGAATTCTTTAGATGAAGTCATTTAGGTTTCATGGAGCTGTGTGTGAAAAGAGGAGTGGTGAACATTCCCTACTGTACTAAACACATATCACAATCTTCATATAGCCGAGAGGTATGAGACACATAACAGTCCAGACAGCAGAAGCTAACAGGGAAAAGATGAGAATGGGTTGCTGGAAGTCCACTAGACCCCTAGTCCACTGGAAATATTTTTTTTTTCCAATATGGAAAGGGTGAAATAGCAACTATGGGTGAATCCTAGAACATGGCACAAAATGGAAATCTGGCATGGGAGCAGTTCTGAAACTTGCAGGGGAAGCTCAAGATCAGACAGGAAGATCATCCGCTGTCAGACAGAAGACGGAAGGCTGAGTACTCACTCATCATCTGAAAGATCAGTTTCAGAGGAAAAAACATGTCTGACCCTCCTCTCACTTTCTAGTCCTTCTATTTGCCAGTTCAAGAAGCAGCACAGAATCCTCAGTTATTTTTACTTTTTTTTCAAGATTATGGAAGTAAATCCTAGAAGTCCAGCATCCTAAGAAATTTCTGGTGATTTAAAAAACACAAGCCATACACAGAGATTACTTTTCCTCGCTGATCTGTATGTCTGAGTCACCTCGCTGCTAGAAGAGCAGAGGCTTTGTCTCCTCTGAGAGGTGGTAGACCACTGACAGCTCGTACGGGCTGGTTTTAGGTCAAACATTTTAGTGAAGAGATTTGTGAGTCTTTAAATGTCAGGCACACTGAAAACAGTCAATAAATAATAATAATAATATGAAGTTTGATTAGGCACTCTGTACATCAAGAAATAATCACAGAATCATAGAATGGTTTGGGTTGGAAGGGACCTTAAAGATCATCTAGTTCCAACCCCCCTGCCATGGGCAGGGACACCTTCCACTAGACCAGGTTGCGCAAAGCCCCATCCAACCTGGCCTTGAACACTTCCAGGGATGGGGCGTCCACAGCTTCTCTGGGCAACTTGTTCCAGTGCCTCACCGCCCTCACAGTGAAGAACTTCTTCCTTACGTCTAATCTAAATGTGCCCTCTTTCTGTTTAAAGCCATTACCCCTTGTCACTATATGCCCTTGGAAAATGTCTCTCCCTATCTTTCCTGTAGGCCCCCTTCAGGTACTGGAAGGCTGCTGTAAGGAGTCCCCGGAGCCTTCTCTTCTCCAGGCTGAACAACCTCAACTCTCCCAACCTGCCTTCATAGGAGAGATGCTCTAGCCCTCTGATCATCCTCGTGGCCCTCTTCTGGACTTGTTCTAACAGTTCCATGTCCTTCTTGTGTTGTGGGCCCCAGAGCTGAATGCAGTACTCCACGTGGGGTCTCATGAGAGCAGAGTAGAGGGGGAGAATCACCTCCCCCAACCTGCTGGTCACCCTTCTTTTGATGCAGCCCAGGATACAGTTGGCTTTCTGGGCCGCGAGCGCACATTACTGGCTCATATTCAGTTTTTCATCCACTAGTACCCTCAAGTCCTTCTCCGCAGGGCTGCTCTCAATTCACTCATCGCCCAGCCTGTATCTGTGCTTGGGATTGCCCCAACCCATGTGCAGGACCTTGCACTTGGCTTTGTTGAACTTCATGAGGTTCACACAGACCCACCTCTCAAGCCTGTCAAGGTCCCTCTGGATGGCATCCCTTCCCTCCAGCATGTCGACCGCACCACACAGTTTGGTGTCGTCAGCAAACTTGCTGAGGGTGCACTCAATCCCGTGTAATCACATTACGTATCACATTACACATTCCAACTGAACATTTTCAGCTTAACAAAGGCATTAATTTGGCTGTCAAGCACTAAAATAGGGACACTCGTTTGCTGGCAGATTTCTTCACCTTGAGTAAATATCTTTGGCATTTGTAACTAGCTTTCCACATTAAAAAAGGTAATAGAGTTGCAACAGATGGGCCAAGATTTTCCTATGACTTTCCAAAAAATCAAATTATTAAATAAAATTATTCCTTCTGCTGTCCTGGATTCTTTTTTTCAAAATTTTAACATAAAATATTGTATGTTATAGATTTGATCTCTTAAGGGAAGCATAGCAGACAGAATGTAAAACTGAACTTCGGAAGTGGTAGGAATAGTAAATTACTTTTGGAAAACAACCATAAGTACCATTTCCACTTGACCACCATCCTGCAGACTGAGAACAGTCAGTTCTTGCTGAGCACTGACAAAAGAGCTCAGTGCTGAAGTGCAGTAACTTCTAATGACTGTTCAATGACTTCTCCTTTAATTGTTTCCCTTTGTGCTTCCTTTGCATGTTGGAAATAAGCAAAGAAGCCAGTGCTGTATTGACTTTTTAAAAGTATATTGTCAAAAGGCTGATTCAGTGTCTTTCCTTTCTCAATGTTACACTACCGATAGTTTTCCTGCTAAATGTACTAGCTTGTTGAGATTGTCCTGATATTCATATATTTATTACCCATAAGCCCCAGCTGAGCTGTGAATTTAGCACAACTGATAAGCCCAGTGATGGTAGATTAGATATTTCTGAATAAAGAATTAATTTTAAGAAGCACCTGGGGTAGGGAGTAGCACTAGCAATTCAGTAGGAGCAGCGTTGCCCCAGTGAGGTGGGCACTGCGCTGCCGTGACACGCCACCCAGCAAAGATCACTCCCACCTCTACTGAACAACGTGTGTCAGAGTTTAAACACGATTTAAACAGAAACAATATTTTTGCACTGCCCTCAAACTAAAAAATTGCCAGTCTTCCTAACACCTTCAGGTTTTGCAGTAACACCAAGGACCAGTTCTCTGGTTTAAAATAACTATGTGTGTCATTTAAACTGGGGGCATTTTTCATTTCCGCTTTTGTACAGCAAAAAGTTTTTAAATTTTGCACTTCATGAAAATGTGTGACCTTCTTTGCAAGTAGCTTCAAGAGACTAAAATCAACATCTAAATATTACAATAGCTTAGAAGTGGAGTTTTGCTTCACATAACACTGAGTCCTCCCAAGCACACTCACAGTTTCAGAACGCTGTTTTCTTATAGCACGTCGCATAGAGGAGGTCTCTGTAACTAGCGATTCCTCCAGGCAGGTATCTGGATATGCTGACATGTCCCTTTTGCACCTGGTATCAGAATATGACCCTCATCTCTGGTACAGAGGAGGAACAGGCAGAAGTTCAGATAGTGGCTGGTGTTAGTCTGAGGTCCTTAGGGACGTGTAAACATCTAAATACCCTTGAAAATGTCAGCCTGAGAAATCGGTCTGCTGAACTGATGTCAGTAGGATTGTAGAGATTTACAGACATTGAAAACCCGGGCCAGGAAAAGAGAAGAGTAGCCAGATAAATCCTTTAGATCCCAGACATCAGTAGACTGGATACTGATACAACCCAACAACATTTTCAACATATCACCAGAGAACACTTTATCTGAAGAATTAAATAATCCTAAAATATTGGATTTGTTTATATCTGAGCTGAAGAAAGATGTCTAAGACCTATATAGTGTGTAAGATACAGTCAGATTTGAAAAATGAAGCATTTCAGACCTTATTGGCTCAATTATCTAATGATACAAAGGGGGTTGTTGACGAGTATCTGGCAAATACTCCACATCACTGCTACTGGCATGCTTATCTAGCAGATGTTTAAAACGAAAGGCTGACAGTTTTTATGTGATAATTAAATCCTTTTAGTTGACAACTGCAATTTAATTTCATTTTAAACAAGAATAATAACCACTCATAATTACTATTATGGTGATGCTCCATTTTTACGTAGGGCTTGAAGCAAAAATGAGCAAAGATTTTTCCTGTAGATTTTAATCTAAAATCTTTCTGATCTGAGATATTATTCTAAATATATTAATTCTGAAGTACTTGCAAACAATAAAGAGATTAATAAAAAGGCAAATTCACAAATCAGTGGAAATTGCCATACAAAAACAAAATGGGTATGTGCTTCAAGACACGATGAGGAAATCTAAATCCCATTTCATTTGTATTGTTAGGGAAAGTAGAGAGCATTTAGTGTGAAGGTTGCGATTTACCCAGACCGCTGTGGAGCCACATGATCCCAGTGTCTTTTGAAGCCTCTCAGAAATGAGTTCAGGTGTGACTCCATTAGTGCTGTGCAATTTCAACCGTAGCATGTCAGCCTCCTACCCGGAATGTCTCTTGCCGAGCGAGAGCTCGAACACTAATTGCTTTGTCCCAGAGGTCCGTGCCCAGCACTCCCCGTTCAGCCTGTGGCTCAGGCAATTTCACAACACGCACACTAAGTGTTCAGAGCAGGCAGATGTTAGAAAGTATCTAGTATTTTACATAGGTGGAATTTCTGCATTTGTGTTTGCTTACCTCTGTCCTTTTTACCCTAGAGAGCCATAAAAAGTATGGCCTTCGGCAGAGAGAGGAGGCACTAAAGAGTGAATTATACAAAAACATCTCTCTTCTACCAAGAACCATATAAGCAAGTAGTTTAGAGGAAGCCGAGCTTGGGTAAGCAAGATTGATCCATATTCACTGATCAGACCCAGCAGCGCAGTCTCAGGGCCACATCCCGGAATTAAGCCAGAAAAGGGACGGGACAAGAAGATGAGAGGCAGACAGTTCCTTGTAAGATTTCTTGCTGTGCTTTGCTCATGCTCACGCTCACGGGCAGTTATACGACCACACTTGTTCCGAGAGCTGGTCTAGCTACAGTGACCATCGCTGCCAACAGCAGACCTGATACTTCCTGTAATGCAAAAATGAGCATGGGGTTGAAAACTTTCCTGCTTTCAAGAACAAGCACACTGCAAATAAAATCAGAGAACTCCTGCCTAATCACAAGCAAGGATGTCTCAGCTTATTTCAAGACCAGCTAACAGAGGCCGAGGCAACACAGACTACACCTGGGTAATTTTTCCCATGAGGAATTTGCTAGTTAGGTGGCAACTGGACGAAGCCAAGTCTTTGTCCAGCGGATGCCCGCCAGTAGTGATGCCAGCCAGTCTGCCCTCATGAAGTGACAAACTGACTCTTTCTGATTTTGCAGCTGCTATAGTTGAGGCTATAGCACCTGCCTGACCTCACTATTGTAGGCTTATTAAAATCTTGAAGTTAATATCAAGCTGGCAGATAGGCTGTTTCTAAGAAAGTAACTGCCATGTGTTTTAAAATTTCTAGCTGTAAAAACAGTGAGCATCCTGGATCATTTCACCATCTTTAGATATCTTTATTCTTGTGGCAGTTATATTCAGTTATTTTACAGCTGCTTTGTGCACTTAGTTTATATACTGTATTACACATGTTAAAAAAAGATGTACATATTCTCCTCTCAAGAGAAATAATATACAATCATTATTAGGAAGTTTCTGAAATGCGGGAGTGTCCATTCAAGCACATTTGTAATAAAACTGGAAGTACAATGAACTCGTCGATCCAGATAAACTCTCAAATTTTATTATGTATCTTCCAAACACAATAAATTAAGACTTCTTATTTCTCATCATGTGAGAAGATATAGAACAACTGTGTGTTTCTAACTGAGCAAAAGACCACAATACCCAGTATAATTAAAAAAAAAATCTATTTTTAAAGCAGTTGAAAAGTGGTTGAGAACTTTGTTCCACAAAAAAAATAATGGAGGGGGGGCTCTAAAAGGATGTCACCCTAAGTTTTCTTCCATCAAAAGTGAAAGTTGTGTCATAAAATGTGAAAAGGTGTAACAGAGACAAATTGAAGCACTCTGCACTTCTCCAGCCTCTTGGTCTGAACCTTAATAGAGTGTGCAACATTTTGTACTAACATGGACAGAGAGGTTGGAAAAGAACCACACAAGGTGGCTTTGAAGGGAAAATGAAATGAAGAAAACCAAAAGGAAATACTACCCTTAGCTATGGCCTTCTACGTTATTTTCTTTTTAAAAATAAGTTTTTCTTTTCCTTTTTCTTCTCCTTTATTTTTTGAAAGAGAGACAGAAATTATGAAGAAATCTGATGGGTAGGAAACTAAAAATATCATAAGGACCTGGGAAAGTTGACTGTGGAGAATGTGTGCAATAAAGAAATGGAAGCACTGGTCACAGGACAAAATGCTCTCAGACTTCAGTGCTAAGCAAGGGAATGGCAAAAATTGGCAAGCTGAGTAGTAGCTCTTTGTCATTGTTACTTTAATACCTGTCTTTGCCTACTGAATTTGGGAAACAGGCTTAAAACTCATTGTAGAAGAAAAACAGCCCTAAGACACAGAAGAGAGCAGACCTAGAGTTTTCCCTTGATCTCATTCCGAGCTTCACACATTTCCAGTGCAATATGGCTGTGCTGGCAGGTCAAATAATCCAGAGCACTGTGGCCAAAATGTCTTCAAACAGCACTGGCAGAACATTTGCTCTGAAAAAGGGCTGATTGAGTAATTCGGAACCATACAAAAGCATGCAAGTTTCGACCAAGCCTGTATCCAGAAATATTTTCTTGGCTCCATCATACAAATTCTGGTCAAAATTAGGAAGAGATCCCTTTTACACAGCTGTATGCCAGAGCAAGTACCCGGGACGTGGAGCACCAATAGTCACATCTTTGGCCTGAAGGCAGCAGAGCTGAGCTGCAGACGGAAAGCAAACTGTACAAAATCTGTCCGTCTCAAAGATGCCTCAAAAGGAAACGCAGTTTCATGGATGATGCAGGAAAATCACTTATTTAATAAATGGAGGCAGAGGCCTAAAAGCAAGTACTTAGCTTTCTTGCATACAGCCACAATTGATGCCGTATCGACACAAACGTTCAGGCAGAATAACCATCAGCAATGACTGCAGTGTGGTGGTATTATGAGAAATATTTCTTTTGTCTAAGAAAGTTCAGTGTATAGCAGGAACATCTGATGTTCTAATAAAGCAGGAACACAGTTTGAAGACACAGGTTTCAGGCTGTGTGAATTTAATGAAATTTAGGTATACTGTTGGTTAGTTACTAGCACCTGAGCCTGCAAACTGCAAGGGCCATGGCAACAACACAAGCGATCACAGCAGGAACCACCTCCCAAAACTCAGCTGACGTGAGCTCAGCAGGCAAACTGGGGAGGACTCTAAGGCAAAGCTCAAGATTTTTCAGGTTTCTGAAACAAGATATCAAAGAGCTAAAATTATCGAGAAAATGTGACTTCAAGGGAAGACAAGCTCCAATTCTCATTGAAAAATGTCCAGGTAAAGCATCACTAGGGAGAAATATTTTGGTACTGTTGAGCCCATAGGAGTAACAGTGAATCATAGGTTCCTTTCCTCTCTAGAAAAATACAATAAACTGCAGCAGCTTTTCCTCATTAGGCTACAAATTTCAGATGTTAAAGGTGAAGTTTTTATTACAGCCTTAATGAGTAACACTGTATTTGCTCTTTTCTGATTCAAATGACATCAAAGAGAATGAAGTTAAAAGAAAATGTTACTTCTCTTTTTCTAAATGCAAAGCACATTTACAATACCAAGGTGTATTTAGCCCTTAATTACAGAAGATACCTCTGTAAAAAATCTTGAATATTTGTAATTCATTCCTGCAGATAGAAAGCAGAATCACATTTAACAATCAGCAATCAGTGTACCAGTAGTACAAGGGTTAAATTTAACATTTGATCTTTTGACAAACACAATAGGTGTTAGTACCTTTGCCAGAAGATAATTTCAAAAAGCTGTTCAAGTTCTCAGTTTAGAGTTCCTGTTCATTCCTTCTACAAGGATGTATAGTATCACTGTAATAGATCACCGGGGCTGCTTTTCTCTGATGTATTGTTGCAATATATCATAAGAACTGTGTCTGGCAGGAACATGAATTTCAGACATGGGCCTATTTTATATGTTTTATTTGAGGACACTCTTAAGGAAAATCAATGTGGAGGTCAAGAGCTGGCACTGGAGCTTGAGAAATTCAGCCGAGCCTTAAAATGCTAGAGGCGTCACAAAAGTTTAAGAAACTATGAACACAGGATGAGATGGGCTACACACAGCTGTTCATTTGGTGAATGGAACACCTAAAGATTTGGCTGTATAAATTCTTCTAACTTCTAGCCCATCTGTGGGATCATTCTGGGGGCTGAAATATTCCACTGTTGGTTAGTCTTGCTGCTTCCTCCCCTAGAATAATTTTAAGTAAAGTACTGAATTGCTAGAGGCAAAACCGCTCAGGTGTCTTTTTATACGTCAGAAGGGCACAATCTACACAACCTGTGGAAACCTTAAAACCCTGCCTAATTAACAAAGAAATTATGTGAAGTAAAGCATGTTTTATAATACAGCAGCAGATAATAGCTATTGGCCGCCTCTGGGTCACACCACTGAAGCCCCCGTTATGGAAGGATTTGAAATGGACTAACAATAGACTTGGCGTCAGCTCCATGTTCAATCCCAGCCCTAAAAGTGAAATGATGACCCAGAAGTGTATATAAACCCACAGGTGTGTGGCTGATATGACAATAAACATGTCAGGCTTAAACTGAAGGCTGCTACCCAACCTATGTTGATCAGCAAACAGGACAATCAAAGTGACGGCACATTTTACTTCACACAACTAGTTACCAGTGTACATTTGTTCAGAAAGCAATGTCATATAAGCATTTTCATCAACAAATAAGCCCGACAGGGACTTCTCTGCCTGTGCTCTTGAAATGGGTTTTCTGTCAGTCAGAATGGGTTTCACAAATAAGGATGACCAGAACGTTGGGATGTGAATGTTTCTGCTGTCCAGCCAATTTGGCCTGCTGTTTGCCACTCCATTTGTGCAGTGGACAGAGCTGAGCACATTCTATCAGGAGCATACAGGGGCTAAAGTAAACCCTTCTCTTCTGTAATTCTGTCTGCATGGGTTTTCAAGGGATTCATAAACTTTAAGGCCAGGAGAACCATTAGATCATCACTTTCAATCTCCAGTATACCACAGGCTATTACATCCAGTTATTCCTCTATTAAGCTCAATAAAGCATAACCATCTTTCTCCTAATGTACCAGTCTTCTCTGGAGGTATCAAGAGATAGACAATCTACTATTTTCCTTGCTGTTTCTTTATAATCTGAAGGTTAATCATCTTCACACTTAAAACTATTTGCATAAGTTGTCATTTGAATTTCTCTAGATCAGCTTCCAGGCATGACTCTTGCCTGCTTGTCTTAGACTAAAGCTTCTTTTTGTATCCACTATTTTCACCACATGAAAATACTAACAAACTGCAATCAAATCGTCTTCCTGAGATGCTAAACAGATTTGAATTCTTCCAGTCTTTCACAGCAGTATATTTTTTCAGCTCCTAAAATCTCTTCTGTGGTTCTTTCTGTACTGATATAAGTGTTGCAGCAGCTTATAAAATATGTTGATACCAGAAATGTATAAAGTATTGCTTCATCTGCCTCAGCAATGCTGGATAATCAGGTAAAAATAATATCTTAAATCCATATAGTGTACTGCTTCTTACACCCCCAAAGATAACCCATTTCTTTTATTTGTGTATACTTATTTGTTTATTTATTTTGCAGGGAGCCATGTCACATAAGGATCTCATGTTGAGCTGCCTCTCAATTCTGAGCCCTAAAATTATTCATTCAAATAAAATCTATGCCTTTCTGTTTTCCTTTAGGGTAAAGCAAATAAAAGCAACATTCTGCAGAGCATTTTAAATTCCGATTTCCACATTTAAAGAAAAAGGCTTTGACAAAACTGTAGCAAGAGAGAGCCCGGATCTTCACTCTTTGCACACATCAGTCTGTATTCTACAGCACATTTTCACAGGGTTGCAGGTGACAGCCAAATTTGGTCCAGGTTTGCTCAAAACTCAGCCCAAACCGGTGCCGTCCTCTCTATTTCGGTTTTCAGGCTTTGCCTCCCAGCACACTGAACGTGAAGGAGGCAATATGGTCTGACAGCAAAGCGCTACCCACCAGGGAGGGTCCTGCGGAGAGCTCCAGAACTCCGTCTATGGCCATGATCCTGTTCCTGACTGATTTCTTACTTTACTTAATCTCTTATCACTTTCAGCTGCAGTTCTTCATTCACTCTGAAGTGTGTGTGTGTGTGTGTATACGTATATATAAATGTAAAAAATCTCAGATCTCTAAATGTCTGAACCTGTGACTTTTGCAAAGCTCTGGTGTCTGAAAAGGAAGGAGAGGATCTGAACTTGCAGCCCTGCAGTGCCACTGGGGTCCTTCTGTCGTGAACCCTCTGAAAAGGAAGGTGATGAGAATAATCAGGAGAAAATAACTGCTCTCTTATTTGAACAGCCAAGACTGTTCAGGTGCAGCAGTTATCATTAGGTCTATTCTCAGCCAGCCGTCAGTTCGTGCTCTGTGCGGTGGCTTCAGACATAGTCCCAGAAAGCTGCATTTCACCTGCTGAATAGCCGTATTTTCACATAACATGGTGGTGCAAGCACAGCTGCTGATTACCGTGAGACCTGAGAGCCTGTGCGGAGGTCCTATTCTTCACACCATGTGAGGTGTAGATTGAAAAAGAATGGCTCATGCTTCACACATTGTAGGCTTCGAACAAGTGGCTTTTCCTTTATGGGGAAAGCAATGACAAGACGCTCTCATCCAGTAAGATTAAATCAGCATTTAAACCCTGTATTTAAAAAGCCATCTCCCTTTAATTCTCTGCATGTTGCCTTCTATTAAAGGAAACCAGAATATTGTGAAGAAGGTGTCCGCAGTCTCCCCACTCTCCTGGGCTGGGTAGGGCAACAATGCAGCAGCAGAACTGCACCAGCAGGGAGTTCTCATTTAACAGGAAAGAGACGGATGGTCCTATTCTGCTTCAGCATCGGGGTTCTAAGAGGTTGAATCTCTGAAGAGCATCAGTAGCAGTTTGGAGTTTTCACTTCTTCTCAAACCCTGACAAACTGTCATCATAGAAAACTTAAATCTGGATCTAACCCACTTGGTTTGAGGATCTGCAGAAAATGAAAACTGATTATTAGAACTATGATGTTCTACAATGCTTAAAACATTCCTGATTTGTGCCAGCCTTGTATAAAAAACCAGCCCCAAATCCAACACTCTGCCTTTGTATAAAATTCTATTTCTCCTTTGCCATTTCCCCAGCTTGCCAAAACAATATTAGCACACTGAATTGGTAGAATTCAACAGCTGATCCAGGACTCAATAGTTTGTCACCAGAGCAACAGCGCGTTGCTGTTAAAAGCAGCCATTCCATATGTGTACCTGGTTTTACCCTTCTGACTTTTCAAACATATACTGAATGCACCAAATCAATTATATGAATTCATCACACCACACTGAATAGAACATGTTTCTGTATTAAGCCCTCAGGAAAACCAGTCAGTGCTATTAGACTCTCAGTAAGCCCAGCAGGAAAAAATGAACCCCCGACTGTGGAGCCAGATACAGCCTCCAGGGAGACAGGTGTGTTCTTGCTGATCTCCAAAAAAGTGCCCCTTTCCCTTACGCAATACTTTGAAAATGGAGCAGAATGTGTATTATGCCCCAGAATAAAGCGCTGTCAGAGACAATGAGAAACTTGAATTTCATACATAGGGACAGCAAAATCAATGCAGGCCCTTGAGAGGGGTGTGTGCTACCTGCAGAGTGAGGGTGGGAAGAAGATGACTGAAAGGTGGCAAGGTGACAGTTTGCCTATGTGGCCATCTAGTTGTGATCAGGACCCGTAAAGGAGGGGAAAAAATGGAATAGTCACTCAGCACTGTTCAGCAACCACCTCATACAATACTTCTAATGCTTTTTAAAACAAATCCAATAATGAATGATCAGTTAACACCTGTAGGCAATGTCTGGGACCAAGACTTCAAAATGCCTGTGATTTCCTGATGTTCTGCACTCACTGTTATCTTGAAATGTTTTCCTCCTGCACCCTGGCAATGGGATAAGATATGGTGGAAGGGGATATAACTCCTTCCCATCCTTTTCACAGTTAGATTTTGGGGCCTATGGTAAAGTCTGCTTGTTCTGTCCTGTTCTAAGCTTGATGGAACAATACAGGATAAGAAAATCAACTTGGGTAATTTAAATTATGTATCAGGGAAGAATCTGGTTTGTTCTAATAGCAACCAACAGAAAAACAGAAAAGAAGAAAAATAGGGAAGTATTACTGTCATCACGGGCCCAAACCTTGTGAGCCATTATTTACAGCTGAGGAGCTATATCCAGTAAAGGACTTAAAAACAGACACATGAGCCCATAGTTAGGTGCTTAGGCTTACAATACAACACTTCAGGACACCTGGGAGCCAAAAGGGTGAAAAAAAAACAAATTAGGGATCCAGAAGCTGATTGTGAGTCTGATAACTGAGGATCCTGAATCTATTAACTGGAAAGGTTAAGGATGGGACAGTGTTCAAACCCAAATTCTCTTTCCTTTCCCTGAGCTTACCCACTGTTCTGCAAGCAGGGACAGCGTGCCGGGAGGAAAACTCCCCCTGTGCAGTCTCTGTTTCTGATTTCTCTTTAGCACCTATTGCTGCCAAGGGAAGAAACAGTGCACTTGGCTAAAAGGATCTTTGGTCTAACACCCATGGTCCTTCTTACACGCTTACAAATGAGAGCACTGTTTCCTGTGCAACCAATACTCTGTTTACCTGAAAATGCATAAAACACATGGTTAATTTTGTTAATTACCCCCTATCGTCAACAGAATTACTTGAGGCAAGCACTGATATTACTGCCATTTCTCTCCCCTCCTTGCCTTCACACAGTGGAGAATAATTCCTCAAAACTCTTCCTAGAAAAATGCCTAGTGTGTTCCCTTGGTGGGTTATGATAGAAGTCTTGAGTCAGTTCTTTAAAAATATCTCCTTTTTCAGATGTTATTTCATAAATTCCAGGAAATACTTTGTATCGCAGAATAAATAAAGATAATGAAAAGAGAGAAACCATTCTATCTGTTCCTTGTCTTCCAGCCATCAGTGTACTCAGCCATAGAGGTGAAAGAAGAAAAAATAAATCAAGAAGGGAAAAGGTGAGAGATGCAGTGATGAAGAGTGTACACTTTTCTTTCACCTATCAGTAGTTTGTCAGGGAATTACAATGAAATATATGTTGTGAATACATGAACAGGAACCTTGTGTGATCTTATGCAGGAAAAAAAGCAAACACAAATTACAGAAAATAGCACCCAAACCATTACCAAAGAGATGCTAAGCCACTAAGTATCCAAAACACATAATATATAGATGTCTTTTTCTAAATATCATGTGAATACAAAAATACAACAAAATTATTCAGGCACATCAAATGCCTTAGGCTTTTTCCATCTCTGATGTTATAAGGCTGTAGGCTATTTCACCTTGTACAAAATATAACACTCAGATAAACAAACACTAACTGAAAGGTTCCTTTTTTTCTGCCTTCTTCCCTTCTATTTCTAGAGGATGCCTTAACCACTACATCATTTCACAACAGATCTCCAGGAATACTAATTCAACCCCTCCTGACTAGAACAGTTTCAAAGGAGTATTTGACACATCCTGATTTCTGGCAGACCAACAGTTCACCCATTTTTGTCAAAAGCAAGACCTCCGATAGCACCTTTTAGATGCGTTTCTGCAACTCATAAAAGCTATGGATAAAAGAGCGAGGTAGAACCACCGCTAATTTGATCTGGCCTGTAGAAATTCTCAGTGCTATGAAATTGATGTATGGATGCACGTTTGTGTGAATGATGATGCTTACCTGATCATACACAAAAGATGCACAGAACTTTCTGAATGACCTCCATAGTGAAAAGCCAAGTTCTTTCAGCCTTTTGGACAGTAAACATTATGATAAATTTAAATCAGACATGCCCTAATAAATATCCTTTCCCCTAATAATTATATCATATTTTGGATTCTGTGTTAGTGACATTTTCACAGCTTTATTTGCAGGAGAGGGTGGGGGTCTGTGTGATGCATTCAAACTTAACAGTGAAACTTGCAATCATATTTTTGGTGGTAGATATACACTTCTCTGTCATTAACGTACTGGAAGCACTCGGCTGGTTGTTGGTGGCAAGACGTTTGGCTCTGAAACTGCAGTGGGATATCACTCTGAAGGCTCTCTGTCCATATATCAATTTTAATTGCAGTATTATAGCCCAGAAAATTCTGCTTTCATGTTCTAACTCTACACGACGAAGAACTTCAACAGCAAGATGTGATCCACAGACTTCATCCGGATCTAGGTCTGTTATGTCTAATATTTCCTGCTCTGCTTTTTACTGCACTCCATACGTGCACACCTGGCCAATACTGGGAAAGCCTTCCTTTCCTCTTAAACAAGATATGCTCTCTAATAACATATCTCTATCTCTTTACCATCTTTTGGTCTATAAATACGCCTAACCACAAATTCCACATGGTTTAGCCACTGTATCTTGTTAATAAGATGCATAGGGGGGAAAAATGTAGAAATCAATTTAATTTATAGCTATTTTATTAAGGCAAACACAAAACAGTGTGCCTCTTCGCTGTCACTAAGATAGCACATAGTAAGCAGGTCTCTTTGCTTCAGGCCCATTTAGTCCATATTCTCAAGGATGAGGAAAAAGCTGAAACACCGCAGAGATTTTTACGGCCAAGATCATTCCCTTGCGCCCCCCCAGATCAAATGTTCCCAGTGTTATCCTAGCTGGCCCCAGGGAGAAGTCCTTGCTTCTTCAAGCTCCTAGTTCAACATCTTTTCTTGAAGAAAAGTGTAGGAACGTCTCTCCCTGTGGACCTTTGGACATACATTCCCAGACTTCCTCACCCTGAGAAAGGCTTCTAAACCGCAGGCAAAAATTAAGCAGCTCACAGCTAGACTCAACCTTTCTTCTCCCAGCCCAGAAGACCTACTGCCCAGGTAAAGCTGATGTGCTTTGCCCTTTTCCTGCCAGAGGTGCTCCAGCCCAAGCGCTGGTTGGACCAGGAAGCACCTGAGGGAGGTTGTTCAGGCGAGCACTAGCAGAAGACGCAGCTGGATGGGGCAGCTACGGGTAAGCCTGGCCGTCCCATGGTACCAAATCATACAAATAAGCAAAACTCCTTTGTGTTTTACTGTTAAAAGGGGGCTCATACTCAGTATACAAAAAGAAAGCCTGTTTTCATTGCTGCCTGAGAAAATTAGTATGTCAGTCAAGCTGGTAAGGAAAAGATTTTCATCATCACTCTTCAGAGGCTGTCCAGCTTCTGCACCTCCTGCTTGGCCATAGCATAAATACATTGTTTTCCTGCTATTCGTAGAACTCCCAGGTCTTTACTTTTGCTGCTGCTCTGTGTCGGTAAGCATTGCCATCCTTGCAGTCACATGGATCTATATGTGAAGATTTAATTTAGCAAGAGCTCTGGTTTTCTTTTTCGTTCGTCTTTACTGATGAGCAAAATTCATCAGATTCAGTTTTACTTTATCCTCTGATTTTTTTGAAGCTTTTCAACGTCGTACGTGAAATGGAAAAAAAGCTAAAGGATTAAACACCTCCCAGAGAGATTAAATAGGCTCTGACTTTGTTTGGTGGGAATGAGACAGTAACACACTCTTGGCACTAAAAGGAGTTTGTATTATCATGGTGCTAGAAGAAAATATGTGGTTTTGAATAATGTTTTAATAAGAGACTGTTATTTTAAGATAGTCACCTCATTCTGGGTGAGTCTCCTACCTTTTCATCCCAAGTCTCCTAGTTGCATGCTTTGCTACAACATGCATAGTCCTAGCTCTAAAATCTCCAAGTCAAGGCTGGTCTTCTGCAGAAGGACAAATTGTGTGTGAATGGCACCTGTAGATCTAGCTGCACTTCAAAAAACACCCATGCCCAGGGAGAAATGATGATTCCTACACATTGGCAACACAGCGATATCAGGCCAGGGCATCGCTTCAGCACACAGGTCTGCTGCTCCTGCAGAAGCAGGGACCCTTACTACAGCCTTGGACCCTTAAAATACCAAGGGAAAGGAGAATATCAAATACACTGTGCATATTTCACTACCAATACAGCTTTTTGCATACAAAATGTATTCCTACATATAGAGTAGTGAGTCTGTATGTGTTTGTATATGATACATCAATCAAGACAATAATATATGCACGCCTATATATGCTATGCATACACACACACTGCCTGTCTATGTTATAGCATACTATGGTAAGTAACACATTGTAATCACCAGAAAACTGCACTTTTATACACGCTGATACCAAACCATAATAAAGGGTAGAGAGTATACTCCAGGACAACTCAACCAAAAATCCTGCTTGGGAAAAACTGAAAGTGTCTTCTCACGGCTGAGAGATGAGGCTACTCGCTGAAGCCTCTCCTCCCTTCCCATGCTGCAAAAATGGAGGTGTTACAAAGCACTGATGATTGTGCTACTGATCCAGGTTGACTTCACCAAGATTCTTCTGCTGAACTTTGATTTTACCATCCAGAAGAAGACAGAGCACCAAACATCTTCAGGTTTTAAGTGAGCTTCACACTTCTACTTATATTTTGATAAGAACATTCACTTCTGGTGTCCCAACTTCTGTTTCTTTCTCGGTCACGTATTTTTCTGTCAAACCACTTTTATTATCACATCATGGCTCTTTGCTTTAGGTATAATCAATCATTCTTGCCTGCAGTATCATTTCAGATTTGCCAATAACACATGACAGGCATTTCATTTTTAGACATCACCTATTTTTTTTTAATGGAGATTAATTTTTAAAATAAGATGCAGTTTTAGTGTCAAGATAATTAAATTTTTGTAAGAGATACTATCTATCTTCTTGCTGCATCAGCTTTCCTGAACTCATACCTTTAGCAATCTGCCACTACGCTACCCAAATAAAATCAATAGGTTCTGAAGTCCAGCATGGAGAATTTTTTTCCATTAATAAAATAACTTTATTAACTCTGAAAATCATAAATTGCTGAAACACATTTTTTTAAAATTGCCTCATCTGCATCAGGATCAACAGCAGTGTTTGTAAAGTGGCTCTATTGCCAAAAGACATATTTGATAAATCTCTGCTGTATATTTTGCAGTATCGAAGGGTTTCTTTTTGTTTGTTTCTGTCAGCTTTGTTTAGTGGAGTCAAACTTGGTGGAGTCAACTTAATGGAGTCAAATGATGTATGACTTCCTCTGCACAGTCTATGTTTTGTTCAAGTTGTTGAGGGTCTGTGATATCTTTCAGATACCTGTTGGTGTCAACTGGTATTTGGATTTTAAAAAAAAAGGCGGGGGGAAAAGGAGGATGGCTATCTTGTTATTTAACTTTTTTTCCCCAGATTTTTTTCCTGGATATTGTAATTTTTCGCTGCATCAGAATTTTTTAGAAGAAATACAAAAACTACTCTGTTTCTAACTGTTCCTTGGCTCAAGTACAAAAATACAGGAGTGTCCAGAAATTATAAAGGATTTTGTTTGTTTATTTTCATCCCTCTGGCACAGACAAGGAATCAAATTCCCCCACTGGTAAGAAAGCAATTTTACAATGATAAAACTGGGGTATGCTCACTGGGCTAACTTTTACCACAGTGCTGTTTCTATTTTTAGCGGCTTTCATTCCAGAAGGACCTGAAGCAAGGTACATAACGCAGCTGTTATTTGTTGCTGTTATGCTGTTCAGTAGCTCTCACTTAGCCAGACTAGTATTGATTTCAACAAACTTTTGTTCCGACAGTTAGAATTAGGCTATTTTCCTGCTCTGGAAAAGAGGAAAAAGAAGAATTGGTCCCTGTTTACTCTTATATGGTTGCCGTTGCTGCCTTCAGTATCAACCAAGTAGCTGCAAGCTTCCAGTGCAAAATCTAATAACATTAGCTGAAAGGTTCCTACCAATTTCGGCGTGCCTTGAGTCAGACTTTCAGTGGTTCGAGTTCAGCGTATTTTATTCCAATAACTTTGAGTTGCACCTGGTTTCAGCTTAGGGAAGGAGCTTTACCCCTATGATTTGTCTTCATCCATATTTCCACCCCATGGTAAGCAGGAGAGAGATGATTTCGGGGTGGTAATGAGCAGTTACAGTCTTTGGCTCCAATGCTTGAGCACTGCAATTGCTTTTAGAGCAAGGGCAGGTGATTAATCTTTCTTCCCCTGAAAGGACTCTCTGAAGCCTACCTCTTCTCTCAAGCTCATTTACTAGTCAACCTGGTTCTGATCTGTTATTTTTAGAGTGGAAGGTCTGACTCAGATTTGCTTTTGAAACAAGGAGAATAAAGCTCCTTATCATAGCAGACCATGATGTTATAATCAAAAGAAGTCAGATAAAACTTTCATCCATAATTTCAGGTTCTCTTTGAAATAAAGAGATTTTTTTCAGTTTCTTCTTCTTTTTCATCTTTGTTATTTTTTCTTTTTTTTTTTTTTACTTCCAGTTTCTGTGGGACTAGAGGCTTAGCTTGAATAGTTAATATCCTGATCCAACTTAAAAAAGCATTACAGATGGAGATATAATTGAGCTTATAGAATAGGAGACAAAACCACTGAGTCTAATAAAGTCCTGCTGTATTTCCTCATTTAACTGACAGAAAAAAAATAAGAATAAAAATAAATTTAAAAAAAGATATTGGAAAGACTAAAACAGTGTCAATTAAATGTCCATCTGAACCTAAGCTCTAAAACTTGAGAGGAGAATTCAGGGTAACACTTGTCAGTGATACAACGTGAATTTCCAGAGTGTTCTGTACTTGATGGTATATACTTGATTGGTATGGTGAAGATATAAATAAAATAGCAAACTTTGTGTTTTATGGATACTTTAAAAATTCTCCTAGATTGTTTTTTGAAAGGGCAAGCTCTCTGAGAAAAGATGGTATAATGCTGAACTGCTCTGAGAGATATGCCTTACTAGTAAATGAGGAAAATAACTAGTTATGAAATGAAGTGTGGAAAGAAACATAAGCTAAAAAGATTGAGACTGAGATGCGCTAGTTTATAGAACAGCTTGTGGAGCTAGGACTTAAAGACTTTAAACTGATCTCAAATACAAAAATCTCCAAGACCAGCGGTAAGTCACTTACTCTTCATGATCTTTGATTCTCACAAGAATAATGTGAATGTGAAATATGTTGCACAGAGTCAAGTGCTCAAACAGTGAGAAGACCCAGACAGGTAAACCTGTCTCTTCAATGAGAAAAGAGAACACAACAGTAAGAAAGCAGACGTATCAAGCTGACAGGCCAACAGTTTAACGCTTTATGTTCCTGCATGCTTAGCTTCTGTTAAGCCTCACCCTGGTCAGTGTCTGATTTAGTGGTCTTGTACTGATTAGCATCTATGCAAATCAGAATTGTAATATATGCTTAATGGGTTGTTAGTAGGATCAGCCTTTACATCTGTCTGAACTCCTTCTGTCCACCTCTATTCTTAATATTCAGTGTCAGAGTCGTTACTACATATGTACCCTTAAGAATGAGATCCAGTCTACACCTCTAATATTAAAAATGCAGCATCTGATATGAATCATCTTTCACAGATGAGAAGTAAAGTCCTTCCAAAATTTAACAAGACTGTGAAATTAAACTGATGCATAGAACTGCATCTTCCTGTTGTCAGTTTGCAAAAAATCATGTTTTATTGAGCATTTGCCAATCTGCAGTGAAAGACAAAAATATACACATTATTCCAGAAGTTAATAAAAATTTTAAAAAGATATAATACCACAGCCAAACTGTATTACATAATAATACATTGTTCATGTTTTTTCACAAGTATTAAGCCAGAATATTGACATAGGATAGGGTAGTACTCCATTAAACAAAGAAATAGAGATGATCAAGAAAGAAGCTATTCCTCATCGTTGCCCGAAGAGAATACACAAAATAGATGAAAGGTTTTCCTAGAAAACTGATGCAGAAGATTCAGCTGTCAGAAAGATGAATACCCTGGTTTAGTAGTTAGTATAATGAGATTTTAACCATTCAGCATAACCTTTTACAGGGAAATGAATAAATGTTTCATGGCCTAAACATGGGTTTTGTTTCATGGAGTAAGAAGAGTAGATGTGCTGTGGACCCACCTCTAACGTACTTTTACAGGACTATCTGAGACTGCAGAAGAAAAGACTAGTTTTTTTCCAGTCTTGCACAGTAGTTATCTCTATGGAAAATTTCAATTTTCAACTTCATATTTTCCTGTTATCTTTCGGAAGGTATCCAAAGATTATATGATCTATCATCCATTTTTAGATTCACAGACATATTCAAAGAAAACTCTTCATGGTGAAACAGAGAGAAGGCATCTCGATGGCAAGCCCAGGGATGTGTTTCAGACAATCTGTTGTAAATGCTGTAGGAGCTAAAGCTGTGAAAAATTTTCTTGTAAAAACACTTTATGCAAGTATTACAAGCAGTAATTTTCAGATTAGATGTTTGGATGGAGAATGCCTGAAAATACATATTTTCAAATAGCAGGCCATTAAGGCTTCTGAAAACCCACAAATGTTTCTGCAACTGTAATGGGTTTACGTGGCAAGGTTTTGGTAGCGGAGGGGGCCACAGGGCCGGCTTCTTTAAAAGTTGCCAGAAGCTTCCCCTGTGTCCGATATAGCCAATGCCAGCCGGCTTTAAGATGGACCCGCCTCTGGCCAAGGCCGGGCCCATCAGCGACGGTGGTAGCGCCTCTGGGATAACAGATCTGAGAAGGAAAAAAGTTGCTGGGGCGCAGAAGCCGCAGCTGGAGAGGAGTGAGAACATGTGAGAGAAACAGATCCGCAGACCCCCAGGTCAGTGCAGAAGGAGGGCAGGAGGTGCTCCAGGCGCCGGAGCAGAGATTCCCCTGCAGCCC